>JASDDO010000024.1:347167269-347493004 GCA_030015575.1 Agapanthus africanus
ATCGCCGTATTTGAGGAGACACACTAGTTTAGGGACGTTCCGGTCTATTATCGCCATGTTTGAGGCGAATTTTTAGTTTAAGGAATTTTCGGTCCAGCATTCCCATTTTGGGGACGAATACTAGTTTAAGGACGTTTCGGTCCAACATTCCCATATTTGGGACAAATATTAGTTTAAGGACGTTTCGGTCCGTTGTTAGTTTAAGGACGTTTTGGTCCAACATTCCGGTTTCTTGGGTGAACGCGTTAGTTTAGGAACGTTTCGGTCCATTTTATCATTCGGTCGGAGAGTTACATAACCCATCCCTTCTAACTCTTGTTTGCTGAGGCGCTGATACATGTCCTTTTTTTGCATGGACACTTCACGCCTTAGACTATCTTCACCTTCTTGGACTGCTTCATCTATCATCATGTCCATCGGGTTGTTTTGCGGGTAGTACCGGGTATTTTACATGGCACCTGCCTCCTGTTCATCAATGTCGCTTTCCGATATTGATGGGCATCTTCTTCATATACGAAGGAACGAGATATCACGTCATTCCTTCTGCCGAGTCTTCTTCTTCCCTGGAAGAATGAACTTGACTTAGAGGTTTTACCCCTCATCATCTGATTCGGAGCGGGACATGGATTTCACATCCCTCCCATGGTTTTTTGGTTCAAGTGGGATATTCCACTTGATTGCAGGACCCGATTGTAAGTCCCTTGATGTCCTTTCTGTTTTTTGAGAAGAAAGGACCATCCCACATAGAGATTCTTTCGCCAGTGAGAAATACCCCCCTGTGTATATCTCGGGGGGAGAGAGTACCCACGCCGTCGCTATTTTGGCGACATGTTGCTTCAGAGCCGCTCGTTTTTTGTTGAGCGTTGGCGACAAACGCCACCTTGCCTCCGCTTTTCATTCATCTTCATCGGATAATGAAGGGTCTTGACCCATCTAATCCAATCGAGTCATTTTATCCATGAACTTTTGGAAGGTCGTCTGCTTGAAGAGGTCCATAAATGGGAACACTTTTGAATTTGGGTCAAGGGTGGCTATGAATATTCCCACGGCTGCAGCATCGTCGATGCGTTGCTCGCATTTTGACCAGAGATTTCGCCATCGGGTAACATATTGAATCCATGTTTCATTCAGTCTAACCCTTTCGTTGACCAACACCGCCACGGTAGTGTGTTTATTCTCACTAGCGAATCTCTGACAGAAGAGCATATCCATCTCGTCGAAGATCTTCACGGAATCATTTGGAAGTTCCGCATACCATTCGAAGGCGATGCCCGCCAGACTGCTGACGAACTGTCAGAGGAGCAGTATATCATTCCTTCCAGTGTTGCCGCATATGGATTTAAATCGCGCAATGTGCTGGCGAGGATTCCCAGTTCCTTTGTATATGTGGAACGTTGGAAATGTGTACTCTGGCGGGTACTGTATTTGATCGTACCAGGCCGGATATGGTTGACCGGTCTTGATTGACCTATTTGCTGCTTCACTGACATAGTGAACTTTGATTTGCTGAGCGATATATTCGTCCAGTTTTGCTTTTGGAATCATTTCCTTTTCGGCCGTTGATGAGACTTGCAGAGGATTTGAAATATCACGCTTGTCTTTAATAGCGACTACCGGCGGTTCATCTGTCAGTGGTTCTGATTGAACCATTATTCCAGCCATATTCTGGATCAGAAGGGCCATCTGGTTTATTTTAACGGACATTTCCGCCGCTTCTTCATCTCTCTTTTTGAGAGTGCGCTTTAGGAAAACAATAACCGACTCCTTCCCTACTCTTTCTTCTAGTGTGTCCTCGGGATTTTCCTTAGGTAATGGATTAGCGAGTGTTGCCGCCTTAGCAAGCATCTCCTGTAGCTTTTCATATTGCTGCCGATCCTTCATTAAAGACCGGATATGTGGTCCGTGACTAGTAGAAGCACAATCTACGTCTTTGGAGCTCACCATGTGGACTGTATGAACTACCATGCCCCCAGGCTTAGGGTGTTTGGAGTTTTGGCCTTTAGAGTCTGCCTCGGGCGCTTGAGCTTTATTAGGCCTCTCTTTTTTGTGAGAAGCCTCTTTGGCTTCGGGAGGAACCGTTGTAGCAGGAACCGCATTGGGATGAGTCTCCTTATATTTGAAAAGGAATTTGTCAGAATTTGGCTGACGTTTAGGGGGAGAGCCACAGACGATGACTGAGTCTTTCACCTGCTTCCATGCCTTATATATAGATGAGGAAAGTTCTTTTGGGGAGAGAACTGGGTTCTGCTCTCGTTGGATTTTCACGGGCTGCGGAGATTTCTTCAATAACGCGGTGGGAGAATTTTGTCTGACCCTTCGTAGCAGTTTGAAGCTGTTCCCAGTTGGAACAGTGTAGGGTGTTTTTCGTCACCCCATTGAGATGGGAATACGTGCGCACTTGTCGGGCGCATTACAGATTCCCCCTGTCTATGGTATTGATTGTGGGGATCCGAATCTCCGGCAGCCGCGGACTAAGATGCCGTTAATTACCCTTCACCTTTGGAGCGAGAGAACCTCCGATTAACGGGTTAAACTGGTCATGTGAACTCAATGTGTAGTGTTGTGTTTTGAAGGGGTTTTGGATATATCGGGGGCCCCGCAGAGTTTTTACGGGGGACAATGTTGTAGAGTATGTGTGTGTGTATGTATGTATGTATGTGTATATATATATATATATATATATAAGGGAAAGGGCATCCAAAGGATGCATGGGAGAAGGTGCCAGCGCCCCACGTGCCAGGTACGCGGGCGCTGTCCGCTCGAGTGCCAGCGCCCGCGTGCCTGGCACGTGGGGCGCTGTGCACCAGAGCGCCAGCGCCCCACGTGCCTGGCACGCGGGCGCTAGGCGTCAGCAGCAAAAGGGACTTGGTCCTTGCACTGGGATTTGTGCTCCCGATTTAACTTATGGAGTTGAACTCCTGACAGAGATTAATTTTAGAGAGTTAAACTCTAATGGATCTTGAATGGAGTTAGACTCCTAAAAATATTTAGAAGTGATCAAACGGGGCTGCTTTGTTTCTCCTTTTGGCCCTGGATATTCCCAAGATGGGATTTCTGGAGATGGGTCTCCTTCTTCTTCCTCTCGGCTGGCAGGATCTTGAAGAACAAGAAGTATGAGATTTTAAAAATCTCCCCTTTTTAAGATCTGATGGAAGGTCCAAGCTCCCCTTTGTGGGTTTTGTGGTGAAAAACTATTTAGTTTTGCAAAAGGAAGAGTAAAACTCTTAATTTAATTCAAAAGAAAGAAGAAGATTTAGAACCTTGAGGAAGGAGAAGGAGGCACAAAAACCCTAGAGTTTTTAGAGAATGAAAAAGTGTCTGCTTTATTCATCATCATATTACCTTATATAGGCTTACACATTTACATATAGCCCCTTGGGCTTTACAAAATGGCATTTTGCCCATCCCATGCCTCATGTGCTCATTTCTTTTGCACATAAGCCATGGGCTTACAAAAAATTGGCTTTATGCCCATTTTGCATACATTCATGCACAAAAAAATTACATCAAAATTATTTGTTACATGATTTTTATTTTGGCATGGGGAGGGCCGGCCGCTTCATGTTCGGGCTCGACTCGGGCATGAGCCTACTTGATCTAGGCTTGGGCCCACCTGGCTTGGGGTTGACCTTGACTTTGACTTGGTCAACCGGGGTGCAAATTTTGACCCCAACAAACAGCAGCATTCATCATCAGAGTTGAAGCAGGTGGAGTTAACGCTGATGGAGAACAGCCCCCAGCTTGTTTTGTACGACGTCGACCATTTCTTACGGCCGGAATTTGATTAGCCTCAGGATTTTGCTGAGCCTGCCCCCTTTTTTCTTTTAGAGCTTGAATATTCTGCCCGTGTCTACTATGGCCTTTAGAAGGTACTAGTTGTTTGGAGATCGATTCCGTCGGCAAAGCAGAAACTTGAGGTTCCAGCCTGTGGAAGACGGACTTCTTCTAGGATTCCTCCTTCGGCATTGAGGTACCGAGGGTGGGAGGTGGAAGCATAGACCCAAAAAGAAGCCTATTGATTTCTTGAAGAACCGGATTGCAGAGATTTGAGACTGCAAGTGGCTCATACTTGACTCCACCAGATATGACAGAGCCTGAGTTGCGTTGAGTGGAAGAAAATGCCATTCTGCATAGAGACGAAACATTGGCTTCAGTATCCCATCACCCAAGGGCAACTACAAACATCTATACCATGATCATTTGATCGCGTAAAAACACGACACACGAAGTGTGGAGTGGAAAGAGGAAGAGGTCCCACCGGGCGTGCCAAAATCTGTTCACCGTTGGAAACGGAGACGAACTAGGATAGATCGTCTTGCCTGAATCTGGGGGCTGATGCTATTTGGATTTATCCATCCACCTCTCTAAAGATACCAAGTTGATTTATGGCACCGTATATCGGAGGTTTGGACGGATGCGGTCGTTGTAGCAGATTTTATCAGATTCCCCCTCGTTTGTGAGGGGTTTTTGATTGTGGGGACGCTCTTCTCTGCAAGCGCAAGCCTCTGCAGTTAATTACGTTACCGCATTGTGATAACCACTTTCTCCTGCTCCGAAAGTTCACTTCATGTCGTGTGTGTTTTTGTTTGTTTAGGTTGCCCGTGGATTGTATACGGAGACTAGTTTCTGTCGTCGCCCGTAGGGCGCGGATTAGTCCAAATCCGTATATTTGAGATTTGGGTTTAGGTCCAAAATTTTGCTTGACGTAGCCTACGTTGGTAGATTGGTTTGCCAACAAGAATGAACTTAAGACGCAGATCTCACATTTGTGAGGTCTATCGGTTCATGGGATATTTGGGTTTGATCTAAGGATCATTAACTATATTTGAGACTAAGATCGACTTATGAGCAGTGAGCATATGGACTCAACTGATCATTAGATCATATATGAATAGCCTCTGGATAGTATACGGTAGTCATTATGGAGACAGTCCGCAGGGCAAAACATATTAGTTCAAAGACGTCGCGGTCCAATATTCCCTGTTTGGAACGAATGTTAGTTTAAGGACATTTCGGTCCATCATTCATCTTTTGCGCACGTGTTTTTGTTACATGGCAGAGTGAACGATGGTGACATGGAATGCACCCAATTTGGGGTGCGATCCGATTTGAGGTGTCACGTCAGTTTAGAAGTGCATCAATGCGGAGTGTATAATTCCCTATCTTGATGAAATTTTACATCAAATTGGGACAAGAAGTTTTTGTTGGTTGTCGGGACCCGCCACCTCTCTGAAGACGTTGAGAAATTACAACGACATATATCAGAGATGTGAAGAGATGTACGCTTGAACCAAATCCCGTATTTTGAGGGAAAACTCACGATGGATCATCTAAGAATCATTAGCCTTATTTGAGACTAAGATTAACTTAGGAGATATGGGATGAATATCATTTTGGATATCACTGATGAGAGATCATTAGTCATGTTTGGGACTAAGATCAGTTTGGAAATCACGAGCATATGGGCTCGTTTAGGCTAAGATTGGGTTTCAGCAGTGCTAAGCACTTAGTTGTATATAGCACTCACTGGTATATCACGTGAGGCGCTCCAATAATGCTAAGCACTAACTTTTGTGGCGCTCACTTGTGTTTCATGTGAGGCGCTCCAATAGTTCTAAGCACTAACTTTTCCCAGTGCTCACGTGTGTTTCTCGTGAGGCGCTATATAACTTGGCCTTGAGCGCTCACGTGCTTTTCATGTGAGGCGCTGAGTTCTTTTGGAGATTTAATCTCTGTTGATAATTTTAGAGAATTTAAATCTCTGTTAATAGTATTTTGACCATTAACGATCATCAAGATCATTATTTTGAGGATCTGGGATCATGTTCTTTAAGAACTAAGTTCTTGATTTGAAGGAACTAAGTTCCTAGAGTATTATGAACCCCATGTTTTCCATGTTCATATTTTCAGAGAGGTTAAACCTCTTTTAATGGTGTTTTGACCATTAAGAATCACCAAGACCGCTATTTTGAGGATCTGGGATCAGGTTCTTTTAAGAACTAAGTTCTTGATTTAAAGGAACTATGTTCCCGGAGTATTATGAACTCCATCTTCTTCATGTTCTTGTATCCATAATCTCCCCTGAATTTTTGATTCTCAAGAACAAAATCTTTCTGATAAGAATTAAATTCTCAAGTTGTGAGAGACTTGTCTTGTGGATCTCAGATCCAGAGAAAGAACTAAGTTTTTTGAGAAGGGTTAAACCCTTTTAATAGGTAAAGGAGATGTTTTTTGATCTCTTCTTTTTTCTTTACCTAGAGTTTTATAAGAGGGAAATCTTCTTCCTTAAGAGAATTAAATTCTCTGTTGTTTTGAGAGACTTCTGTATTTTTACAAAAGCTTATGAGGGTCTCCTCTTTTCTTTTCCTCCTCTCCTTTGATTAATCTCTTTGCTCCTATTTATAGGACAAGAGAAAAATCAATTTATTGAGAAAATCTCTCAATGAGAGATCATGATTGATTTCATGATCAATCAAAATGATCTTTTAGATCAATCGGTGAATTTTATTCACCGTTGGATTTTTAATCCAAAGGCTCTCTGTTTAACAGAGAAGATTTCTTGTTTTTTTAACAAGATTAGGAAATATTTTTCTAAGATAGAATTTTATTCTATCATATGAATATCTTGTTAGTTTACCAAGATTAAAATTTTATTCCAACATAGAATTTAATTCTATCACATAGAATTTTATTCTATCATATGAATATCTTGTTAATTTAACAAGATTAGAATTTTATTCTATCATATAAATATCTTGTTAGTTTAACAAGATTAGAATTTTATTTTATCATATGAATATCTTGTTAGTTTAGTTTAAATAGATTAGGAATATATTTCCCTAATATAGAATTTAATTCTATCATATGGATATCTTGTTACTTTAACAAGATTAGAATTTTATTCCAACATAGAATTTAATTCTATCACATAGAATTTTATTCTATCATATGAATATCTTGTTAGTTTAATAAGACTAGAATTTTATTCTATCATATGAATATCTTGTTGGTTTAATAAGATTAGGAATATATTTTCCTAATATAGAATTTAATTCTGTTATATGAATATCTTGTTAGTTTAACAAGATTAGGAAAATATTTTCCTAGGATAGAATTTTATTCTATCTGATGATCAATGGGTGATTTTATATTCACCGTTGGATCAGAGAAGATCTTTCTAATTTGAGGAAGATCAAGAAAATATTTGCCACATAGAATTTAATTCTATCAGATGGTTTAATTGATGATATTTTATCACCATTGGATTTTAAATCCAAGATTCTCTGTTAAAGAAAGATCTTTCAATAGATCAAAAAAAATATTTCCCAAATAGAATTTAATTCTATCACATAGAATTTAATTATATCAGATAGTTTAATTGGTGATATTTTATCACCATTGGATTTTAAATCCAACATTCTCTGTTAGAGAAAGATCTTTCCATTAGAAAGATCAAGGAAAATATTTCCCAAATAGAATTTAATTCTATCAGATAATTTAATTGGTGATATTTTATCACCATTGGATTTTAAATCCAAGATTCTTTGTTAGAGAAAGATTTTTCCATATTAGAAGGAAAATATTTCCTAATAGAATTTATCATCTGATAATTTATTATCACCATTGGATTTTTGATCCAACGACTCTGTTTAACAGAGAATATCCCCATATAGAATTTAATTCTACTTGCTTTTAATTTGGGCGCCGGCGCTCACGTGTTGTGCACGTGGGAACCACTTAAGAATTTAATTCTTATTTATGATAGGCGCTCCTGTGCTTTGCACATTGGCGCCCACTTGAGAAGCACGTGTGGTGCCACCATAGGATTAATCCTACAATATTGGCACTGGCGCCGGTGCCCTCATGAAGGGCAGGTGAGGCGCTGCCTCAACAAAATTTTAACAGAGCTTAGCTCTTTTATTATGTTTAAATATTAGAGGAACAGGCGCTCCTGTGCTTTGCACATTGGCGCCCATGTGAACTTCACGTGCGGTGCTACCTGAGGTGATAGTTACATGCTTTGCATGTGGATGCATGCATTTAACACATGGAGCTTTCTCTTTATTTTTATAAGGGAACAGCAACCTCTGGGCCAAAAAAATTTGGTGGGAATAGTAACGTCAGTATTAAGGACCCAAGCATCCGTGACAACTGTGAGTCGAACCTGGAGATGGTAATTTTATCTCGGACAAGGTGCTGAACATCCATGCAAATTTCCTTCAACACCATCACGTTAAGAAGGTTGACGGAGGATCCGTTGTCGACAAAGATTTTCCCTATCTTGATGTCGTGGCAGTACCCGGTGACGTATAATGGGCGATTATGTTCGCACATACTGAGGAGCAGATCTTCATCGCTGAATATAATGTCAGCCGTGTGGACCTTTGCCAGTTCATCTTTCATCTTCTCTTCCACGAAGAAAGCTTGGAACTGACCAGGCTCTTATAATGCCTTGATCAGAGAATCCCGTGCCTCTTTGGACAGAAGGAGAGCATCCAATATGCTTAATTGTGAGGGTATTTTTCTCAGATGTGCCAGGAAATTATAATCCACCTTGTTTTTCTTGGGCGGGTCCCTTGCTGCGAGCTCTTAGACTGCTTCTTCATCAAGGGTGATTTCCTCAGGGATTTTCCACTTCCTTTTGTCTTTTTTATTCGAACCTTTATTTGTAGGTTCGAGGTTCTTCTCGAGCAGTGTGCAATTACGCAGCTGAATATTCTCACAATTCTTCTCCTTCTCTTTTTTCCGGAGGTGGAGTCTTTGAAGAGAGAGCTGAAGGGTATTTCGTCCTCATAATCGCTCCCGAAGGTAAGAACTTGGGGTTTTTCCCCTTTCGAACTGGTACCAACCATATGACAGTTGCCAATCATTTCTTCATGCGCGTTTGTCGCACTATTTTGGCGTTGACGAGCACGGGCTTCGCGCTTCATCCTCTTGAAGTGTTTTTTGTGGGCAACGTATCCTCTCCACCACTTCTTGAAGGCACTGCATTCCTCGATGGGGTGGGGGACCCTCTGATAATATAGGCAGTAGTTTAGACATGAATCTTCTTCATCGAGGTATATGACCCCGGGAATGTTCCTTACGAGAGGTGGCAGCTTCATCCCTATTGACAGGGTTTTGGCGAACCGCTTTTCTGTTTTGATCTTGCTCTTATTTGTAGCAGGTGTGCTTTGGTTTGGATGGAATACTTTATGACTCATCCTTACCACAGCTTCGTTGTCTTGACGCTGACGCTTAGCCTTTTCGTATATGGCTATCTCGCGTTCTCGGCCAACTTTGCTTTTTTGAAAGGCTTCGTTTAACAGCCTATCGATCGGGTCTTCTGACAGTTCTGGGGATTTTAGAGCCGATTCTGTCCCCAGTTCCTCTACGTTGTTTTCTGATACTGAGGAAGTTTCTTCGTCATATAACAACGAATGGGAGACCATGTGGCAACTTGCTACATAGTCTTCGGTTTCTTCTGATGAGTCATTTTTCTCATCATTGTCACTGTCTTCGCCCTCAAGAATATGCTTAAAGAACTCTTCGAGTGTGACCGATTTCCGCACCTTCTGATTGTACTCCTCCAGCGCTTCAATATACTTTTGTAGATCTGTGCGCTTGTCCTCATACTCGGCAGGCTGCACAGGCTTCTTGGTCTTCTTCTTTTTCTTCGAAGAATTTGAAGGCTTGACTTGGGGTTTTTTTCCCTTATCAACAATTTTCAATGCGGGACGAGGTTTCAACATCCCTTCGATTATTTCGGGTTCAAGTGAGCTTTTCCCCCTGACCACCGGACATGCTTGTAAATCCTTCAGCATTCTTTTGGTTTTTGCTGAAAAAACGACTTCCTATGGAGTTTCTTCCACGAGTGAGCATGATGCCCCCTGTGCATCCGCCTTTTTAGGAGTGTGCTTCAGGGATGGGTTTACCTTCCAGTTATCATACAGTGCGAATTTCCCCTGTTGATACTGGCCTTCAACCCAGTTCTTGAAGACGTAGCAATCTTCAATTGGGTGGCTCACCATTCTTTGATAGAAGCAGTAATTAGGGTTGTTGACGTCACCGGGTTGCGGTGGACGCCGCGGGTCTGGCAATGTGATAAGTTTATTACGCATTACCAATTCAAATAGTCTCCTCGTCCTATCACGGGGAAACTAGTAAGCGCGTCCTAGTCTTTCCTCCAAGGATGGGCGCGGGCGTGCGTTGTCTTGGCGACCGGCTGGTTTTGGGCCGCTCGGCTGTTGTTGCATATTGGAAACAAAGGCCGCTTTCCCTTTACCCTTGCTATTCCGAGGGTCCTTATTTGAGGAGGAAAGCTTGTGGCCCATCTCGTCCATTTGAGCCAGTTTATCTATCAGAGCCAGAAAGGTTGTTGGTTTGAAGACCGTCGTGAACTGGGAAACGGTCGTTTTAGGATCAAGGGTCCCGATGAACATGCCCACAGCAGGAGATTCTTCAATGCGCTGTTCACATTTAGACCACAGGTTCTGCCACCGGATCGCGTATTGGACCCAGGTTTCTCCCCGCTTTACCCTGGCATTGATTAATGCCGTGATCGGAGTACGTTCGCTCGCGCTGGCGAAACCCTGTGTAAACAGCAGTTCCATCTCTGTGAATGTCTTCACGGAATTGTTTGGGAGCTCCGAGTACCATTCGAAGGCCGTTTCTGATAGGCTGCCAACGAACTGGCGAAGCAACAGTTTGTCATCGCATCCAGTGTTGCCGCACAGAGCTCTGAACTGCACGGCGTGCTGGTGAGGGTTGCCTGTCCCTTTGTATACATGGAATTTAGGGATCGTATATCCCGGTGGGTACTTGATTTGATCATACCGGCCTGGATATGGTCATCCAATTCTGACAATTTGGCCAGCGGCCTCATTAGCTTGATGAGCTCTTATTTGTCAAGGGCGGCCTTAGAGATTGTTCCTCCTTGGTTGTTGATAAGGCTGGAGGAGGGTTTGATGTTTCCCCTTGTCATCATCGACGATTATCGGTGGATCCTCAGCTAGGGGTTCTGGTTGGATCATCATTCCAAACATGTCTTGAAACAAAAGAGCCATCTGCTTTATATTAGCCGCTTGTTCAAAGGCTTCTATGTCTTTTCTCTCAAGCACCCTTCGCAGAAACTCTATATCGGTCTTCTGCTCTTTGCGCTGTTCATCTTCCTTGTCCGGACTTTCTTTCTGTCCAGTAAGTGCTACCATTTTGGTCAGTATTTCCTGGAGCTTTTGTTGTTGCTCCTGAGCCTTTGTCAGCAACCGAGTTTGCGGTCGGTGACTCACGGAGGCACGGCTATTTTCTTTTCCTGAAGCTATGTAGACTGTATGCATGATCATGCCCCCAGAATTGGGGTGTTTGGGTCCATCACCTTTGGAATTTGCCGCAGGCGGTAGGATTTTTTCCAGCCTCGTTCTTTTATGAGAGGTTGAGGTTAAAGGGGCCGCTGTAACAGGCACCTGTATAGAAGGAGTTCCCCATAGTATGGCGGAGGAGTGACCTTTTTCTTGCTGAGCCTTCGAATTTTTTGGTCGACAAGTGTCACGCCCCGCTTCCCGGTGTACGGAGAGGGGACGCGGCGAGGTTCGCTACGTATTTACTCAGAAGTAAACATGCTAAGCGTATCTAAGCAATATAAAGTAAAAATGTAAACAAGAGACATCAATATAAATGAACAACAACTTTTATTTATTTAACAATTCTTTACAAGTACAACTGGAAATGTAAATATATGAGTAGAAAGCAATGCCTAAAAAATGGCATAACAGAAATGAAAAGTATATACAAGTGCCTACAGCTCTAGGTCGATAGCAAACTGCTCCAAGTCCTTAGTACTGGGCTCGATCTCCAGTGAGTCCGATCCACCTGACAACATTCAAAGAAAGAAGAAAGGAATGCCGTCAGCGCAATCGCTCGGTAAGTCCCAAAGAACGAGGGAAGTAGAATAGACAGAAAAGAGAATATAACTGTATAATGTTATCTTTTGTTCTATTATCACAGTTATTTGTAGTTTGGTACAGAATATGCAAGTGTATACAAAAGGAGTCCCACTATTCTAGATACTAAGGTATACGGAGCACAAGGAACCATTCAGCCACGGAACAACGGCAATGGATATTCAGGTTAGGTGTATTAAAATGGCCGTCTCGTGCCACTTCTAACACATTCCGTACCAGTCTACCACTTTAAAATCTCGTAATGTCTTTTGCATTGATTGTATTGTTTTGTTACATAGATGGATGACTTGCCGAAACCATGATATCAGTAAACGGAATGGATATAAATGGATAGTCATGTAAACAGAGTATATCCATGGTTCGGTTCGGTCATGTTCATATTGATATAGATTGAATTCTGGTATTCATGGATTCATATTGTATTATAGTTTATACTTGAATCATATTCAAGTCAGATTGATTAGATTGAGACTTTGTCTGAGTCAGACACTTTGAAAAAATATTGAAGTCCTGAATTAGTTTTTTGATGTTATCGGTAACTGCTGCACATGGACGGCAGGATTTGTGTTTTTTTCCAAGACAATTACCGTATTGATAAAACCGTTGTTAAATTGTCTACCTTAGATAAGCAAGAACCCATATTCCCCGGCTCCCTGAGGCTCAAGAGAATTGGTCCCGCTTAAACCTATATTTACTTGGGTCCTTATTGTAATTTAATATAACTTAAGGGTGTTTTATGTAAAAATAGTTTTATATATTTTAAAAATACACCTCAAGTATTTAATTATCTTCTTTAGGGTTTTTCATAGATGTATATTTTATAAAAGTGCAATTTTCTAGTGAGCAGAACCTAGTTTTTATTGTATATGGTATTTTAATGAAATACTGGAATTTGTGTTGAATTGTAATGGTAGTTTCATGAAATTGTGATTTATTGGATTTAGAAAACATGAAATATTTATAATATATTTTAAAATAGATATTTTGATAATAGTTATAAATATATATATTTAATAAAAATAAATTTTATTTATTTTTATAGAAATCTCATTTTCTTAAAAATTTCATCAAAAATTTCATCGAGATCGAATGCTCCTTGCGGAGGTTTGCATCTCACTCTACTTGGCCCGAGGATGTGCGATAACCAGTACTATCCCGATCAGGGTTCCCCAAAATGGGTTGTAGAGACGCAATTACAAGGAATTTAATTAACACACTTTTTAAAGAAAATGGTTTTGAATGTTCAAGGTATTTATTCGTAATCTCGTATTTTCCATAAACTAAAATCCCAAAATTCATCGTGCTATATCAAAAATGTGTGTTGTGATGAGGTAGGTCATTACCTCGTGAATTATCTAAAGGTAATACGGTTAATTTGAACAATTATAAGTTGTATGTAACATGATGGTATTTTACTGTAAAAGTGAAATTGAAATTGGAACATGAATTATTTTGCGGTGAAACTTGTTCTAATGTGTTTATTTATGATTTCTAAACAATATATTAAAAATTGGTAGGTTTGTTATTAAGAAAGAGTTGGATTTTTAACGAAAAGCGAATCGGAAGTCGGGATAACTCCGCTTTAGACGAGTTTTGAAAAGGAGAAGTTTTACAATAGTAAAAGAGAGAGGGAGAGGGGACTTACTGTATACAAAGAAAGAAGGGAGGTAGGGAAAGATTTTGGAACCGTCGGGACATCGTTTCGTCGCCGGATTCTTCTTAAAACATCGTCGGAATCTTGCCCTTTGCTAACTCCACTTGCACAACTTAGGACTTGGAAATTTTAGAGAGTTTTTGTAATGAAATTCTGAATGAGTAGGGGTAAAATTTGGTGTGGTATTTATAGGGAAAATTAGGGTTTAGGGTAATGAAGAGTAGAATTAGAATGTGCATTAAAATGTGGATTAATGCCCATTTTTAATTCTCTGTTTCTTTTTAATAAAAACAAACGGTACAGGGGTTAAGGAGGGAGGCCAAGGGGTGTGGAGTTAAAATTTGGGAAGCATCCCTTATGGGGGGCGGCGGTGCCGGCCGTTGGCTAAATCTCGCTGGCCAAAAACCGGTGATGGGTGTGTGGGATTATACCACGTGTCCCCGTCACTTTGTATACTTCAGTGCACATGTTTATTTTCTGTGTAAATTTTCATTTTACGTGTAGTGCACGTGTAAACCTTTGGACTTCTAAAAGATTAAAAGAAAAATCAACAAAAATATAATGTGGCTAGGGGGATTCGATCACAGGGGCTACGTCACAGCAGTGCAAGACTTTACCAATGAGCTACAAGTACTTTCTTACTGTTCAAAAGCAATTCAAATACTTATAGAACACACAGGATTGAAAATACTCTATTTGTACATTAATTTTTAAACAAATTTCTGTACACTGAAAACAGAGATGTTACATTCTACCCTCCTTACAAAAAATTTCGTCCTCGAAATTTACAATTATATTAAGGACTAGTTTACAAACAAGTGAGGGTATCTTGCACGCTTGTCATCCTCACGTTCCCATGTTGATTCTTCTGGTGAGTCTTTTCTCCACATCACTCGAACCAAGTTTACTTCCTTGTTCTGAAGTGACTTCACCTTTCTATCCAGGATTTCAACAGGTTGTTGCTCACAGGATAAGTCTGGCTGTAAGGTGAGGTCGGAGTGATCAAGAATATAACTGGGGTCACTCACATACCTTCTGAGTTGGGATATGGTGAACCCATTGTGCACTCCTTCCAATGAAGGTGGAAGTGCCAAGCAATAAGCCACTTCACCGAATCGTTCGAGTATGTCGAACGGTCCAATATGCCTCGGACTGAGCTTACCCCGTCTTCCAAAATGAATCACTCCACGGTTTGGAGATATCTTCAAAAATACATGATCTCCCGGTTGAAACTCCAAGTAACGGCACTTTGCATCGGCCCAGTGCTTCTTTCGATCTTGGGCAATGCGCATTCTTTCCCTGATAGTGTGAACTACATCCACAGTTGCTATTATCATCTCAGGCCTAAGGAGTTCTCTATCTCCGATTTCTTCCCAACTTAATGGCAATCGACACTTCCTTCCATATATAGCGCTGCAAACAGTGTCATTCCTATACTTGCTTGGTAGCTGTTGTTGTATGAAAACTCCACAAGATGTAGGTGATCTTCCCACGATCCTCCGAAGTCTAGCATACACGCTCTTAGCAATCTTTTAAGATCTGAATAGTTCGCTCAGACTGTCCATCTGTTTGTGGATGGTAAGCTGTGCTGAAGTTCAGACTTGTTCCCAAGCTAGCTTGCAGACTCTGCCAAAATTGCGATCGAAATTTGGTGTCACGATCGTAGACAATGCAAACCGGTACTCCATGTAATCTCACGATTTCCTGCATGAGTTCATGGGTATCAGAAATAGTACATAATGAAGAGTTAAATATTACTTAGATTCATACTTACTTCCATGTACTTCTTTGCTAATGTCTCGGTAGATTCGCCAACTCGAAAAGGGATGAAGTGAGCCGACTTTGTGAGTCGATCCACAATAACCCATACCGCATCAATACCTTTCGTGCTGCGAGGAAGAGCAGTCACGAAGTCTATAGTGATGTGTTGCCACTTCCATTCTGGGATAGGTAACGGTTGAAGTAAACTAGCAGTCCTGCGATGTTCAGCCTTTACTTGCTGACACACCAAGCATTTAGGGACGATTCTGGCTACTTCACGCTTCATTCCATGCCACCACTAATTTTGACGCATATTTTTGTACATCTTTATGCCTCCAGGGTGTACTGAATAAGGAGAGTTGTGAGCTTCTTTCATCAACTCTTCTCGCACAGAACCTTTTGGTACACACAATCTACTGTCGTATCTCAAAGATCCGTCTTCATGTATGATGAACTCTGTTCGAAGTCCACTTTCTACTTGTTCTCTGATCTTTTGCAACTTAGCATCACTTTCTTGAGTTGCTTTGATCTGATTGACAATGGTAGATTGAACTTGTAAGTTCATCAAACTTGAAGCGTTACCTGGCATGACCACTTCAATCTCCATTTGATGCAAATCTTGTTGGAGCTTCCACTGTGCGGTGAGGTTCAATGCTAATGGTTGGCGACTAAGTGTATCGGGTACTACATTCACCTTCCATGGATGATATTGTAGGTTGATGTTGAAGTCTGCCATAAGTTCTAACCATCTTCTCTACCGCATATTCAACTCCTTCTGAGTAAACACATATTTCAGACTCTTGTGATCTGTGTATATGTCCACTCATTCACCAAGAAGATAATGGCGCCAAATCTTGAGTGCAAATATTACGGCTGCCAACTCCAAATCGTGAGTCGGATAGTTGCGCTCATGAATTTTCAGCTGTCTTGAAGCATAAGCTACAACTTTACCGTGCTGATGTAGAACACATCCTAATCCCTTACCGGATGCATCGCAGTGCACTTCAAAACCTCCAGATTGGTCCGGTATAACAATAATAGGTGCTGACGTCAATCTTGACTTGAGTTCTACGAAAGCTCGTTCGCATGCTTCTGACCACACGAATTCTTCATCTTTACGTATGAGCTTGGTCAGGGGTGTTGCAATCTTCGAAAATCCTTCAATAAACCTTCTGTAATATCCAGCTAGACCCAAGAAACCTCGAATGTCCTTCACTGACTTCGGTGTTGGCCATTCGCTTACTACCGATACTTTAGCTGGATCTATAGAGATTCCATCGCCTGAAAAAATATGTCAGAGGAAACCAACTTGATCTAGCCAAAACTCGCACTTGTTGTACTTGGCATAAAGTTGATGATGTCGTAAAGTCTCCAGGACTATTCGTAGGTGTCGGCGTGTTCTTTCCGACTCTTAGAATACACCAGGATGTCATCGATGAAGATAACAACAAACCTGTCTAGGTACTCTCGGAAAACTTGATTCATTAGGTTCATGAATATAGCTGGTGCATTGGTCACTCCAAATGGCATCACGAGAAATTCATAATGTCCATAGCGAGTTCTGAATGCCGTTTTATGGATATCAGATTCTTTGACTTTCACCTGATGATAAGCCGAACGAAGATCTAACTTGGAGAAAACGCAAGACCTACTTAGCTGATCGAACATGTCGTCGATGCGCGGAAGTGGATACTTGTTCTTTATAGTTACTTCGTTCAGAGCTCTATAATCAATGCATATTCGATATGAACCTTCCTTCTTCTTCACAAGTAGAACTGGTGATCCCCAACTTGAAGTGTTGAGACGAATCAATCTTTTCGTCAATAATTCGTCTAACTGAGTACGAACCTCTTTCAAACCTTCAGGGCTTAACCGATATGGTGCTTTGATCACCGGTTGTGCTCCAGGTACTAAATTAATGCTGAATTCAAGAGCTTGATCGGGAGGCAAACCTGATATGTCTTCAGGAAATATATTGTCGAACTCTCGAACTATTTCTGGCTTCAATCCTTCCTCCGCTTGAAGTGCTGTAATCACCGCCTTCTTCGGTTTTGCCTTGTATGTGCTTAGCTCCAGGTACGGTTTCCACTTTTGAAATAAAATACCGGATGGTCTGGGATCTCAAACACTACCCTCCTTTGACGACAGTCGATGGTAGCGTAAAAAGTTCCGAGCCGATCCATAGCCAAAACGTCATCAAAAATTGGTGTGTCTAGCACCTTGAAGTCAGCATAGAATTCTCTGCTGCAGACGAACACTGGACACATGTCGCATCCCATTATTGCCTTTAGAACGCCGTTCCCTGAACTGACATTCCAGCTGGATACGAGAGATTTGACTGGAATCGCATGAGTTCGGACGAACCGTTGCGACATAAAGCAATGAGATGCTCCAGTATCGAAGAGTGCTAGTGCAGGAAGTGAGGCTACCAAGATCATACCTAAGTTATGTGGGATAGGTTTTAGGTATAAGGAAAAGATATATAGGTATGTATATAGACTAAAAGGAAGTTTGAAAGGAAATTGTTACCAGTGATGACTTGGCCGACGGCTTCAGCTTCTTCCACAGTCATTGTGAAAGCCTGTCGCCTCATTACATTCCTCCTTGCTGGAGGAGCATTCCTCTGTCCGTTCTGTTGTCTTTGAGGTAAGTTCCTTTGAGCTTGATGGAACTGACGAGGAGGAGGTGCAGTCGGTCCACGAGGTGGTGGAGCAGGGAGAGCGAGTCGTGGAGCAGGTGCCTGGATAGCTGGGCGCCGCTGATAAGTAATTGTTGGTCTGGGTGCAGCATTTGGGTTATGTCTACGAGGACAAGACCCATTGTCATGAGTGACTGAGCCGCAGACAAAGCAAAGGAGATTTGCACGCCGGCAGTCTTTCACCAGGCGTCCATCCCTCCTGTAGTAGGTGCAAAAGGCTGTGCTGGGCCAGTTGATTGGCACCCCCAGTCTCCTGGGCACAAAAGGTGGTCTTGAAGAGGTTCCTCCTGCCATATGAGTGGCAGGGCGCTTCACTCCGGCAGATTGGGGTCTACCCTTCATCTTCATCACTGCCTCATATCGACGTACAGCTTTCAGGGCCAATTCGTGGGTTGGGAAATCCCCTATAGCTAAGGCAGCTTGGATTTCCGGATCTAATCCTTGCCGAAATCTTCTGGGCATGATCTCAGCAGTTGGTATTAAGTGTGTCGTGAACCTGTTAAGGTCTTGTGTTAGCTGTGTAGTATGTGATATTTGAAAATCGAATATTGAGACATATCTTACCTACTGAGCATGGTAAACTCAGCATCATATTCATCCACGGATTTGGTCCATATCGAACCCTGTTGTAGATGGATAAATTGATGCTCCATGTCAAATCGGGCAGTCTTTGGGAAGTACTTCGCGTTGAACATGTCGCGAAAAGTCCTCCATTCGATAGGTTGGGCAAGACGGATTTCTTCCTCCTTCCACCATACTCGGGCGTTGTCGGTAAGTTGCATCTTCGCAACTCGAACCCAAGCGATCTCTGGCACTTGTGCTACTGCCAGATCATCTTTAATACTTTAAGCCCATTCTTCAGCTTCCAGGGGGCTCTCTTTTCCTGTAAATTGTTTTGGGTGCAATGCCCGGAATTGCTTCACTCCGGACGCTTCCGCTTCTGGGAGGTTCATTAATATAGCAGTTTGCTGCTGCTGTCCTTCTAGGAGGCTTTGGATCACCTCAAGCAGTACCGTCTGCTCATTGATCAGAGCAGCGACGATAGGCGTAAGCGGTATAGATGGTGGTGTATTGTTGAAGTTGGTGCTGGTGTTGTTTGGAGAATCCATAACCTGAAAGAAAAATAGGGTTAGGATAGATTCAAAGCATATGAGATTGTAAGATTTAAGAAATATGAAATGTAAAGAATGTTTTTAGTTGCTGATTCTTGTATTATATTGCTTAGGACTTTATGCAGAATTGACCCGCATGTCCATGCAGGACTGACCCGCATGGGCCGCCAACAAAACCTGTCACGCCCCGCTTCCCGGTGTACGGGCAAGGGAACGCGACGCGGTCCGCTACGTATTTACTCAGAAGTAAACACACTAAGCATATCTAAGCTATATAAAGTAAAATGTACACAAGAGACATCAATATAAATGAACAACAACTTTTATTTATTTAACAATTCTTTACAAGTACAACTGGAAATTTAAATACATGAATAGAAAGCAATGCCTAAACAATGGCATAACTGAAATGAAAAGTATATACAAGTGCCTACAGCTCTGGGTCGATAGCAAACTGCTCCAAGTCCTCAGTACTGGGCTCGATCTCCAGTGAGTCGACAACATTCCAAAGAAAGAAGAAAAGAATGTCGTCAGCGAACAATCGCTCGGTAAGTTCCAATGAAAGAGGGAAGTAGAATAGACAGAAAAGAGAATATAATTGTATAATGTTATCTTTTGTTCTGTTATCGCAGTTATTTGTAGCTTGGTACAGAATATGCCAGTGTAAGCGAGAGGAGTCCTACTATTCCAGACACTAAGGTATACGAAGCACAAGAAACCGTTCAGCCACGGTACAACGGCAATGGATATTCAGGTTAGGTGTATTAAAGTGACCGTCTCGTACCACTTCTAACATATTCCGTACCAGTCTACCCCTTTAAAACCCCGTAATGTCTTTTGCATTGATTGTATTGTTTTGTTATATAGATGGATGACTTGCCGAAACCATAATATCAATAAACAGAATGGATATAAATGGATAGTCATGTAAACAGAGTATATCTATGGTTCGGTTCAGTCATGTTCATATTGATATAGATTGAATTCTGGTATTCATGGATTCATGTTGTATTGTAGTTTATACTTGAATCATACTCAAGTCAGATTGATTAGATTGAGTCTCTGTCTGAGTCAGACACTTTGAAAAGAAATTGAAGTCCTGGATTAGTTTTTTGAAGTTATCGGGTAACTACTGCACATGGACGGCAGGATTTATGTCTTTTTCCAAGACAATTACCGTATTGATAATATCGTTGTTAGATTGTCTATCTTAGATAGGCAAGCACCCATATTCTCCGGCTACCTGAGGCTCAAGAAAACCGGTCCCGCTTAAACCTATATTTACTAGGGTCTTTATTGTAATTTAATATAACTTGAGGGTGTTTTATGTAAAAATAGTTTTATATATTTTCAAAATACATCTCAAGTATTTAATTTTCGTCTTTAGGGTTTTTCATAGATGTATATTTTTAAAAGTGAAATTTTCTAGTGAGTAGAACCTAGTTTTCATTGTATATGGTATTTTAATGAAATGCTAGAATTTGTATTGAATTGTTATGATAGTTTCATGAAATTGTGATTTCTTTGATTTAGAAAACATGGAATATTTATAATATATTTTAAAATAGATATTTTGATAATAGTTATAAATATATATATATTTAATAAAAATAAATTTTATTTATTTTTGTAGAAATCTCATTTTCTTAAAAATTGCATAAAAATCCATCGAGGTCGAATGCTCCTTATGGAGGTCTGCATCTCGCTCTACTAGGCCCGAGGATGTGCGATAACTAGCACCATCCCGATCGGGGTTCCCCAAAATGGGTTGTAGAAGCGCAATTGCAAGGAATTTAATTAATACACCTTTTAAAGAAAACGGTTTTGAATGTTCAAGGTATTTATTCGTAATCTCGTATTTCCCATAAACTAAAATCCCAAAATTCATCATGCTATGTCAAAATGTGTGTTTTGATGAGGTAGGTCATTACCTCGTGAATTATCTAAAGGTAATACGGTTAATTTGAACAATTATAAGTTGTATGTAACATGATGGTATTTTACTGTAAAAGTGAAATAGAAATTGCAACATGAATTATTTTGAGGTGAAACTTGTTCTAATGTGTTTATTTATGATTTCTAAACAATATTAAAAATTGGTAGGTTTTTTATTAAGAAAGAGTTGGATTTTTAAAGAAAAGTGAATCGGAAGTCGGGATAACTCCGCTTCCGACGAGTTTTGAAAAGAAGAAATTTTAGAATAGCAAAAGAGAGGGGGAGAGGGGACTTACTATATACAAAGAAAGAAGGGAGGTAGGGAAATATTTTGGAACCGTCGGGACGTCGTTTCGTTTCTGGATTCTTCTTGGAACATCGTCAGAATCTTGTCCTTTGCTAACTCCACTTGCACAACTTAGGACTTGAAAATTTTAGAGAGTTTTTGTAGTGAAATTCTGAGTGAGGAGGGGTGAAATGTAGTGTGGTATTTATAGGGAAAATTAGGGTTTAGGATAATGAAGAATAGAATTAAAATATGCATTAAAATGTGGATTAATGCCCATTTTTAATTCTTTGTTTATTTTTAATAAAAACAAACAGTACAGGGGTTAAGGGGAGAGGCCAAGGGGTGTGGAGTTAAAATTTGGGGAGCATCCCCTACGGGGGGCCGGCGGTGCCGGACGTTGGCTAAATCTCGCCGGCCAAAAACCGGTGATGGGTGTGTGGGATTTTGTCACGTGTCCCTGTCGCTTTGTATACTTCAGTGCACATGTTTATTTTCTGTGTAAATTTTCATTTTACGTGTAGTGTACGTGTAAACCTTTAGGATTCTAAAAGATTAACAGAAAATCAACAAAAAAATAATGTGGCTGGGGGGATTCGATCACAGGGGCTACGTCATAGCAGTGTAAGGCTTTACCAATGAGCTACAAGTGCTTTCTTGCTGTTCAAAAGCAATTCAAATACTTATAGCATAAACAGAATTGCAAATACTCTATTTGTACATTAATTTTGAAACAAATTTCTGTACACTGAAAATAGAGATGTTAAAATAAGAGTGATTTTCATCAATCACAGAGTCTTGAACTTTCCGTCGGACTCTATGAATTTGCGAGGAGAGCCGCTGATGTGGCCGCTTCGGCTTTTCCTGTACAGGGACTTCTGCAGGTGGGGGTGTTTTCTTTAACACTGCTGTTGGGGAGTTCTTATGTACCCTCCTGAGCGGATCAAAGCTATTCCCGATTGGAACAGTAGCGTCGACTTCCACCATTGGAACTGGTGGGGTGATTCCAGAGGGGGAGTTGCCCCCAGCTTCTCTCACTCGGCGCCAGTGGCGACGTCGAGCGTGCCTCGCAGAAGGGACCGCCTCAGTTTTGGAAGCGGCTTCATCATGCTCCCTGTTTTGCTGAGGAGCTTCAATCGACGTCAGCTTGTTGAAGACCGACGTCCTTGGTAGAGTTTGAGGAGCAGCAATCAGTCTTTCGAAAACCGATTGCCTGATGGGGAAAGCACCTTTGACGGCTTTGCTAGTAGCAGGAGTAGGGAGGGCTATCCATTTTGGGGTAGCCCTTTCAGGTATTATGAGCTTCTTTGTGGGCCCGTTTGAGTTTTTGCTCAGCCTGTTGAAGAATGAGACATCAAATTTGGACGGCCCATTAAGAGGGGCCGTTGTGGTTGTTAGTCGATCGAAGACCGACTTTTTAGGAGCTTCCTCTTGCGGCGCTGAAGCACCGAAACTCACATGTGAGAGCATAGTCCCAAAGAATAATCCATTAGTGGCTTGTGTGACTTGCCCCTCTAGAATTGAGAAGATAGAGGCCCGATTGGGCCCGTAAGTCACTCATCCAGTTGAGGTGGAGCGGGAGTTGCTGTTGCAAGATGTGATATTAAGAGCCATTGATTTTCTATTCTACACAGGAACAAGACACCAAGTTTTAGTATCTCGAATCCAAGGGCAACCATAGCGAACCGCAATTTTGTTCGCGAAACACGACATACGAAATGTTGAGTGGAAAGAGGAAAAGGTCCCACCGGGCGTGCCAGAACCTGTTCACCGCCGAAAAACAGAGACCAAGATGTTAGGACGTCTGGCCTGAATTTTAGGGGCAGATGCTATTTGTACTTATCCATCCACCTCTCTGAAGATACCAAGTTGATTTATGGCACCAAATATCGGAGGTTTGGATAGATGCGACCGTTGTAGCAGACTTTATCAGATTCTCCCTCATTTGTGAGGGGGTTTTGGGTGTGGGGACACTATTCCCTGAAGACGCAAGCCCCTGCAGTTAATTACGTTATCGCATTGCGATAACCACTTTCTTATGCTTCGGCAGTTCACATCGTGTCGTGTGTATTTTTGTTTATTTTGGTTGCTTGTGGATTGTATACGGGGACTAGTTTATGTCGTCGCCCGTAGGGCGCAGATTAGTCCAAATTCGTATATTTTAGATTTGGGATTTTGAACTTAAGTCATATTTTTCCTTTAGTTCAAAAATATTTTATTTAGTTTAAGGACCGTTAATCTAGTTTGAAATTAAGATCAACTTAAACATATGAGCGCTTGGGCCTAATTTATTTTTAACTAAGGATACATTAGTCTTATTTGAGACTAAGATCAACTTAGCAATATTTTAAGGATCCTTAAATTTTATTAAGACCCAACAATATAGCATTTGGGCTCAACTGCAAGAGACTTAGTCAATTTGAGCTCAGTCTGCACGGTCTTTTTTTGTTCAAAAGTGCTAAGCACTTATTTGGGCTCTGTTTGTTCAGCCCCCCCCTTTATGCAAAATGCTAAGCACTTATTTGATGCTCTGACGCTCACATGGATATCATGTGAAGCCTTCAGTTATGGGCGCTGTCCAATCAGTGCTAAGCACTCAATTATATATATAGTGCTAAGCAATTTTTTGGTGTCCACATGAAGAGCACGTGCGGCGCTGGGCGCTGCCCAATTAGTGCTAAGCACTCATCCGTTTTGGCTGTATAAGAAGTGCTAAGCACTTTTGTGTGGCGCCCACGTGAGGCGCTGGGCGCTGCCCAATCAGTGCTAAGCACTCAGCCATTTTAGCTGTATATAAAGTGCTAAGCACTTTTATGCGGCGCCCACGTGAGGCGCTGGGCGCTGCCTAATCAGTGCTAAGTACTCAACCGTTTTGGCCGTATATGAAGTGCTAAGAACTTTTATTCAGCGCCCACGTGTGTTTCACGTGAGGCGCTTGCCTTCTGCTTTGGGCGCACGCGTGTTTTTCACGTGAGGCGCTGGGCGCTATTGAGAGGACGTCCACGTAGGAAATACGTGGGGCGCTAATTTTTTTTCTTTTTTAGAGATTAAATCTCTGCTACTACCATTTTGGCCACTAATGATCATCAAGATCTCTATTTTGAAGATCTTAGATCGTTTTTTCTTCATTGGAGAACTAAGTTCTTCTTTCTTCTTTTTTTTATAAAAACTAAGTTCTTTATATAGGGTTAAATCATAATTTCGGAGGAATTAAATTCTTAGAACATATGTTCTTTTTCTTTTTTTTCTTTCTTTTTAACCTAGTTTTTTTTCTGCATCTTTGATTCTCAAGAACAAGATCTTCCCGATGAGAATTAAATTCTTAACTTGTGGGAGATTTGTCTTGTGGATCTCTGATCCAGAGAAAGAACTAAATTCTTTTATAAGGGTTAAACTCTTAAATAGGTAAAAAGAGATATTTTGATCTCTCTGTTTTCTCTACATAGGGTTTTGAAGAGGAAAGTCTTCTTCTTTTATTGAGAATTAAATTCTCTGTTATTTTTAAAGTTTTTTGTATTTTTTCAGAAGCTTATGGGGGGTTCCCTTTATATGAGACTTGAAGTCTCGGGTCCTTTATATAGTAGAGCCAAAGTTGTTAATTAGTTTTAAGAAAATCTCTCATTAAGAGATTCCAATTGATTTAATTGGTCTCAAAATTGGTTTGGGGAATTTTACCCACCGTTGGATCTTTGATCGAAGTGTTTCTGTTTTACAGAATATGTTTTCTTGTTCTTTTAACAAGATTGGGGAAATATTTTCCCATATACATAATTTTATTCTGTCAAGCGGTGATTTTTAATCACTATTGAATTTTTAATCCAAGGGTTCTTTGTTTTACATGGAGCAATCTTTTTTGTTTATAAATATGGAGGACAAATATTCCTCAGAATAGAATTTAATTCTATTATTTGATAATTTATCATCACCATTGGATCTTTGATCCAACGGCTCTGTTTAACAGAGAATATCCCAAATTTTTGTTGGGGAAATATAGAATTTAATTCTACTGGTATAAACTTGGGCGCCGGCGCTCACTTGTTGTGCACGTGGGCGCCACTTAAGAATTGAATTCTTATTTATGATAGGCACTTCTGTGCTTTACACATTGGCGTCCACATGAGGAATACGTGTGGCGCCATATAAGAATCTAATTCTTATATAATAAGTGCTCATGTGCTTTGCACATTGGTACCCATGTGAGGAGCACGTGCTCTACCACCATAGGATTTAATCCTACAAGATTGACGCTGGCGCTAGCACCCTCATGGAGAGCACGTGAGGCACTGCCTCATTAAAATTCAACAGAGCTTAGCTCTTTTATTATGTTTAAATATTAGGGGAACAAATGCCCCCCACCGTTGTTCTCACGTGACTCACACGTGAGTGCAACGGTGTCACTTTTTCCACCGTTTGATCTTCTAAAGAGTTGAACTGTCCCTTCACATCCTATAAATAGGGCATTTGGCCCTTGAGATGACTATTGTTTTTATCATCTTCTTGAAGTTTCTTTCTTCTTTGAGAATTTAATTCTCATATCAAAGCTTAGATCTCTACCCACAGAACTTCCTCTGATTAGAGTTAAACTCTTGATTTTGTGGGGGCCATTGATTTTCCTTTAGACTGTAATGATTTTAGTATTTCGATTGCTAACCCTCCACTGGTTTTTCTTTTTAGGTACTATGGCTTCTAATTTGTATCATCTTGAAAAGATTATCTCTTATGAGGAGATTAGCATCCAAGGTCGCTATCAAGGCCAGGAGTTTACTGATGCCCAATGTGCTGAGGTGATGCGTCGCTTCGACGATCACAACGATCGATTGCTCTCCCGTCGTTTTGCTCTTTTAAAGATCGTTGTTGGGTCGATTTGGGAAGCTATACCCGGGCGTCTTGAACTTATGCCACTCCAAACACTCGATGACGCCGAGGATAAGGTACATTCATTGTACTTGATGGGGTTGATCTCAAAGAAACGGGGAGATAATCTCGTCACCATCTTGCACCGTGTCTTTCAACAGAAATCGATAGTATCAGCATATCAGAGGGTGGAGAACATCAGTGGTGACCCTGACGCTTGCATCCGAGAGAAGATGCACAAGAATATGGTTGATGAGGCTGAACGTGCATTGCTCAAGTTTGCTTTTGAGTTTGAGAATCCATGTCCAGAGTTTAGCGTTCTGCCATTGTAAACATTTTGATGATATTTGTTTCTTTTTTTTATCATCATTATCACCATTGTATAAATTTCTTCGAAGTATGAATGACAAAACTCCCCCTTTTCTTTACGCCAATCCTCGTATGTGCCTCACTTGAGGTGTTGTTATATATATATATATATATATATATATATATATATATATATATATATATATATATATATATATATATATATAAACTAGCGCCGGCGCTCACGTGTCATGCGCGTGAGGCGCTGCTACAAGATTTAATCATGAAAAGAACTAGCGCCGGCGCTCACATGTCATGCACGTGAGGCACTGCTACAGGTTCTAATCCTGAAAAGAATTAACGTCGGCGCTCACGTGTCATGCACGTGGGGCGCTGCTGAGAGAATCGTTTCACCTTCTTGCGTTGATTTTCATGAGTCAGCTCTTTCTTTTCCCATGCCCTTTTTGTCAGGCCTTGGAAATAGTTTCACCATACACAACATTTTATGTGCCTAAATTTAAATGCTTCTCTTTATATTCTAAAGTAATGATCTTCTTCTTCTTCTTCATAAGGAAAAACCATTTTTTTAAACAGATCAAGAGTTATGGTTTGCAATCGTCCTCATGCTCGTCGACAACCATGGGAGATGCCTATCGAGGGAATTGTTCCTCATTTTGCTGCACGATTGGTGGATCCCATTCTCACAGATAACCAATGTGACATGGTGATGTACAAGCTTCTGACTCGTAGGGGCTCTCCTCTTCCTATCAGCTCCATTTGGCTCCGGTGATCTTCCTATCTGTGCTCAATGACATTCCCCTCATCTAGCAGAGATGGCTCCGGCGATGCTCGACGCAGCGGAGGACAGGATCGAGTGCTTTCATACCAAGCCTCTGAGAGATCGCTCTGCTCAGCAGGCTATCATGTCTGCCTTCGCCGATAGGTACGGCGCTAACCGATGGGGAGCGACTCTTCGCGAAGATCGCAGCTTCGACATGGTGGAGAAGGCTGAGAGGGCTTTAGAAAACTTTATTCATAATTTTGTAAACCCTTGTACTTTTGATCCCATATTTGGTGATCTATTTCCTGTAGAATAAAATGTTTATTTAAATGCTTTCCTTTTATCGTTGACCACCGAGTGCTTCATTTCTAATACATGTTCTTCCTCTGATTGTATTGTTGCAATCTACATGTGTGCATGTGCACTTCACCCTTAGGGATTTTTGCTAAGTGCAAACGCCACTGATGTACTCGCGTCATGTACTAACCTTCTACATGCGTATATGAATGAGCCTGCTTTCATACATATTTGTATACGAAACTTAAACCGGTGTAAACAAGGACAACCAGGGTCCTTCCTTTTTTCGGCAAATTAAGTGTAAGAATATTAATCGCATTACTAGCCAAGAAAACCTTCTTCGGTACTTAAGATTTCCTCTTTTTAGAACATGAGTCCTTAAGGATTTTCGTGTGTGAAAAGACTTGTTGGATCGCATCTAAAAGAGAGATGTTGATATTAACTTGTTTGAACAGCTCCACAACCTTCTCCATCTGTAGACTAAGCTTATTGGGTCTCAACTGGTTTGGAAAAGAAGCTTTGTTTAAATTGGTTGAGTCTAACACCCGTGTAGAATGTTGTGGAGGAGGAACGGAACCCAAAACTAGAGTTTGAGTTGAGTGAGATGTGGGTCCGTTCAAAGCAGCAGATTTGTAAGAAGAACCTTATGAATTATGGAGAACGGGTTCAGAAGAAGAAAATGGGATAGAAGATGAAGCGGCCGGGGTGTCATCAATTGGGGCGTCAACACGGTTGTTCAGCAGTCTCCCTGTTCTCAACGTAGTAACAACACTTACATTATGGTTATGTTGTTCGAGAACAACATGCGTATTATGTGGATGACCAGGTTTTGGTAAAGGTTGAGATAGGAGGTTTCTTTTCTCCCTCTCGCTCATCGCAACGTTTAGTTGTTCCATCTGGGTCTCGATGGATTTTATGCTTTGTCTAAGAGAAGCTGTGTGTTGCACAAGCGTTTGGATCGAAGATTGGATGTTTGCAGTGAATTGTGTGGATAACTTAACAAAAGTTTCCATACTTTATTCGAGAGTGGAAACCTTATCAATACTGGACGCAGCAAAATTGTTGTTCGGAGGGAATGAATTATTGTACGGAGCAGCATTGTTCGTTGGGTTTTGAAAAGGCTGCGGTTGGAAAATTTGCTGAAATTGTTGCTGTTGTAGTTATTGTTATAGAGGGGCCCTCTTAAAGTTATTTTGGTCTTGGAATTGGTTTTTGTTTTGGTTTTGGTTCTGGTTCCTGGAAAAACTTGGGTGGTTCCTCCAACCAGGATTATATGCGGAAGAGTATGGATCATTCCTTGGTCTTTTCTGAAATGCAGGATTAACCTGATCATGTCTTTGAGATGGTGGATTATAAGAACACTCCTCCGTAAAGTGTGACGGATCCGAACAACAAGCACAGATAGTGCGGAGGGGACCAACATGGCTAGGGATGGGAGATGAAAATTTGCTCTCGATCGCTTCGATTTTCCACGTGATTGAGGCCAGTTTGGCTTTCATCGCAATTGAAACATCCAGATGGTGAACTCCTGCCCTAGATTGACCGGAAGATGTAGAAGAAGAAGCGATCAGTCGGGTGCTTTCCTATTGCAGTGTTTGCTTGGCAAACTCTTTCAAAAATGGCCAACCTTCCTCGTCAGATTTAGATAGGAAGTGGCCTTGACAATTGGTTTCCAATAACTGTCTAGTTTCTAGAAGCAGTCCCTCATATAAAGTGCGGAAAAGGTGCCATTTTTCAAAACCATGATGAGAACACTGCACAAGGAGATCCTTGTACCATTCAAAACACTTCCAAAATGGTTCATTCAGAAGCTGAGTGAATTGATTAATCTCATATCTGATGCACGCAGTCTTATAATTTGGATAAAACTTTTTTAAAAAGGCTTTTACAAACTCATCCTAACTGTATATGGAATGAGATGTGGTGGAATAAAACCATTTTTCCGCTAAATCGCAAAGGGTGAAAGGGATCATCCTTAAGCGGATCACATCATCAGAAAGCAGGGTTGTTTTCATCATCTGGAAAACTTGCTGAAATTTTTTGATGAAGACATACGGGTCATCATAATCAAGCCCATGAAATTTTAGAAGAATGTTGAGAAAATATGGCTTAATCTCAAAATTATCCCCATTGGCGGGTGGTACAAAAATACAAGTGGGATGAGTTGTACATATATGATAGCATTGGTCTTGTAACACGATGTGTGGCGGTGATCTTACAGGAGGTGGTAGATTATTTGCACCAAGAGGAGGTGGAATCATTCCTGGAGGAGGTAAATTATTCGCACTAAGAGGTGGTGGAATCATGTTGGGAAATGCGAGATTGTTTTGGTCTGGAAAAGGTAGAGGTCCCGTCATTTCACGAGAAGAGGTACAAGATAAAGAAGGCGAAGATGTGTGAACAAAATCATGGTCAATTTCGGTGTTGACTGGTAAAGGTAAGGTGTGCATAGGGGAAGATGAATCAACTTCGGATTCGATCGCATATTCGGTAGGGATTAGCGAAACGCGGACTAATTGTGCACTAGTGTCCCGAGTCCAACCTGACATACACTAAACACGTTTAGTGTTGTCAAAGCGTATTGGTAGAATGTGAGGGTAAGAAAACAATTATGAGAAATGTAGGTGAAAGATAGGTGGAAATATGGTGACATATTGCAAGTTTTTATGAAAATTTTTGGGTTTTTTATTTTTCTTTTATAGAATTTTGGAAAATATACGGAATTAAAGACACAACTTCAAACAATCATAGTCACAACATGCACAATACACCTAGAGTTATGGTTCTCAAAGTCCAACTAGACTACTCTTAATTGTTCCAAAGCGACAAGTTGTGAGATAACTCTCGAATCGCCTCTTCACTGTCAATTGTGGTCAGGTAAGCACAAGTAAGGTAAAGAGAGTTCTGCTCACGAATCACTGTGATACGGGCCTTTTAAAATTACCTCCTCACTTGTCTAGCCTAGGCACCATAAAATCAAGTTTAGATAAATGACCGAATGCCCACAACCTTCCTCTGTCCTATTGAGCATGACAAGTTCTTAATTGGTTGGGTCTAGATATTTTTTAATTAAGCTCAATGGTAATGCGTATGCTTTTTGTGATTTTCGGGGTCTTAGGAAGGGTGATGAAATTCCTACCCAATCTGAATTAGTGTTATAACCCCTTAAAGTCCGTATTATTTATGCAAAACAATAACAATCAAAATCTAAAACACTTGCAAAAAAATTATTTGGCGGCGGCGCAAAGAATCCTGTACAAAAACAATTTATTGGAAAAGTGGAGAGAGTTTGCGCAAAGAATACTGCAGAAAAAGCAATTCAGTGGAGTGCGAAGGAGGTTTCTTGAAGAGAGAAGGACTTGCAAAAAATTTTAGACCCTGATTCCAAAATAAGGCCGCGGATCCGCGAAAATTGCTTCTTTTCGGCCGCGGAACAGCTTTGGGAAGTTGGATATTTGACTCCAAATTTCTTGTGTGCACTCCTATTGATCATTTGTTTTGGATTTTAGCCTCTGGTTCTTTATTGGATCACTGTAGTTGCTTCAAATTTTGGCACGGTTTCGTCTTGATCCGCCGCGGTGTAGCCGCGAAATGTGGGTCTAACTTCCCACGATTTTGGCACTGAACTTCCTCTTCTCCCTATACTATACACTCGCACAAAAAAATCAAAGAATAACAAGATGATATTTATGGTTTTTTTATATTCACAAATTAACCTGAAACTATAAAAAGAAATAAACTGTCGTCTCCCCGGTAACGTCGCCATTTGATTGAAAGGTTTTCACCACATTTTTTAAAGTCATATTCCGCAATCAAGACGGATTCAGTTGGTAGCTAACCGGTTGGGTAAGGGTCATTCCACGGAGAGATGAGAGTTTTTTTCTTTATGTTTTAACGAGTTTGTTCCCCTCAGAATGACGGCCAAGACAGGAACGTCTTGCCTGAGATTCGGGGCAGATGCTATTTGGTTTTATCCGTCCACCTCTCCGAAGATGCCAAGTTGATTTATGGCACCGTGTATCGGAGGTTTAGACGGATGCGGCCGATGTAGCAGACTTCGTCAGATTCCCCCTTGTCTGAGGGGTTTTTGATTGTGGGGACGCTCTTCCCTGCAGGTGCAAGCCCCTGCAGTTAATTACGCTACCGCATCGCGGTAACAACTTTCTCCTTCTCCAGAATTTCACTTCGTGTCGTGGGTGTTTGTTTTGTTTGTGGTTGCCCGTGGATTGTATACGGAGACTAATTTATGTCGTCGCCCGTAGGACGTGGATTAGTCCAAATCCGTATTTTCTTAGATTTGGGTTTGGGGTTTTGGTTTAAGGATACGTTAGCCATATTTGAGGCTAAGATCAACTCAAACGTTTGTTAAGGATACGTTAGTCTGATATGAGACTAAGATCAACTTAACGGGATCGTTTAGATCCGACAAAAGAACATTTGGGCTCTATTGTTCCAGTTTAGGGACATGGTGGTCCATCTCCAGTTTAGGGACATGGTGGTCCATTGCCAGTTTAGGGACATGGTGGTCCAACATTCCCATTTTGGGGACGAATATTGGTTTAAGGACGCATTAGTCCATGAGTTTAAGGACCCCACAGTCCGTATTACCAGTTTAGGGACATGGTGGTCCAACATTCCCATTTTGGGGACGAATATTGGTTTAAGGACGCATTAGTCCATGAGTTTAAGGACCCCACAGTCTGTATTACCAGTTTAGGGACATGGTAGTCCAACATTCCCATTTTGGGGACGAATATTGGTTTGAGGACGCATTAGTCCATGAGTTTAAGGACCCCACAGTCCGTATTAATGTGTGGTTGTCGGGACCCGTCACCTCTCTGACGACGTTGAAGGATTACAACGACAAATATCAGAGGAGTTCAGAGATGTACCCTTGAACCGGATGTAAATTGATTTGAGAGAGCAGTTGTGCTCAGTTCAATTTAATTTGAGGACTTACGGCCAGAATTGGGCTAAGTACAGTTAGAAAATGTCTAACATTTTGTTCATGATTGGCCTGTCTAAGCTTTTGTTTGGGCTCTGTCCCTTTTTTAAAGCATTGGGCTTTAAATGCATAGCATTTATCTTGGCCTGTTAGGCCCTTTTTAATTAGGCTCTGTCCCTTTTCTTTAATAATGCAGAGCATTTTTATTTGGTCTGATAGACCTTTTAATTGGGCTCTACCCTTAATAATGCACTGCATTAAATGTTCTGACAGTGCCCCACGTGGCTTGTCAGGTGCTTTGCGCCAATTGAGGAGCGCAAGGCGCAAATTCATGTGGAGGTGACACGTGCCACGCGCTAGTGAGCGCAAGTCTGTTAGCGCAGTGCGCTGCGCCAGTGCGCTGCTGACACGTAGCGCGCTCTGGTGACTTGCGCCAAACCAAGAGAGCGGTGCTCTATTTTTAGAAGCGCAAGGCGCAGTTGTTCTGTGATTGACACGTGGCGCTCTCTGGTGGCTTGCGCCAATCCAAGGAGCGCAACAGTGCAAATTTCAAAAGTGCAAGGCACTGTTTAATATCTTGATCAAATTTAGATCAAAGAGAACAAGTTTTTCTTATTCCAGAGAGGTTCTACCTCAACATTTCAAGAACCAGTGGTTCATTAAAAGGCAATGCCTTTATATAGATCAAAAGATCTAGTCATGAAGTAGATTACTTCTTTATTATTATTTTTTATTAAAGATCTTGATCTTGTTCTTAGATCATTGATCTTTTTAGAAGAAATTCTTCATTTTTTTAAAAGGTTTTACCTTTTTTCTTTCTCTCTAAATTCTTCTCAAAGTTTTTAGAAGAGCTCTCTGTATCTCTATCTCTGTGTATATTAGACTTGGAGTCTAGGGGCCTTTATATAGTGCCAATTGATTTGTTAAATCAGTTAAAGAGATCTTTCTCTGAGTGATATAGGGATGTTTCCCCACCGTTGGATCTTTGATCCTAGGGCTTCTGTTTTACAGAAGGTAATCTTCTTGTTTTTAACAGGATTAGAAAGATATTTCCAAGATTTTATTGTTTAAATTCTGGCACAGTTGGCGCAAGCGCACCTGCGCTTGACACGTGTCGCGCAGCGCAACTGCGCTGACACGTGTCGCGCAGCACAACTGCGCTAGCACAACTGCGCTGACACGTGTCACGCAGCACAGAGCGCAAGTCATCTGAAGCGTTGCTTCCTTTATTTTTATTTTAAAACAGAGCCTTGCTCTGATTGGGTGCACTGCCTTGGGCGCAGTGCCCCTTGCGCTGGCGTGTCTGTTTTTGACACGTGGCGCTCTGCGCGCAGCGCAAGGGATCTGAAGCGTTGCTTCAATTTTTGAATTTTTGAAATTCAAACAGAGCTTTGCTCTGATTGGGGTTGCTCTGATTGGGGGAAACAGAGTTAATTCAAGTTTTTCCAAGTTTGTTCGATGCTAACTATGTGTTCGGATATGTATGTTAATGAAACCTTGTTAGGGTTAGAATTAGGTTAGTTTGAATTAGAAATTCGCTCACTTCTTTCATTTGCCTCTCTTAATATTGATGTTACGGTAATCGGCAACAACGGAGATTATCACGACTAGGAAGGATACTTGCAAGTATAAGCTAGGTTTTCCAATGCTTAGTTCTTTCCCTTTGGTCCTTGTCCGTCCATTCTTGGATCTTAGCCATAATCTCCGGTCAATCCAACCATAGCCGGTTTCACTAGAGTGTCACCCTATCATAGAGGATAGGATGCCATAGGGAGCGAATTATGGATGCTTTGAAAGGAGTTTAACTCAAGCTGTTGGGCAAAAGAAAGAGTGATGGAGATTTCCCTCTCTTAAACTTTTCTTATCCTACCCTAACAAGTGAGAAAACTACCCACTCATTGTAACACCCTAGTTCATTTATACCATAATTTATTTGGGTTTTTCTAATCTTGTGGCTATTTCTTGATTATTATTTGTTTTGGATGCGGATAGTGTATTTGGTATCTGTGTTTAGTATCTGACCCGACCCGCATGCTTGAAACCCGTCTTGGTTCTAGATTACGTCATATCCTTACTAGTAAGAGGATCAGCGCACACATTTATGCTCTATATACATATATCATATATTTGGCATCTGCATATATTTTAAATAATACAAATATAACCAAAAATAATATTTTAATATCTAGCATGACCTGTATCATACCCCATACCCTATGGTTACATCCGTACATCGTGTTCACTTCTTGTTTGATGTAACGGACTCATATGGATCGCTACGTGCATTTACATGTATCCGTTCTTGGGGGTATGTATTTTCTTTAACCGAATATCGCATTATGGTTTTGGCCGATATGTATATTATCCGTATTTTAAAACTAGATTTTTAGAAGTGACCCGGATATTTTTCGGGGTATTTTTGTATTAGCTATAATATCCTAGAATATATATATTATAATATTTAATATATAACTTAACTGTAATATATATATATATATATATATATATAATATTATAATAACTAATAAATATTCCTTACTCACTCTCCCTCCAGTCTCTCTCTCCCTGCGCTATCTCTCTATACTCTATCTGTCTCTCTCTACTCACTCTTCTCTATCTCTCTCTCTCTCTCTCTCTCTATATATATATATATATATATATATATATATATATATATATATATATATATATATATATATATATATATAATATTAACTAATATATTTTGCACCCTCAACTCTCTCTCCTCTTTCTCTCTTTTCCCTACCTCCCGCTTCTTCCCCGCCGCGAGAAACCCACAAACCCCGAGAACCCTAACCCCGGCCTCACTTCACCTTGCCACCACCCTCGTCCACTCGTCGACATCACCACCTGCATCACCTCCCTCTTCCATGTCCAACGCCCCTACCACGACCCCGACCTCGACATCACCCGTGAACCCAAGAAACGCCCGAATACCAAATCCTAGCACCACCGATCACCGGCGACCTCGTCATCGTCACCACCTTCATCCCCTCGCCATCGTCATCATCTCCTCAACCTCACCCTATCTCCACCTCCTTTCTCTCCCCTCTACAAACCTGACGATCCATCCCCGAGAACACAAACCGAGCCCTAGCCCACATCCTCACCCTCACCGTCGGCGACTCGACATCGCTACCACCCTGACCTCACCGTCATCTCCACTTCATCTTCTTCCGCTACCCGACCTCCATGCACACCCCTGAGCACTAAGAACCCCAGCACCCGCAAAACCCAACCACGTCGGCACCTCTCATCGCCGGAGACCCACAACCTCGTCGTCGTCACCCCTCGCCTCCTCTGACCTAGAGTTCAATACCAGAGCCATACCACAGTTCCTTTCTTCTTCTTTCTTCTCTTTTCTTCCTTCTCTTTTCCTTGCTTTCTTGGCTGTTCGCAGGAGTCGCGCACGTCGCCAAAGATCTGGACGACCTCGTCGTCATCTTCATCCAGTGTGGTCACGTCTCGAATTAGCCAGGTTCGGTCTTGTATGCGTATGTGCGCATTGCGACGTTTACCCGATGCCGAATGTGACGTACATACCCCGACATGAGATCCGATCAGGCAAGTTTATCTTGCTACATGCTATGCTACTATATTTATATCCATATGAATAAAAATAATACATGTATTTTTAATTGTGCATCCAATGTTATAGTTTTACGATACTCGTTCGTATCCGTACTGAGAATTGCCTATATAGTTGCATGCCGGAACACCCTGATATCATTTCACTATTATATTATCATGACATGTTATCTAGATTGCATCATAAGTAGTCATGGACGTATAACAGGTTATTACAGATAGACACATATGCATCCTGACATCAGCACTATTTACCGTGATCCCGATATTGTTTACAGTTATACATTTGGTATCCATTTGATACATATGCATCACATGACATGTCCTGACACACTATTTGACTTGATACTTTGATCTTGTTACTAATGCCGACATTCCTGACTTGTTGTCCTGACGGACGTAACCTGTTGTCTACATAGACAAACATGTACCTGCTTGATCCTGTGTTGGCATTAGTTCTATATTATCAATACCTGACTTGAACACATAACCTTAGGGGTAAGGGAAAATCAATAATGAAACCTGACTTGTAACTCGACAGTTCGATGCTTATACTGATCAGTCTTTACGGGTTAGGTCAGCCCCGAGATGATGATACTGACATCATTCATCTGTATATGTTACTTGTTTACTGCCTAGCGGCACGTCTCGGATTCAGCCCGAGAATCTTGACCGTGGTCCCGGGTATGCACGGGATACTATTGAGTTATATCGATGATTCCATTAAATTGATTTCAAAAACTTTAGAATAGATAACCCAGTAGCACAGTTTAGATTACTCATCGTACTTCGCATACATATACACACCTCACTATTTATATCCATGTTGTTAATTTATATTCATGTCTGTATATCTGGTTACATCCTGGTTATTACTATTGTTTGATATTATGACACACCGACGTCTGGGTTTTGCATGGCCCAGTTCCTCTATCTCTATCGTAGGCTGAATAGGAGTATTTTAGCCGTCAAGCCGAGCAGTGAGGATTGAGTTTAGTGATGTTTAGTTTAGTTATTTTCCGCAGCTTTTATTTCTTGATTTGAGCCCATATTGGGACGTATTTTCATATTTTGTTTATTAAATTTTAATTCGTTTCCGCTTATACATTTTCTTGACTCTTTTATTGTGGCAAATGGACATGTACTAGTTAGTTTTATTTTTTTACTGTTCTTGATATCCTATGGACAGCCATAATATGACTGTGGAGGGATATTTCCTAGCCACAGATAGCATGGTTGGCTCTGTCACGTACCGTAGTTAGCACACTCTAGGAAGCGGGGCGTGACACTCATTATAAAAAAAGAAAATAAAACAAGCAGAGAAGATAGAAAGGAATGAGATAGAAGACGGCAGCTAACTACTTGGGATCTCACCTAAACAAGAATCACACTTGAGTTTCATAGTTGCAATGATAAACAAAATAGAATAGAAGAAAAAGAAAAAATGAAAACCAATAAATAACAATTTACACTACTAAGAAAATAAGAGCAAGTAAATAAAAACTAGTTAACAATTGAAGCAAGATATGAAGATAAAACTCTCAAACTTCATTTATCATCCACTCAAAAAGCTCTCATACAATTTTAATGGAGAAAAGATGAAGAAGAAGAAGTTTACACTAAATTAAAACTAAATATAGGGAAAAATATACATCATTTATTTGCCTCTGATCTGGAGTATTTATAGGCAGTGAAGTGAAATCTTAGGGTCTTTTTCTGAACCCTTGTACAATATCCAAAAGACCCATAAAAATTCGTCACGAGATACCATGGTAAGGCTGCTGATCTGCCATCTTTATGTGCAAATTTTTGCTATTCCGCGGTCAATTTTTGGAATTGGCGCTTCTTATTTCTTGTGCTTCCTCTTGTTGCTCTCTTCTTCTTTCTAATAGGTTCATATTTTCAAAATAATTCCAAAATATTCCTAGATTTTCAACTGTCCAAAATGACAACTATTTTCACTTTTCTCACCATTAATTCATTTGATTTTTTGTTTCTTGGATCTCCCTCGAGCTCCGCGCTGCCAACCTTATGTCTTGTGCTTGTTCTAAATATGAATGACCATCACTTAATCTTATATGTTGTTCTGGTAAGCGGCATTTGACGGATGTGGATGACCGGAACCCGTATTTTTATCTGTTTGTCGACAGTTGTCCTGAATTTGTCATAATCGTGTGTGATTTACATTGTTCTGGATTTAGAACCTATAACTTGTAACTATATAGCAAACACAGATGAAAAGCACCTACCTATATGCAATGCGATAAAAAATGGGTGGTATAAAAGTTTAAAATTCTGATATGAACAAACGGCGGCTTCAAGTCATCTTCTCGGCCAAGGTCTCCTCGGTGCCTCCGCCCGCCCGCTCAGCACCTCCGCCCACCCGCTCGGTGCCTCCGCCCTCTAGCTCTTCCTCCAGGAGTACCTCGTGCGGAATTCCTGGTCGTCGAACCCGAGCATCATCTCCTTAACGGCGTTGAGGGCGTTATGCCACCCAACGGCCGCAGAGTCAGCGAAGTCGATATAAAACTGGTCAGACATCTCATTGTCCTCCACAGCCTTCTCCGCCTTCTTCTCAGCCCTTTTCGTTGCCTCGCTGATTGCCCAGAAATCCCCCTTGAATGAGTCCCTTTACTTCCTCATGGCGTTAAAGAGCTCATTGATTTCGCCGACCTAGACCTGGAGGGCCTGGCTAGACTCGGTTAAAACCCGGTAGGACTCCTTCGGCCTAGTGGCCTTCACCCCTTTCGAGACCAGCTGCGACATGATGGAGGCGGCGTTATCCTCGGCCTCCTTCAGCCTGGCGAGAAGTTCTTCCTCATGCGAAGATGTCCTCCCAGCCTTTTTTATTGCCGGGGCAACGTCTTTGACCTCCATGGCGATCAGGAGGACACAATGTTGAAGAACCTGCAGAAAAAAAAGGAGACAACATTTGTCAGGGACTAAGAAGAGGAAAATTACTTGAAAAAACTACAAAAAATTCACTAACCTAGACAGCCTCCTAAGTTATCGCCGCGACCTGGGCTTTCATGGTGCCCTGAGGTATCTTAGCCCCCGCCGCTTTCTCCATATCCAACAACAGGTTGTCGGCCACGGATAGCCTCGATGGCACCTCGAGGCAGAAGGCACCTTCCTGTATGTGTATCCCGACCGGAGGCAGTTGTTCATCACAGAAAACTGCACTTTAATACCGCTCATTCATTATCTATTTTGTGATATATCGGTGCTATTAATCAGTGTCTGCTCTGTAATTACAGTTTAGAGGTATTCGTGATAAAATATCGGAAAAACATTCAATATCACGGATATAGCGTTTTTGAACCGACACTGCAAACAGAAAAGGAAACCGACCGATATCCAAAGAGTTCTTTTGGAAATAAACTTGTGTGCATAATATTTTAGTCCAACACAATGCAAGTGCACACAACTCTTTAGCATGGACCATGACATGGTAGGGATGCCCATGGCACACAAGAAATGATGGTTTGTTCAAGTGGTAGGCACATATGGTGTGATGGGAAATTAATGAGCATTTAATGCATAAAGTCTTGATATGATATGAACCTTTGCAACTTGATCTCACTTCTTCTCTGTTCATCACCTCAGATTTCACCCATGTGCAAATTACAACAAATTACAACTATAGAGAAATGCTCAAGAGACCAGAAGTTCACAGACCAAAGATGGGCCCCACTATCCAAATTGAGGCCGCAAATAAATTCATTTTGGCCGCAAATTGCCGCCAAGTTGGTGCCAATTTGGGCCGTTCAAATATGGTGGGTCCCTGGTGGTCTTTTCAGTCTATTGTCATCTGAAACATTTGTAATACCCAGTTCTTTTATACACGAATACCCGTATTTTTGTTACTTGCAAAATTGCTTATTTATATTTCAAGTATTTTATTTATTTTAAAACCCTAACCCCTTACATTTATTTTTCTAGATTTTTACCCAATCCATTAGCCACTCCCTTTCCATTTCTTTTAAATCCTTTTAAACTCATAACCCAAACCTTATTTCCTTTTTATTTTTCTATTCCCAGCCAGCCCACTCCTTCTATTTTTCCCTTCTATTTTTCCCATTCTCTTAACCCAGCCCAAGCCCAAACCCTCACTCCCCTTTTCTTTCATTATTTCCCTTTTCTTTTCTCATTTTCCCCGAGGCCATCACACCCTTCCCTTCTCTTTAGTTTCCTTTATTCCCGGCCCATCTCTCTCTCCCTTTTCCCAATTATTTTCAACCCCCAGCCCGGCCCATCCCTCTCTCCTTTCCCTTTTATTTTTCTTTTAATTCTTCCAGCCCAACATCCCCGGCCTACGAATCACTCCAACCCGACCCGACCCGACTACACCCCCTTCCCCACTCACTTCCTCCTTCCCGCTCTTTTCTTTCATGCCCTCCCGCCCACGTCGCCTCACCGACGCCCAGTCTTCACGACCACGAACCCACGATCGCGTACGCCCTCTCGAACTCCTCAAGCTCACTCTCGTTCCCCCTTTCTCCTCTCTCCTTCCTCACTCTCGATCTGCTGTCCTCTCTCCTCTCTCCAAAAGAAAAACAGAACATCCCGCCTCATTCGCCGCCGCCGCCGACGACGACTACCACCTCAGTCACCTCGTCATCCTCCGTCGCTTCTCTCTTCAAAGCCCGAGCCCCACTTACCTACTCCCCTCGCCTACCGACCGAGCCCCACCGCCGAGCTCGAGCCTCCCCTGCACACCCTCCTAGCCACCGAGTCTCCCCTGCACAGCATCACGCCGACGAGCTCCCCACTGCCTCAGCGACTCCTCTACTTCATCACCATCACCGCCAAGCTTCGAGCCCTGCACACCCCTCGCTGCAGACCCGAGCGCACCCCCTGCAGGCCACTCGCCGGCGCCTCCGTCGACCTCACGTCGTCACCACCTCAGCAACATCTCCCTCTCCCTCCCTCAGCAACATCTCCCTCTCTCTACCACAGCACCATCTCTCTCTCTCTCTACCACAGCACCATCTCTCTCTCTCTACCACAACAACATCTCTCTCTCTCTCTCTCTCTCTCTCACACACACAGCAGCCTTCTTCCCGAACTCCTCCCTACCATCACAACACCACCGCTGTCGCTACCTCTACGTCGCAGCCAAGCTTTAAGCATTCAAGCTCAAGCCAACCAGCCCCGTCATTTCATCGAACACCTATAAACATTGCAATCAATGTTGTTCTAGCCGCCATCATCGCCTTCGTGACCATCGATCGTTGTCAGGCAAGTTTAATAATTGCTTCATGCTACTTTTTATATTACAATTCAAATTACCAAAAAATCTCGCATATACTTTTCGTGTAAATTATTATTAGTTAAGTGTTCGATATAAACCCTGACCTACAAACCCAGTTAAATTGACGGCAATAAATAACATTGAGTGGCCCGAGTTATAATGAATACCCCTTAAGATTTTGGTTACAAAATAAGGTCGTTTGCTCACGTAAAATGGTGTCCCGATTTCTGTCGTAAAGCCTGAAAACTTCCGTACATGATAAACCGTAAAATTGATATCAAATTATGTACAAACCGGATTTTAGCGTTCGATGGCTCGTATCGAAGCTAACTGTTTAACCTACAGTATTCTATAGTTGTTCTCTGAATTATAACTAATTATGATAGAGATAATGGCGGAGGATTCAGATTCTGGACTGCAATCCAGAACGGAAATCCCAGTTAATCCCTGTTTCTAAACCCCTGTATTTTCCTGTTCAAACATGAGAATTTGCGAAACCCTATATCGTCACGTAGAGAATTGAGTTAGATTTCTTACTCTACTGTTATCTCTGGATTTCACAACCGTTTGATATTTTTAACTCATTTTATAAAGTCGATACGTTTTGCTGAATTCTGCAGAGGCAGATTTTACACATCGAACATAATCTGTCCATAAATCCCTGTAGACATAGAATGTTACTGATCCTCCAATTGAGGTGGAAACCTAACTGATAATCCTAAATATTGTTCAACTATAGCATCGCCTAATTGCGATCCCAACTGGGATTAAAATGTGTTACGAAACGGACTTCCGATTCTGAAACCGGATTTCCAGCAGCGAACACTTAAAATGAAATGGCCATATCTAGAGATATTGAAACCCGATTGATGTGAAACCAAATTTTATGGATAGATAATTAAACATACTACTTACCCTCTTTTCATTGTTTTGCTAAATTTTGTATGTATGATTTATGATAAATTATGCAAGTGGTAGGACACCGACCGATGATATCTTAATCATGCCTTAATTATTGTATTCTCATCATATTATATAAATGTCATTGCATTGGTAACCTAGTGATCATATGCATTACCCAGTGTTAGGTATTATTGTTTGATTGTGGCAAGTACATTAGTGTTTAAGTATGAATGGATAAGTGAAAGTGACACGTACTTGTACACAATCAGTGGACCCTATTGATTTATTGCATTGTCGACGTCTGTGGGACGTGTATAAGTGTGACTATAATTGGTATGGGACGATTATGGAAGCACTTGTATGGGTGTCACAGGTAAGGCACCAAACACTGTCTATTTATCTTGGGTATCAGTCAAGACATACTTGATGAAGACCCTGTCTTCAGTTCTCGCGTAGACTTGTCATGGACCGACTGGTATTTGAGTTTATGGTTGGCGTTTGATGTAGACCACGGGGTGTGGGGTAGTTTGAGTGTGAGTTCAACAGGATCTCGGGAGTCCCATGCATGCAGATACAGCGATTCTGGAGATATATGGGGATATTACTGATTATTAGCGAGCGACTCGGGCTCGTGTTCCCTTGCCCTTGGGTCCTACCCTTGGGTGGGGGATACTCACGAGTGGTTGACTCTCACACTTGGACTGACGATAGGCTTAGTGACCTGTGCAGTGAGACTTAGAGACTGATAGGGTTAGTAACATTGACATGCATTGCTTACTGATTCAACATACCTGCCATACTGTTTACCGCTTTACTGTTTACCTGCTCTATTAGCTACCTGCATTCGCTACTTCATATTCACGTCATTATTCCAGGATTATTGTTTCATATTCATTATTATTGCATGAGTTCCCATTTGTATATATATATATATATATATATATATATATATATATATATATATATATATATATTGTTATCGTGTCGCTCTAACGACCTGAGTATGCATGCTCAGAGTGAGAAGTGGATCTAGCTTGGACTAGGACCTGACGTACCCCGAGGACATCGCGGACATCCTGATCAGTGACCCAGAGCTATACTCTCTTGATCTCCATCTGGTTAGTTCTTTTGTATTTGTTTTGATTTAGTGACTGCATTTCTCATTACCTGTGCATTGATTACTGATTACCACGTAAAGCTAGAAGCCGAAGTGTGACTACGGCAGGATATTTCCTTGACCGTAGGAGCATGGCTGGCCTTGTCAACTCCTCGTATTCCGTATTTTGGGAAGCAGGGCATGACATGGTTTTGTTGGTATCAGAGCCAGGTTTCGCTTCAATTAGGATTGCAGTTTCCGTGTAGTGCTTGACAATCTAAGACATCCTTCGGTCTAGCTTGCAAATTCGTTATCATTGATCTTAACCCATATAGCGTGTCCCGCTACACATTTTGATCCATCCGCTAGAGTTTTGGATGACTTAGTAGAGTTACGTGATTGTAATTATGAGCTGCAGTATAGTTACAATGTTGTACTCTGTTTGAGTGACTTGGAGTTCTACATTTGATTTCCACTCGTTTGAGTTTCATCTCACCCGATATTCTTGTTTCCTTGCTTAATCTACATTGTATTCTGATTTTTACTCCTTGTACCTTATGCCGTCCTAAAATTGTTGTTTCAGGACCATGTCTTCCAACGACTCTTCCTCTATCTCCACTCCCCAGAACCAGACCGTCGAGATTTTGAATGTACTGCAAGGTTTGAAGGAAGCCCAGGAGCGAACGAACGACCTGTTAGCTATAGGATTAAGAGGGCAGATGACTTAGGCACCAGCGGAAACCTCCAATCGTAAGGGAATCCCCGTTAAACAAGGAAAAGAGGTGAAGATGAAGCGCCTACTTGTTCCCCATCCACGGAAGCAGTGGAAGGCTCAACGTTGTGGATACTGCAAAAAGCCAAGACACTTTCAGAGAGACTGTCGCAGCGCCTGATTTGCGGATCCAACGAATATCTGGTCAACAGTTGCCCAAAAAGGAAGGAGCTACAAGGAGGAGGTTCGTCCACACTCTCCACTCCTGCTAAGTGATGGTTATTTCGTAGTTCGAGCTTCGAGAAATAGTACGGACCCAGCACAAGATTCAACTCGCGTGACGAGAATGCAGCGGTCTAGAAATCAAAGAAGAATTATCACATTTTCTGCTTTCAATAAAAAAAATGTTGTCATTCTTTTGTAGATATTTCCTTTCGTTTAAGATCTTGTATCCGCTGAACCTTTAGTTGAGTGTAATAAAATTTTGAGTTGTGATGTGTGTATCGTTCCCTTGCCTCCTACTTTACTTATACTATTTGTTGCATCAGCATTCTAAAATTTGATTTTTCAGTCCTTACCTACCGTATATTTTCCTTGTGCTACCGCATCCTTAGTTATTTTCTTTGTGTGTCCCACTGTCTAATCACGGCTCTTTCTTTTCAGGCCATGGCCCACCCTGGAGCAGCGCCGCATCTAGATGAGGACACACAGTCATGCGTTTCCTTAGACCGCATGCTGGTGAGTTCAGATGACGAGATCAACGGCCCACAGGTTGTTTTCGGAAACAGCGATTCCGAGGACGAGAGAGTCGCAGCCCCAGAAGTCAACATGATCAGTGATTCCGACGAGGAGGAAGAGGACCCAATGGAGGAAGATTCCGAGGAGGACCCGATAGAAGAAAATCCAGAAGATGAAGACCTTGGGGAAAATCCAGTGGAAGAAAACCCCATAGAAGAAGGTCCAGAAGAAGAGAATCACGTGGAAGCAGACCTCGATGAAGAGGCTCCAGCCGAGGAAGAAGGACCAGAAGAACAAGACCCCGCGGCAGAGGAACCTCCAGTGGCGATCCCTGCAAGGCGCTATGGAAATGGACGCCCCTATTTGAGCGTGCGAGCCTACCGTAACCTGCCGAACTTCCATAACCGCGACTGACGTGATTTAGTTTTGTCTCCTCTGGCCAAATAAATCTATGTATAGTTTAGGGCCATCTCTTATCCTTCGAGAATGCCTTGTTTGAAAATTTTTCTGGATTGGTAATAAAATTTTTGAGTTGGCAAATCTGTTGATTTTTTTATTCGCGTGATGTATTGACTGTTTTCCTTCCCAATAAATTTCTTCCCTCCCGAGATTCGTGACTGTTCACCCTTACGCCATGTGCTGCCCCGACCCCAGTCTTTCCGACATTAAGTTTGAAGTACTACAGTTCGACCTTTTGAGTGGGCCATACTCCATTGTAATCCCCACCATGGCTAGCCCCTATATATTTTTTTGCTATCTCCTATTACCATAATTACATTTAGGGACATCGTTATCCGAAAATTTAGTTTTCATTATTTTGTATCTATCGAAAAATTATGTGTTATTGACTACTTCCGTTTTACCCATTCTAAATGCTCTGCTATTCTTCACATTTTCAATAGCGCAACCATATATCGCGCATTTTACTTTGTTCTATGTCTCTTATTTTCACCAAGTGGGTTTTCTAAGTTATTTTAAAATTGTTTGATCGATATATTTATTCTAAAATACTTTGGCCTATCGGCAAACCCTTCACTATTGGTTGTTATTGCTATTCTTTTATTCTTTTGTACATATAGTTTACCCTTATAGTTGATTCTGCATTGTACTTACTTAGACCTGCCCTTTTAGTTGCGTTAGTTCTTATACATATAAAGATCTTCGATCTTTATCTAGCTGTTTTTGAGTAAATCACTATATGTTAGTGTTCGATGTTGTGGCTTTTCGCATATTATTTATAGCCTACCATTTATTTTAAATTTCGAGGACGAAATTTTTGTAAGGGTGGTAAGATGTAATACCCAGTTCTTTTATACACGAATACTCGTACTTTTGTTACTTGCAAAATTGCTTGTTTATATTTCAAGTATTTTATTTATTTTAAAACCCTAACCCCTTACATTTATTTTCCTAGATTTTTACCCAATCCATTAGCCACTCCCTTTCCATTTCTTTTAAATCCTTTTAAACTCATAACCCAAACCCAAACCTTATTTCCTTTTTATTTTTCTATTCCCAGCCAGCCCACTCCCCATATTTTTCCCTTCTATTTTTCCCATTCTCTTAACCCAGCCCAAGCCCAAACCCTCACTCCCCTTTTCTTTCATTATTTCCCTTTTCTTTTCTCATTTTCCCCGAGGCCATCACACCCTTCCCTTCTCTTTAGTTTCCTTTATTCCTGGCCCATCTCTCTCTCCCTTTTCCCAATTATTTTCAACCCCCAGCCCGGCCCATCCCTCTCTCCTTTCCCTTTTATTTTTCTTTTAATTCTTCCAGCCCAACATCCCCGGCCCACGAATCACTCCAACCTGACCCGACCCGACTACACCCTCTTCCCCACTCACTTCCTCCTTCCCGCTCTTTTCTTTCGCCCCCCCCCCCCTCCACCCGCGTCGCCTCGCCGACACCCAGTCTTCGCGACCACGAACCCACAATCGCGAGCGCCCTCTCGAGCTCCTCAAGCTCACCCTCGTTCTCCCTTTCTCCTATCTCCCTCCTCACTCTCGATCTCCTTTCCTCTCTCCTTTTTCCAAAAGAAAAACAGAACATCCCGCCTCATTCCCCGACGACGACGACGACGACAACCACCTCAGTCACCTCATCATCCTCCGTCGCTTCTCTCTTCAAATCCCGAGCCCCACTTACCTACTCCCCTCGCCTGCCGATCGAGCCCCACCGCCGAGCTTGAGTCTCCCCTGCACACCCTCCTAGCCACCGAGTCTCCCCTGCACAGCATCACGCCGACGAGCGCCCCACTGCCTCAGTGACTCCTCTACTTCATCACCATCACCGCCAAGCTTCGAGCCCTGCACACCCCTCGCTGCAGACCCGAGCGCACCCCCTACAGGCCATTCGCCGGTGCCTCTGTCGACCTCATGTCGTCACCACCTCAGCAACATCTCCCTCTCCCTCCCTCAGCAACATCTCCCTCTCTCTCTACCACAGCACCATCTCTCTCTCTCTCTCTCTCTACCACGGCAACATCTCTCACTCTCACAGCAGCCTTCTTCCCGAACTCCTCCCTACCATCACAACACCACCGCTGTCGCTACCTCTACGTCGCAGCCAAGCTTTAAGCATTCAAGCTCAAGCCAACCAGCCCCGTCATTTCATCGAACACCTATAAACGTTGCAATCACTACTGTTCCAGCCACCATCATCGCCTTCGTGACCATCGATCGTCGTCAGGCAAGTTTAATACTTGCTTCATGCTACTTTTTATATTACAATTCAAATTACCAAAAATTCCCGCATATACTTTTCGTGTAAATTGTTATAAGTTAAGTGTTCGATGTAAATCCTGACCTACAAACCCAGTTAAATTGACGGCAATAAATAACATTGAGTGGCCTGAGTTATAATGAATACCCCTTAAGATTTTGGTTACAAAATAAGGTCGTTTGCTCAAGTAAAATGGTGTCCCGATTTCTGTCGTAAAGCCTGAAAACTTCCGTACATGATAAACCGTAAAATTGATATCAAATTATGTACAAACCGGATTTTAGCGTTCGATGGCTCGTATCGAAGATAACTGTTTAACCTACAGTATTATATAGTTGTTCTCTGAATTATAACTAATTATGATAGAGATAATCGAGGAGGATTCAGATTCTGGACTGCAGTCCAGAACGGAAATCCCAGTTAATCTCTGTTTCTAAACCCCTGTATTTTCCTGTTCAAACATGAGAATTTGCGGAACCCTATATCGTTACGTAGAGAATTGAGTTATCTTTCTTACTCCACTTGTATCGCTGGATTTCACAACCGTTTGATATTTTTAAATCATTTTATAAAGTCGATACATTTTGCTGAATTCTTCAGAGGCAGATTTTACACATCGAACATAATCTGTCCATAACTCCCTGTCGACATAGCATGTTACTGATCCTCCAATTGAGGTGGAAACCTAACTGATAATACTAAATATTGTTCAACTATAGCGCCGCCTAATTGCGATCCCAACTGGGATTAAAATGTGTTACGAAACGGACTTTCGATTCTGAAACCGGATTTCCAGCAGCGAACACTTAAAATGAAATGGCCATATCTAGCGATCCTGAAACCCGATTGACGTGAAACCAATTTTGATGGATAGATAATTAAACATACTACTTACCACCTTTTCATTGTTTCGCTAAATTCTGCATGTATGATTTATGATAAATTATGCAAGTGGTAGGACACCGACCGATGATATCTTAATCATGCCTTAATTATTGTTTTCTCATCATATTATATAAATGTCATTGCATTGGTAACCTAGTAATCATATGCATTACCCAGTGTTAGGTATTAGTGTTTGATTGCGGCAAGTACGTTAGTGTTTAAGCATGAATAGATAAGTGAAAGTGACACATACTTGTAGACAATCAGTGGACCCTATTGATTTATTGCATTGTCGACGTATGTGAGACGTGTATAAGTGTGACTATAATTGGTATGCGACGATTATGGAAGCACTTGTATGGGTGTCACAGGTAAGGCACTAAACACTGTCCATTTATCTTGGGTATCAGTCGAGACATGCTTGATGGAGACCCTGTCTTCAGTTCTCGCGTAGACTTGTCATGGACCGACTGGTATTTGAGTTTATGGTTGGCGTTTGATGTAGACCACGGGGTGTGGGGTAGTTTGAGTGTGAGTTCAACAGAATCTCGGGAGTCCCATGCCGGCAGATACAGCGATTCTGGGGATATATGGGGATATTACTGATTATTAGCGAGCGACTCGGGCCCGTGTTCCCTTGCCCTTGGGTCCTACCCTTGGGTGGGGGATACTCACGAGTGGTTGACTCTCACACTTGGACTGACGATAGGCTGAGTGACCTGTGCAGTGAGACTTAGAGACTGATAGGGTTAGTAACATTGACATGCATTGCTTACTGATTCAACATACCTGCCATGCTGAGTGACCTGTGCAGTGAGACTTAGAGACTGATAGGGTTAGTAACATTGACATGCATTGCTTACTGATTCAACATACCTGCCATGCTGTTTACCGCTTTACTGTTTACCTGCTCTATTAGCTACCTGCATTGGCTACTTCATATTCACGTCATTATTCCAGGATTATTGTTTCATATTCATTATTATTGCACGAGTTCCCATTTGTGTGTGTGTGTGTGTGTGTGTGTGTGTGTGTATATATATATATTCCTATCGTGTCGCTCTGACGACCTGAGTATGCATGCTCAAAGTGAGAAGTGGATCTAGCTTGGACCCGGACCTGACGTACCCCGAGGACATCACGGACATCCTGATCAGTGACCCAAAGCTATACTCTCTTGATCTCCATCTGGTTAGTTCTTTTGTATTTGTTTCGATTTAGTGACTGCATTTCTCATTACCTGTGCATTGATTACTGATTACCACGTAAAGCTAGAAGCCGAATTATGCCTACGGCAGGATATTTCCTCGACCGTTGGAGCATGGCTGGCCTTGTCAACTCCTCGTATTCCGTATTTTGGGAAGCGGGGCGTGACAACTTTTGATTTTGGATTCTCTATAAATAGCAGACCGGTGGGCATGGGAAACTCTTTCATTCATGTATATTTTCATTTCTTAGTTTCTTTTCTTTTTGGTTTAGCTTGAGAGTTGAGTGAGCTTCTATTGGTTTCTTCTTCTTCTTCTCTCTTGAAACTTTCTTTGGAGAGCTTTATTAAGGAGGTTGAACAAGTAACCAAATTCTTGTATCTCTTTTTCAAGTGTTTAATAATATTTGTGTTTCTTTTATACTTGCTTTGTTTTTCTTTTATTCATCATGCTTAACTAATCTTTTCCTTGGTTGTGGTATTGGTGAGGAAGTGAGATGAAAGGCTTTTGCCTCCTCCACCTCTTGTTTATGTTTAAATGTTCTTAACTATATGATTCTAACTTAAAGATTGCTTATGTTTAGATGTGATATGGTATTTTGACATATGGTTACTTTGTAACCTCTTCATATATCATATTCACTCCCTTTCCCCATTTCAATGTTTAAGTTAAAATCAATTTAGTGTTAAGGTTGCTAGGTTTGGATATCGTATTTTGTGATCAAGTGTTTGACAATCTCTTGGTTTCATATACAATATACCATCACAAACACCTAGCAAACTCAACACTAAAACTATTTGCTCTCACTCACTAATTATGTTTTTGATGTTGTGGTATGCTTGCTAACCCTTGTGTTTAGTGTCGATACCCCAAGCTTGGACATACAACGGTAAGTGAACAAAACGGACCAGTTTCGTGATTATGGAGAATATCGGAATTTGACGACTTGTGCATCACAACTGCTTCGACAAGTCGTGCTTCATGCCGGGATCAACGTGAGAACAGGTAACTCATGAACAAAGGAAGCGTCGAAAGAATCGTCGCGATTCGATCTTCCGAACCAAAGCCACGACCAACTTCTTCCTTAACCTATTTGCTTGTTTTCTTTGTTTCCTTGTTTTCGTATTCTTTTCTATTTTTGTGACAACCAAACAATTCATTAATTTGTTGAACCTTAAATCACAATACCTAATCACAATTCCCTGCGGATCGACCCGTACTTGCCGGCTTGCTACAACGCGTCGTGCACTTGCGGTTTATAAATATTTAAAATGAGAATGATCTCGCGTGTGCATTCCGTTTCCTTAAAACCATACATTTCCATAACATACGCGTTTGCGCGCGCGGGAGGATTCCCAACAAGTTTTTGGCGCCGTTGCCGGGGATTTGGTAGTCATTAGGTATTGTTATTTCTGGTTCATACTAACAAACTAACTATTAACTCATTTTTTTTCAAAACTAACAAAACACTAACTTTTCTGACATTTATTCTCTGTCTTTTTTATCTGTTGTCACACTGAGTTTAATTATAAGATTTGCATATAATATTGGGACACTAATAGGACAAGAACCACACAGTGAAAAGTTGGAGCACCAACTCAAAGAGTTGGCCGCCAATTAATTCAATCTGGCCGCAATTTGCGGCCCATTTGCAACCATTTGTTCCAATTGTTTGTTGTTTGCTTCTTTGTCCCATTTATGATCTATTGTTATATGCAAAATTTCACAATTATGTGTGTACGGCTAATTGGCCATATATATCGTTTTTTGCACTAAATATCGTATTTTCCGACATTTTCAGATTTCGACGGGATTACGAGAAGCGATCATGCGGAGCGAGACTCAAATTCAATTGCAAAACGTTAGTGAAATATAGTGCCAATGATCCGGATAGTTTGACCCGTGCAAGCGAACAATCAAAAGCTCGGATCACTTTCAAAGGGGTTTTCTTAAACTAAATCATATCGGTACGTATTCCTAACACATTCTCCTCAAATCCGACACAGTCCAATATTTCTATCTTCTGCAGGATTCTTCACACAAACTTGCCGCCAATTGAACAGAGAACTAACCGCATTTGTTGCAGGGCTTAAAACTTAAATGAAAAAGAATTAAATTGCTTGATTTCTTAAATTCTTTTATTGATTGCGCATGTGCATCTTAATACGGATTTTAAGGGCAAAAAGACCAAACAAGATACGGTAAAAGATTTTATCACCTTTTCTCTGTAGCCCACAAATCACAAAACTGCATTCTTGCATAGCCCCAGTAATTTAAAAAAACAACTAGACTTTGACTTTAAGTACTTCGCGCTCATTAGGAGAAGTTAACTGTATTTAGAACACCGCTTAACGGTATATCGTTCACGTGGTGTCTAGGCAAGTGTTCAAGAGAAAGGGTTATCTAATTAAGGAAGTTCGCGAAAGCGTTGGAAAACCTCACATTCTCTCTTGCACTTACCTGGCTTCGTGATCCGTATATCTTGAGCCCGTTTCTCGACACAGTTTTATTTCGACAATCAGGTTCTTGAGCAGGTCTAGTTGACTAGCATACCATAGACTGCTAGGGGTGTGATATTCTTTGTTTTTGTGATATTTGTGAAATCTTGTTAATATAGGTGATACACGATTCAATTCAATTTTTCACGATTCTTATTCTTTTGTTTATACTCAGTTCCAATTCTTTTGTTCATACTGCCACAATTCTTCCCACATTCATGACAACTGTCCTTTCTTAGGGGGTGACCAACCGTCCCAGATTTTTTATAATGGTCACCCACCTAACACTCTTGAACCCAGTCCCACTTCAAACCTTGACCAGATGATTGAAGATTTAGAGAAAGAGCTCGACAACTGACTGATTTAGCATCACCACTATCATACCCTCCTTACCTGAAACAACCGAACTATCATTAGGGTATGATAGTGAGATGGATGCTAGATTGACCGCTTTAGAAAAGGGTATTGAAGTTATGACTGCGGTCGAGAATCAATCAGCTTCTACGCTAGCCCTGTTCATACAGCAATCTGAGCAATTATTTCTTGCTCAAGCCCAATCATTGGCTAGCATAGAGGAACATGTGAAACATTTAGCTGAAAGGATTCTAGGGAGTGAACACAGTCGATCGGATTCAAATAATGTTAATATCTGTCATTTAGGAAGTCACCCGAGTGTTGTAAATGATCAATTGAATTTTGATGATTTCATAGATGATGATACGATTGAATTGACTAAGTGTTATCAGGACACACAAGAAAAACCTCCGACCAATTTTTGCATTCCAATTTTAGCGGAGAAATCTTGTGATTTTGACGGGTATGGTTTGGATAGATTGTCAGAAGAGATCAATGATTCGGAAACCACAATTTTTGTATCGCCTAATGATACTGTTTCGGAAGAAATGTTAGGATGGGAACCTACTTTTTTAGATGACATATACCTACCCATTTGTGAATGTGATGAGGAAGAAATTGTATTGGGAGAGTTAGGAGGCTGTAGTGATAAGAATAGGATTGTGAAAAATCATAGGAAGGAAGACAGTATTGAAGAATATTCTTTCATGTCAAGTTTTGAGGAAATTTTTGCGGATGAACTTGATATTTTAGGTGAGTTTGAGTCGGGATCAATTTGGGAACATTCTAAGAACCTTTCTTTTGCTGAACTTTTTGAGGATGAACTCCGGTTTTTGAACGAACTTTACTTTGAAACTCAACACGTGCTTTTTGAACATTCAACTCATCCAGGAAACAATTCTTTAACCTCTTCAAAACTTTATCTTCATCTTCAAAGTTTTCCGATCCCTACTTTTACACGTCCATGCCTTTTACTGGCATCTAACCATTCTTTGTATATTCTCCTTTTTTTTATTATACCTATTCTTTTGCCAGCCATGGCACTATATCGACAAAAAATTTGAATGGCTGGTATTAATTTCTGGACTAACCCAATCTTTTAACTTGTATATGTTGTAATTAGTCTTAGTTTTTTTTTTTCTTTTTCTCTGAAGAAAATTCTCATCCTGATATCTAAGTCTAGCTACCGGAGACGGGGGCAACGATGAGGACATCGTAAAACTTAGGTTTGGGGGTGAGCACTGCGTTTATCTGCATCATGTGTATATTGTATATTCTGCATTGCATACATATTAAAAAACCAATAAAAATTGAAAAAATTTCCCCAAAAATATAAAAACTTTGTTATGTAAGCTAGCGGGAGAACTTAGATTCGAAGTCTGACGGTTTGGTTGATAAGTTAAAAATAACTAAATCCTTTTTGTGAGACCGACGACCTGAATAATAACCCTCCTTTATGTTTAACCATAGCTGATATATGTCTTTTATAACACTTTACACGTGTCATATGTTTTTGAGAATTTGATGAAAGTCTGACATGTCTGTAAACTTTTAAAAATTGATAAACAACTTTAGGATCAAACAGATTTGTTCTAAGTTAAGCAAAATATCAAGAATAGTTCATACAGTGAAGTAGATATGAAGAATTTTATAGAGCTTTTAACAGAAGCTATAAGTCTGAAAAATAACCCATCTGAAACCTTGTTGGAGTAATTACACATCTTATCACATGTAACGTCTTCAGATTTAAAAGAAAAAGCTGGCTATATCTCCGTTTTCACTGAATGCGGAATTATTTAAAATAAAATGAGTCTTTTGTTTTGTGGCCTTGGTAACTTGGGTAATTAAGTCCTTGGGGTGTCTCCACACCTAATGCCCTAAAACCATCTGATTTGGGAGTCATTGACCCAAAGCTCGCTAAGTTTTCAATCGCCAGATAAAACAAGCTAAGCAAGTGTTCTCTCCGAGTTAAAAGTCCTAACGGTTCTTTGTGGGAGAATAATCTTGGCGGAGATGAATTTTCTATTAAAACAGTTTTTTCGCGAAGATATGAAAGTTTGTATTTATTAAGACGTTTTGCACGATAACGAAGGGAGTGTATGAACTAAAATAGGTGAAAGGGTGGAGTGAAGTATAAGACTTAGGTTCTCTATTAAAATTGATATATATTCTGACTTGAAACCTAACTGGAGAATAAAACTTGAGAAAATCTTAACTCTTTCCAAACTCGTGTGATCCTTCAAGAAGTTTATCTTGGTCTGTAATTATGACATGATGACCCTAATCTATGTTCTTAAAATATTATGGACACTATCCGCACAATCACGAAAAGACGCGTATAAGCTTATGTTAAACAAATTGTGAGGAGTGAAAAATAGGGTTTAACGTTTGTGACTTGGGTAATAGAACTTCTAACTTTTATCTCTAACCTTAAGATTAGAATCAATAGTTTTTTCCGCAACGTTAACTTGACTGGATTTTGTGGGTGTAATCCGCTGAAAACCCTCAGGAGACAACACTCCTCCTACTAGGGACACCTAGAGATTTAACGGCTTGTTGCACATGCTCAGTGCAATCGCATTCCCTGCGAAAGTGAGGCTAGGAATTTTTGTATTGCTCTGGACGAGCAATAGATAAGTTTGGGGGTATTTGTTCATCACGGAAAACTGCACTTTAATACAGCTCATGGCACGCCCCGCTTCCCAGTATACGGTGAAGGGGACGCGACGAGGCCCGCTACGTATATACTCAGAAGTACATACGCTAAGCGTATCTAAGCAATATAAAATAAATACACAAGAGACAAGAGATAATAAAAACAACAACTTTTATTTATTAACATTCTTTTGTACAATGCATGAAAAGGAAATACAACTGAAATAAAAGATGCATAAACAGTGGCATAACAGAAAATGAAAAGTACAGAAAGGAAAAGTGTACAATGAAACTAAAGTGCAGGGTCTTCGGCAAACTGCTCCAAGTCTTCTGCAGATGGCTCGATCTCCGCCGGGTCCAAATCACCTGACGACATTCAAAGAAGAAAGAAATAGAATGTCGTCAGCGAACAGGTCGCTCGGTAAGTCCCAAAGATAAGGGAGGAATAGACAGAGAGTAAGAGAGAGAGAGAGTAGCTTTTAATGTTGTATTATAATATTGTAATGTTGTATTAACGTTGTTGTTTGTAGCCTGGTACAGAAGATACCAGTGTATACGAGGGGAGTCCCACTTACACCGGGGACTTTGGTAACCTGTAGTACAAGGCTCCATCGATAATACCACGGAACAACGGCATGGATGTAATTACGTCTTAAGTGACCACCTCGTGCCACCTTTAACATATTCCGTACCAGTCTACCCCTTAAACCTCGTGATGTCTTGTTTGTATTGTTATCTTGTAAATTGTATTGATTGTAAGATTGATTGACTGACTGAAACCATGATATCGGTAAACGGATATAACTGTGGAGTCATGTAAATGGAATAACAGAGAATCATGTAAAAGGAATAGGTATATCCATGGTTCGGTTCAGTGAAGATGTATAGATTGATAATTGAGTTCATGGATTCATGTGTTCAGATTGAAGTGGAAACTTGTAGATTATAGATTGACTTGAATCATATTCAAGTCAGATTAATCAGACTCAAACCAAAGTCAGACAGTCAGGGATGTGAATCGAAGTCTTATAATTTCTAGGGTCCTTAGGGTAATTTATAAAACTTGAGGGGGTTTTATGTAAAAATACATTTATATACTTTTCAAAATACACCTCAAGTATTTATTGTTCGTCTTTAGAGCTGTAATGAGGGTGGATTTTATACTGTGACTTTTCTAGTGAAAATATCCTAGTTTTATAAATAAAGGTATTTATCTATAATATTGATTTATTTGAAATTCATGGTATTTTAGTGTAAAATTTATTATTGTGATTTTTAGGAAAAGGTGGAAAATTTATATTACAATAAAATAGGTATTTAAATGATAAATATATATATGTTTATACAAAAATAATTTTTAATAAATATTTTATATTCCAAAAAAATCTCATTTTCTTAAGATGTCGTATTTTAAACCTTTCGAGACCGAATGCTCCTTGCGGAGGTCTGAATCTCGCCCGCTAGCCCGAGGGTGCATGATAAACCGTACTATCCCTAACGGGTTCCCCAAAGGTGGGTTGTAGCGGCGCTTTGCAAAGATTGTAAAATACTAATCCTTTAGAAAACGGTTTTATAAAGTAAAAGGTATTTATTTGCAAAGTGTGATTTTCCGTATTTTAGATTCTAGGGTTTCCTAAACCAACTAGCCTATTTCTAAATGGTCTAAACGACAAGTCGTTAGAAGTCTCAAATCGCCTCTTCACCGCCAATTGTGGCCATGTAAGTACAAATGAGTAAAGGAGGGATCCGCTCACAAATCATGAGACGGGCCTTTTAAAGTTACCTTTGCTCACTTGCCTAACCTAGACACCACAAAGTCAGGTTTAGATAAACGATCGATGTCCACAACTTATCGTGTTTTCCTAATAAGAAGTATTTATTTAAAAGGGTATCAAAGCTAAACTTTTAGAATTGATTTCCTTAAGAATATGGTGTTTAAATGAAAGTGTTGTTTTATCGTATTCTAAGTTTTGATGATATCGTTTTAGGGTTATATTTGCGTGTGTGTGGAGGTAGGTCATTACCTTGTGCTCTACTTTAAATGTATAGCAAGTTAAGGGGTTAAATGTGAAATTGAAACATTGTGGTATTAAAGTGAAAAAATACGATAATTTGGAAAGGCTATCATTTCATATGAGAAAACTTGTTCAAATTGGTTTTTAAAAGTTTAATAGTCAAGATTAAGATGTTTAGGCATGAATGTATTGGTTAGAAGTGAAATTTTATAGAAAACCGAGTCGAAAATCGGATTTGTTCCGATTCCGTCGGGTTTCGTAATTTCGTATTTTAGAGAGATAGAAAGGGGGATGGAATGGGGCTTACGGGTTTCGATTAGGAAAAGGAGTGTAGGGGAAACTAGAGGGGTTGTCGAGGCGTTGTTTCGTCGCCGGTTGTTTCTCAAAACGTCGCCGGAATTCCCGCCGGAATTTCGTCGGAGCTTCGCCGCGAACTTGTTTTCAAAGAACACATTTCTTGGAAAATTTTGAGAGAGTGAGCTTAGGGTTTTGGGATGAGAGGGTAGAGGGTAGGGGGTGTATTTATAGGGTAGGATAGGGTAGGGTAGGTGAAAGGTTTTTATTTTAAAAAAATATAAAAATTATAGAAAATCATTAAAAATTGTAGTAAATGGGGTGTAATAAACTCTCGGGAACCGATCCATTAAATTGGAGTATACAGGGGGGTAGGGTAGGTGAAGAGCCCCAACTTTCATGTTGGGGACTCGGCCGTCGGGCCGAGTCCGGCCGGCGGAGCCGGACCGAGTCGGCCGGTCCGCCGGCCGACTCGGCCGAGTCGGGCCGAGTCGGGGAGTGGGTAGGTGGGGGGTCTCCGGGTTAAGGCTCTGGTATTTTTAGTTTTTAGGGTTCAGTTCAAAGTTTGGGAGTTATGGCATGTGGACTGTTGGGCTTCCAAGAAATTTAAAACAAAAACAATATAAAAATAATGTGGGGCAGGGGATTTGAACACTGGTGGCTTGGTTCAGCAATGCAAGGTATTACCAATGAGCTACAAGCTCCTTCTTATAATTATTGTGGTATTTAATTACTTAAAATGATAGCAGCAAGAATAAATACTCCTAGTATACATTAAATTTAAAGTAATTTCTTGTACATTAAAAATGGAGTTATTACATTCTTGTAGCTTGTAATTAAAAGCAAAATAATTACCTATATCTTGTGCTCAGGCTAAAATACCCCTTTGTGGATTTTGAAAAAAATTTAATTTAAAAATCTGTATTGAAAAAAAAAGGTATAAGAAAATTAGGGTTGTTACAGTTCATTTATTATCTATTTTGTGATATATCGGTGCTATTAATCAGTGTCTGCTCTGTAATTACAGTTTACAGGTATTTGTGATAAAATACCGGAAACACATTCAATATCACGGATATAGCGTTTTGGAGCCGACACTGCAAACAGAACAGGAAACCGACCGATATCCAAAGAGTTCTTTTGGAAATAAACTTGTGTGCACAATATTTTGGTCCAACACAATGCAAGTGCACACAACTCTTTGGTATGGACCATGACATGGTGGGGCTGCCCATGGCATACAAGAAATGATGGTCTGTGCAAATGGTAGGCACATATGGTGTGATGGGCAATAAATGAGCATTTAATGCATAAAGTCTTGATGTGATATGAACCTTTACAACTTGATCTCACTTCTTCTCTGTTCATCACCTTAGATTTCACCCATGTGCAAATTGCAACTATAGAGAGATGCCCAAGAGACCAGAAGTTCACAGACCAAAGATGGGCCCCACTATCCAAATTAAGGCCGCAAATAAATTCATTTTGGCTGCAAATTGCAGCCAAGTTGGTGCCAATTTGGGTCGTTCAAATATGGTGGGTCCCTAGTTGTCTTTTCAGTCTATTGTCATCTGCAACTTTTAATTTTGGATTCTCTATAAATAGCAGACCAGTGGGCATGGGAAACTCTCTCATTCATGTATATTTTCATTTCTTAGTTTATTTTCTTTTTGGTTTAGCTTGAGAGTTGAGTGGGCTTCTATTGGTTTCTTCTTCTTCTTCCCTCTTGAAACTTTCTTTGGAGAGCTTCATTAAGGAGGTTGAACAAGTAACCAAAATATTGTATCTCTTTTTCAAGTGTTTAATAATATTTGTGTTTCTTTTATACTTGCTTTGTTTTTCTTTTATTCATCATGCTTAACTAATCTTTTTTTTTGGTTGTGGTATTGGTGAGGAAGTGAGATGAAAGGCTTTTGCCTCCTCCACCTCTTGTTTATGTTTAAATGTGCTTAACTATATGATTCTAACTTAAAGATTGCTTATGTTTAGATGTGATATGGTATTTTGACATATGGTTACTTTGTAACCTCCTTATATACCATATTCACTCCCTTTCCCTATTTCAATGTTTAAGTTAAAATCAATTTATTGTTAAGGTTGCTAGGTTTGGATATCGTATTTTATGATCAAGTGCTTGATAATCTCTTAGTTTCATATACGATATATTATCACAAACACCCAGCAAACTCAACACTAAAACTATTTGCTCTCACTCACTAATTGTGTTTTTGATGTTGTGGTATGCTTGCTAACCTTTGTGTTTAGTGTCGATACCCCAAGCTTGGACATACAACGGTAAGTGAACAAAACGGACCAGTTTCGTGATTACGGAGAATATCGGAATTTGACGACTTGTGTATCGCAACCGCTTCGACAAGTCGTGCTTCATGCCGGGATCAACGTGAGAACGGACAACTCATGAACAAAGGAAGCGTCGAAGGAATCGTCGCGATTCGATCTTCCGAACCAAAGCCGCGGCCAACTTCTTCCTTAACCTATTTACTTGTTTTTTTTGTTTCCTTGTTTTCGTATTCTTTTCTATTTTTGTGACAACCAAACAATTCATTAATTTGTTGGATCTTAAATCACAATACCTAATCACAATTCCCTGCGGATCGACCTATACTTGCCGGCTTGCTACAATGCGCCGTGCACTTACGGTTTATAAATATTTAAAACGAAAACGATCTCGCGTGCACATTTTGTTTCCTTAAAACCATACATTTCCATAACATACGCATTTGCACGCGCGGGAGGATTCCCAACAGCGGCCGGAAAACTACTTTCTTGAGCCTCTTAGCCGGAGACTCGGCGGAAGAAAGCGCCTTCGGCCTTACCCGGGGAACCTGTTCCCGAGCTTGCTTTTGCCCGCCGCTTCTGCGCTCCTCGAGGACAGGCGGTCTTTGCCGTGTGCCCGCGGGGCGCCACACTTGGCACAGGCTTGGACGAGCTGCCGCTGCTGCCCTTCCTGTCCTGTACCTTAGCGGCCAAAGTGATCATTATCTTCGACCGGTCCATGGGCTCTGCGGGAGGAAACAAAAAAGGGTTAGCAACAAAAGCAGTGAAATATACTAAGTATAAATTGGTCGACTGGGACCTAACTTACCTACAAAGCGTGCGGGACTGAGTCCCGCCCAGCTCAGGGTCTGCTCGTAAAGTAAAGCGTCGGCGCGCTGGATCGGCTCCCACCGGGACACGATCCCTGCCTCCTAGGCATTCGACACCTTGGCTTTTGGGCAATTTGCTCTATGCCACTTGGTGGTTACCGGCCACTCCTCTCCTTTCGAAAGACCGACGAAGATGAACTTCTCTTTCCACTTGTAGATAGAAAAAGGGACGACCACTACCCTCGACCCGGACGCCCTATCCTTGAGCTTTTTAAACGAAAGGTATACCCAACTCGGCTTATTCTTACGGGTACCCTGGTGGTTTTTATAACAGAGAAAGGACAAGAGAAGCCCTAAATTAAAGAAGATCCGATTGATTTTAAGTCCGGCCAGGAATCCGAGGAAAATCCTCCACGAATTTGGTGCTAGCTGACCCGGGGCGAGTTGAAAACAATGAAGGACTGTACAAATCTCGGATGAAAAAGGCAGATGGATCCCTGCTCGGAACGCTTTCAAATATATGTTGCCCTGTACCTGGTTTGCCCGTTCACCCTCCCTGGCCAGACAGAGCATTTAGTTGGAGGGAATATAGAAACGAGTCCGTATGTCGGAAAGCTCGTCCAACTTGTTCAGCGCCGAGACAGTGTCATGAGTGTTCTCGATACGCACCTTAGGGGCCTTCTTAGCCCCTCGACAAAGGGGAACAAGGGATTTGCCCCTTAGGAGCAAACCCGACACAGAGGAAGAAGAACTTTCTCGTCTATCAGAAGCCGAGGAAGATGAGGAAGACCCACTAGACTTTGTTCCAGAGGAAGAAGCCTCATTGCTTGACTCTACCCTAACTACATCTATTAGAGGATTAGAGGAAGACGTCTGACCTGATTCAAAAGAAGATGACCTAAAGAAGGGTTTGAACTGTGGATCCAACCTAAGAGCTCGAGCGATGAGCAATCCACAGATGACAGAAGGAAAGCGAAGCAAGGTGTTTCTTGGGGACAGGCCGCCCCTATTTATACATTCAACAAACGCCATCCAGCGGCCCAGATCCGCTCCCTCCAAAACGAAGCGCCGCGCCCAATGGTCCAAATGGCGCCACGCGGTAGCCAACCATTAGATGCTTCCCCCTCACACGGACCCGATTGGCTGAAACGGCGTCTCACAATCTGCCATCCGATTGCGGCTACGTGGCATGAAATCGACGGTCGGCCTGCCGCCTCGGCTGCCCGAACAAGCGAAGCGACGTCTCCATGATGGCGCCGCCCTCTCAGCAATTCACTGACGTTATCAAGGATATGCGCGAAAACTAAGACACACGGTAAAATGCCAGGTGGACTCGGAGATCGAAGAGACAACCGCCAAACACCATGTGTTCCCGGACAATCCACCGTAAAAAATTCTCAGCACCAAGCTGAATAGAGAAAACCGAACAGACCACTCTCGGCCCGATCTATAAATAGGTCGGAACGAGAGTGGGGGGCTAATGATGATACTCATAAGTGGGGCCTTCCCAGATCACGACAAGTAGCAGATGATGTATCATCCACATAAGCCCACTAGATTTCTGGGGGTTACGGAGCTGGAATAAGTATGGTGCGATGGGGACATTCCTCGGTGTCTCGCCTCCGAGATAGCACCCGACCTTTTGGGGGCCTCCCCTAAATACGTTCCCATTTCGACCAACTAAAAGTCAATAGCTCGTCTCCGAGCTATCCTAAGGCTGAGTTTCCTCAGCCTCCGTTGCCGCCCCGACCAGCTCAGGAGCGGTGGCACAAAGCCCGAGCTTCCTCGGATTGAGCCTCCTCAACTTCCCTTTACCAAGCTTCCTTGCCTATCTTCGAGCTATCTTATAACTGAGATTCCTCAGCGTCCCTGATGGCCGGAAGCATGGAGCACGAGCGCCCCCATAACGGCTCCGTATATCTCGCCACAACGAGATCTCCGCCGCTCCACGTCCCGCATCCCACACTATTGTATCTCGTTATTAATGAGCGTATATTGTCATTAACGAGTGTATCCCACCATCAACACGAACGTGATGCAGGAGCGAAACGGATGGCGAGAATCTCGCACCAGCTCGTTCCAATGCGACCCCTATATTAACCCATCTTCCAGACAATTCAGGTAACTCAAACTCAATCCAATACGCCGCTACTCTGCCCAATTATTTCTCGGTACTTACTTGATTGTCGGAGGGTTCTACAGTGGTTTCCCACCCCGAGACTTCCTTTGCAGATAGCTCGGCGTCAACAATAACCAACAACCCATTGAGATCCACACGTAACCTCCCACTGCAAATCCCAACCGTTCAGTCCCGCTGGCCACAAGATCAACGAAGGACAATATCTGAAGGAAATTCCGACCTCCATCAATTAAGGAATGTTTTTCTTATAAAATTTTTTTATTACTCTAAACATGTCATATTATGAAGGATTATATGTAAAAGAAAAAGTATGAAATGCTTCGCTAATTTTGGACAATCTAACCTTCTTATTTTCATTTAGAAACCGTCTTCAATAAAGAATGTCAAGTCATCTGAAAAATGCATATACAAGACATGAAGGCAAACCTTTCATGAAGATTTTGTGTTAAAATAAATAGCTTTAATCATGTTTCCATGTATATAAAAGATAAAATAGGGGTTAGTTAAAAGTGAGTGGGAAAAGGGTTGAGAAAATTTTGAAGGATCGTCGATAATTTTTCTTGTTCCATTTTCGCAAAATTGGGAAAATTCTTCTTTCCACACTTCTCATGTTATAATTGAAATTTATCTCCAAAAATATTATAATTGAAATTGAGATCTCATTTTTAGACCCTCTACCTTGTGTATTAAAATATATAGTATATGTTTAAAAAAAATTGAAATCATTTTTCTAATAATTTAAAAAGTTTAATGCTTCTTTATTCTGATCTGTTTATAATGAATGTTAATTAAAAATCATCTCAAAAGACAAATTGGGAAATAAAACAAACATAATCATGCTTTTGCCCCCTCAAACTTTGGGTTAGCTACATTAATATATCTTTTCCCACTCTAACATCTATGATTAGATCCATAACAAATATATATCATTTAATCACACAATCGATGTATTAAGCTTAACTCCAGCAACTACAAATAGCAATTGAAAAACTTCTTAAACCATCCTTAACCACTACAACTTCAATTTACTGTACATGCTTAAGCCATCTTAAATAACTTCTTATCCCATATAGATAAATTTTATAAAGCAGGACCATCATACAGGGTTTTTTCAGATAGCTATTAAACTTTAAAATGTCATAAACTCGCCGAATAAAGTATTTTTGTTAGGATATTTTCGTCAAAAATGCAATTTTCAGTCGGCCTCACGGGGGACGATGCATGCTTGAAGTTCGTTTTCTCAGTAACCCTGAAAATTAGATAGATGTAGATAAATATAAATTGGCAAAAGAGGCAAAAATAAAGAAATTCCCAAAAAAATCAAGCAGAGCCAGCTGTCAACTGAGAGGTCAGTGATTGGTCACCATAAACACTTGCCCTCTTTACTGTGCTGAGGGCTATTCCAGTAAATTTCACACCACAATGATAAACACACCCCCATATTATGGTAACATGCGCACACACCCCATGTTGTCTCTTTCAAGAAAGATGGCAGCTAATTCTCAGGCAAATCGTGGGATGATGGCAACTTCACCAACCGACTGCATTTTTTAATTAATTTCTTTATTTTATTTATTCATTTAATCCTTCTTCTTCTTCTATTCTCTCTCTCTCTGTGTGTTTCTCTCTCTTCAACCTCTCTTTCTCTCTCTAGGAGTGACAATGCTGCCATCTAAGCACAGGTCAGTGATAGCTAGATCTGATTATGTTTCCTACATTTGATGAGTTTTTGGTTATTTTTTGATGTGATTTTGAAATGGGTCTTGTCCCATTTTGTGAAATTTTAGCTTCTGTGATGTTTGCTTGTGTAATGGGCTTGACCTTTGTGTTGAAATTTGGTTGAATTCTTGGTTGCAGACGCAAAGATAAAATTTTGCTTTGTTTTTTGAGGGATTTTTGTGTGATTTTGAAATGGGTCTGTCCCAATTTGTGACATTTTTAGCTCTGTGCAATGGGATTAATCTGTGTTTTGAAATTTAGCTGATTTTTTTTTGTTTGCAGACATAAAGATGAAATTTTGCCAAGTTTTTTGAGGGATTTTTATGTGATCTTTAAATGGGTAGTGTTCCATTTTGTGAAATTTTAGCTCTCGTGTAATGGGATTGACCAATTGTTGAACTTTAGTTGAATTTTTGGCTGCCGACAAAAAATTTCCAATTTTGATGAAATTAAATAAGTAGTTTTTGAGGGGTCTTTGATGTGATTGCAATTGGTTATTATCCTTTTTAGGAATTTTATAATAGGTTACTGAATTTTGTGTTGAAATTTGGTTGAATCCTTTGCTACCGACACCTCATTTTGTTTTAGTTTTGGATGATATAATTTTAACTTTTTGAAATTTTAAAGGGGTTTCTGTTGTAATTCTCTATTTGGGTTTAATCCATTTAGTACTGATGAAATTTTGTGTTGAAATTTAGGTAAATTCTTGGCTGCCGACACTCCATTTTATTTATTTACTGTGGAGATATAGCTATTTTAATATGTTGCTTATGTTGATATTCAGTGAAAATTTACTATGTTGTGCATTGAGTTTAATCTCTTTGTTAAAATTTCAATTAGTTCTCATGCCAATAAATAATGAGTTGAATTCATCTGTTTTGTTATGTTCCTGTATAGTTAGTTTGATCTATTTGTCAAGATATAGTTGGTGAGCTTCTATTGACAAGATTGAGGATATCTGTGTAGTTCACTGTATATGCAATATTATTTGTAGTGTTTAAAATTACTAGATCGATTCCTTTGTTAAGTTCTACTTAGATCGGTATTGATTGTTTGTTATAATTCAATTAGAGTGTTTATTTATTTGATTTTTGGGTGAAACCCCATACCGAGTTTCAATCTCATTTGAAATTTTGCTAATTTCTTATAACATGTGTGATTGGATTGATTAAACATGTCGCTTTATTGCTTACTCTTCATGTCGATTACTCTTTATATCGTTTTTATCAATCTTTGTTTCAGATGCTGATGGAGAAGTGAAATCCTATCCATTTCATTCTCTTTAGTCGTGTAATTTCGATCTCAAATTTGCTCTACTGTGTTTTTCAATGTACAATCTTCAACTTATGTGCTTAAGATGAATCTTCAATTACCATTAACTTCTTGTTGATCGTTTGGCACATTATTTAGTTATTTGAAGTGATAACTAACTATAATTTGGATTTTGAACAGAAATGGCTTATCAGACACCTCGAACAATAAGACGATACCACCGACTCCAAAAGCTGTCAAAGTAGCTCGAACAGGATCGACAAAATCAGAATCTGGGCCTTCTCCTATTCACAAATCACGGATTTCACCCAAAACAGCTGAATCAAAGCCTACAGTTGAACGTCGATTGTCTAAAGACTTTAAACCTAGCGCTACAACACCCTATGTAAGATCCCTTGAAATTTCTTCAGGTTAATTGCACAAAACCACACTGTAGTTTATTCCCTATTGCACTTATATCCCCGCAATTGATTTATTAGCGCAAACACCCCCTCTTCTCATTGCCAAAAACCCTAAAAATCTCCCAAGTTCAACAATGAACAATTCAGATGATTGCTTGGTTTTAGAGTTGGATTTGAGTGTTCGTAATGGTTTTAGTTGATGAGTGGAGGGGGTCTTTGCGCTAATAAATGACTGGAGAGGATATAAGTTCTATACATGATAGATTACCAGGTTTTATCGTGCAATTAATTCTTTTCTACTATATGCAAATTCCGTACTGGATATTAATGTAATTATGTTTTTGCGGCTTTGCTTTTGATAACAGAAACAACCAAGGGCTCAGCTCGGTGAAGTTCAAGTAGAACTCAAGAAGGCAAAGGAGCAATTAGCTTCTGTGATACAGGAGAAGGCTCAGGTTCTAGAAGAGTTAAATAACGCGAAGAATTTGGCTGATGAAGCCAATGAGAAACTCAATGAGGCTCTTGCTGCCCAAAAAAGAGCGGAAGAGGGCTCAGAGGTCGAAAAGTTTCGAGCCGATGAATTGGAACAAGCCAACATCGAAGCTTCTCAAAAAAAGGAAGAAGAGTGGGGAAAGGAACTTGACAGCATCAAAAAGAAACATTCTTTAGATGCTGAGGCATTGCTTTCGACGGCTCAAGAGTTGGAAAAAGTTAAGGATGAGTTAGAAATGATGAAAAAAGCCAAGGACTCTGCTCTGAGCCAAGCCGAAGACGCAGTGAAAATCGCTGAAACTAATGCAGAGAAAGTCGAGACCCTTTCCAATGAAATTACCCGTTTGAAATCTTTGCTCGATTCGAAGTTTGATAACGTGAACGGTGATGCATCGGAGATAATCAAGAAATTGGATTACGAGATTGATTCTTTGAGGGATGAGCTCGAAAGAGCGAAGCAAGCAGAGGAAAAGTTGGTCATTATGGATTCATTAGTAGAAAGGCTAAGTACTGAAGCAGATAGCGCAAAGAGCGCAGAGCTCAGTTCGCTTAAGTTGGTCGATGAATGGAGGAAGAGAGCAGAAGATTTAGAAATTCAATTGGTAGAAGCCGAGCAATCTCAGCAATCCTCATTTGAGTCTTCGGCTTTAGTGAAAAAACAGCTAGAGGAGGCCAAAGCTTCGATGCAAGATTCTGGGTTTGAGATTTCTGCACTTAAAGAGAAAATAGAGCTGTTAGAGGATCAATTGGCCAAAGCCAACCAAGCCGAGAAATTGTCATCAGAATCTCAAGCTTCACTCACGATACAACTCGAGGAGCTCAATGCTTCACTTCAAGATTCTGAGTCTGAGATTGCTGTTCTTAGAGGAAAGGTCGAGTCCTTAGAGATCGAGGTTGCTGATGTAAACAAGGCAAAATTGGATTCCGATAAAAAAGCGGACTTGTTGGAAATACAATTGGCTGAAGCCAACCAATTTAATGAGTCATCGTCGGATTCTTTGGCTTCAGTTACAAAACAACTCGAGGAGAGTAATTCTTCTCTTCAAGATGTTTTAGCTGATAATGCTGCTTTAAGAGTGAAGATAGAGTCGCTAGAAATCGAGCTTGATCGGTGCAAAGAAGGAGCAATTGAGATGCGCAAAAAAGTCGAAGCTTTGCAATCAGAGATCCAAACTTTAGAAAATGAGAAATTTGAGGCTTTTGATGCTGAAGGTTTTTCGGAGGAGAGAAACAAGCTGTTGAAAGATATTGATATAGCGAAACAAGAAGAGGCGAAGGCTAAAAAGGCCATGGAGAGTTTAGCTATGGAGGCTAGAGAAACACAAGAAAGATTTTTAGCTAAAAGAGTTGAGCACGAAGATGCCAATGCTCAAATAGAGCAACTGAGATCTGCTCTTAGGAACACCGAGGAGAATTACGAGGTTATGCTTGATGAAACGAGATATGAGATTGTGTGCCTGAAAAAAGCCATTGAAAAACTCAAGACTGAAGCCAAAGAGCATAATTCTGTAAGCACGGTTAATGAATCCGAAGAACTTAACACGGACTTAGAGATTAAAGAAAATGGAGACACTGAAGAAGAAAATGAAGAGAAGCAGTTGTCTGAATCGCTCAATGAAGCCGCAACGGATAAATTCGAGGAGAGTTGCGAGTTATCGAACAGCGAAAAAGAATACGACATGCTACCAAATTCGAAAGAGATTCCAATTGAAAGCGTTAATGGAAGCAAAGAAGAGAATGGAAATGGGAATCAATACCTAGGAGAGGAAGAACCTGTAGAAGTTGAGGTTAAGATGTGGGAAGGTTACAAAGCTGTTGAGAAAGAGAAGGATTTTTCGTCTGAGGTGGAGAATGAAAACGAATCGCTTGATGAGGATTTGGAGTTGAAGATCGAGAACGGTAGCTTTGATGAAATGAACGGATTGCCATCGGAAAATGCCGAAGATGGAGCGGTTTCGCCATCGAAGCAACTGCAGACAAAGAAGAAGAAGCCATTGTTTCAGAAATTTGGCAATCTGCTGAAGAAAAAGAGTCCAAATAAATAGTTTTTTTTGTCTTTTTGGAATTGAATCTTTTGTTTATGTTTATATATTTTCTTTTGTTGCTCAGTTTCCTCGTATGATTTTGCCTAAGTTGATTTCATAAAGCTTAAACAGTACAGAATGTGTATTTAAAGTTGTGATGTTTGTTTCTCTTGCATTGGTTTATATTTGTAATGAGCATTAGGTCTGCTTTATTCTTTACTATTTATTATCTAATGTAGTGGATGATTTTTTTACTAAATAAATAAATGGCACAATGATGCCCTTGTGCTCGTTTCTTTATGACCTTTTGTTCTTCGAGTTAAATGCACAATGCTGGCTTTGTTCTTTATCAAATGGGTAAATTGTCAATACCCCTGGCAAGTTTTTTCGTTGACAAAAACCCTCTGGTCTCGAAGCGGCTGCCAACAATCTCCAGGAAAATTTTTATATTGACGCGACCTGAATCACGCCAAGATGTTACCTTCCGTTGATCTGCTGACGGCTGCGAAGGACGGCTGAGATTGGATCTAGAGGCAGGCTCCTGAAGCGTGTGGATCTCAATGGGTTTGAGGTTGTCATTGCCGAGCTATCTGCAAGGAAGTCATGGGGTCGTTGTACCACCGAGGACCCTCCGACGGTCAAGTTAGAGAGGAAATCCGAGCAGAGTAACGGCATAGTGGAGTAAAAATGGCTTACTTGAACCGTCTGAAAAAATGGTTTATATAGCGGTGGCAGCAGGCAGGGCGGGCGCGAGAATCACGCCGCCCGTTACGCTCCCGACGTCACGCCCGCATGATGAGCGGGATCTCCCATTAATGGCGAGACAGGCTCGTTAATGGGGGATTGTGATGGCGTGGAACGTAGGATGTGGCCGGTGGATATCTCGCGCATGGCGAGATTCGCCGGATGGCGGTTGCGCTTGTGAGAGGTGCTGTTGATCGGTCGATGAGACCGAGGAAGATGACCTCGGCGGGAGAGCTCGCGGACGAGCGGGAGAGCCGAGGTATCTTGGTTCTACGGAAGCCCGGAGGCGAGCTGGGAGGCCGAGGAGGCCAATTGTGCAGGGGGCTTGGAGGCGAGCCAGGGTTTGTTTGTGGGACTGGTCGGCCACTGTAAGTCTTTTCTTGTGAGCTTTGGGATACGCCATCTGCCACGTGTCATGATCTGGGAGATCACCGATATCGAGCATCATCATTAGCCCCCCACTCTCGTCCCGACCAGCTGACGGGTCGGGCCGAGAGTGGTCTGCCGGGTCACCCGAGATGAGCTCCTTTCGAAGATATCGTCGGGGCATGTTCCCGGGAAATCTGTTGTATTTTCTGGATGACGCCAACGAATCAGGGGTGCGATCTCTGCTTTAAAGAGGGTGCGCCGGATCACGCGTACTTCCGCTGAAGTGACAGTCCGCGTGTCGGGCACTGGTTGGCTGACGCGACGGGCCGCAGACCTCTGGCGTCTGATGGGAGGAGTAGTTTCGGCGGGCGATCGTTGCCGTCGAATGCAAGGAGTAGTTTTGGCGGGAGTTGACTGTCGCCGTTGGATGAGGACGCCAGCAGCTATAAATAGATGTGGGGTCCGCTTCAGGGCCCATATCCCTTCATATTTTCCTCGTTCTGAGTCTTGTTAGCTCGGCGCTCTCCTCTTTAGGTCGGATCTCTGCGTTCCCGAGGATTTCTTTCCACCAGGTTAGATGTCTTCTTTTGAGTAGTCTGTAGATGTCGTCGGGGTACATTCTAGGGATTCTTCCACTGAGTCGGAGTCTTCCCGGGAAGTTGGGGTCAGATCCTCTTCCCGAGGTCGCGTGACTGGGGTGGTTCTTAGAGCGGAGGTGGTGGACGCCCCTGGTGTGCCGTCCTTGGTGAGGTATGAGGACAAGCTTGCCACCGCTCGGGCTCGTTTCCATATCCCTTCCGGCTATATGCTACGTTTGGCCTAGGAAGGAGAGAGGGCAGATCAGGTACGGGGTAAAGAGATTGCCTTGTACCTGGAAGCCTTTTGGGCCGGAATGTGCCTGCCTTTCTCTCTCGAGATTATTAGAGCGCTAAATTACTTTGGGCTAGCCCCGGACCAGCTAGTGCCGAACTCCTGGAGGATTCTCCTTGGGTTCCTAGTCCGTTTAAAGTTACAGATAATCCTCTTCAGTCTGTCCATCCTTGTCTCCTCTCTCATTTACAAAGGTCACCCCGGCACTCGCGCGGGCGACCCGAGGTGGGTTTACGTCTTCTTTAGGAAACAACGGGGGAGTGTAGCCGGGTCATGAGTCGTCGTCTTGCCTTCTTCCATTCACGATTGGAAGAAGAAGTTTTTCTTTGTTGGGCCGCCAGAGGGTAAGGACTGGCCTGTGCCCGTCCAGTGGTCTAAGGATAGGTGCTGGTGGGGGAGTCCGTCCAATGATGCCGACGCGGTGAGAGTGGCAGAGTGGGAGCCTATTCCCCAGGCTGACGTGTTGCTTTCTGAGCGGGCCTTTAGTTGGGCTGGGCTCAGCCCCGCCCAGTTCGTCGGTAAGTTTGGAGCTTGCGTTTGTTTTCATTTTTGTTTGCGTTGCTGATTCCATTGTATCTTGTCTTGTGCAGAACCCATGGACTTGAGCCACCTCCGAGCGGCCATGCGCAAGCCGAAGAAGGGATCGAAGGCTGGAGGTGCCATCTCTTCTCGTCTGACGTCTTTCCTGGTTCCCCCGGCAGCCGTCCCACCCCAGCATTCGAGTGCGGGCCGTGCCCCAGAGCCCAGCCAGGCGCCGAGCCGAAAGCGGGTTTGGGGATAGGAGGCCCAGGCTTCGGAGGTGGAGACCGGATCTCCGCCGTCGTCTCTCAAGAGGTTCCCTCGAATGGTTCCGCGGACCCCGGCCTCCCCGATCTTGGTGGATGAGGGGGATCTCCCCTTCGAGGTGCCCTCAGGGCTCTCCGTCGTTGACAGCTTGCTGTCCGACATGGAGAGGTCGGCCGGGGGCAAGGTCCCTCGGGAGACTCTCAAGGCGCAAATGGCGGCCATCGCCTAAGATGCCGTGCAGGTTAGTGCTCGCACCTGGCTCGATTTTTCATTCAGTGTCTCATCATTCGCGAGATTTGGTGCCCCCCTTTCCTTTCTGACCCCCTTCTGATTTCTTCAGATCCTCCAGCATGTCGCCCTCGTCGTCCACATAGAGGAAGAGGAAATTTCCCCGGCGATATGAGCCACGGGCGAGCTCTCCTCGCTGGAGGAGAGCTCAAAGCTGGAGATGGAGGCGGCGATGGCGAGGGTCGCTGCCCTGGAGGGCGAGGTGGAGGCCGGGAAGCAGGAGGTGGACTGATACCGGGAGGCCGTCTAGGCCGCCGATTTTAAGCTTCAGGACTCCGAGGTGGTCGTCGGCACCATGAAGAAGTCGGCGAGCATCCTCCGGAAGGAGCTGGAGGCGGCGGTAGAGAGGACGAAGCGAGCCGATCTCAAAGTGGCGAAGGCGGTAGAGAATTACAAGAAGTCGGAAAATTTTTACACCGTCTAGCCTCGGCCACTACCGCCATCTGGCACGAGGCCCTCGACGCCGTCAAGGCTCGGATGCCGGAGTTCGATGACGAAGAGCTCCGAGCCGAATATCCCCATGGGGATGATGAGCAGGGGGACGACCCCGGGGGCGAAGCTGGGGAAGAGATTCCCGGCGAGGACGACGCCGAGGCTGATGTGATGGGAGCTGAGCCCCCAGACACCGCCCGAGCCGTGGTAGATGCTGAGCTTCCTGAGGTTGTGCCTGGCCCCGAGGCCTGAAGCCACATATCTTCTTGTTTCTTTTCTTTTGTTGCATTGAGAATTTTGTAAGCCTCCGGGCATTTTGTAAGGCTGGGGAGCCCACAATACCCTTATAAAAGCTTTGACTTTATGAATAAAGACTTGTTGCATTCGTATTTGCGCGCACATTTTCCTTTGTCGGTAAACACTTGTATTTTCATAGTACTGCCTTCGTGTTATGTCGGTTCTTCGTCTAGCGATTACGCGTCGAGTTGAATCCGTTCACTTGCCAAGTATGCAAAGACCAGCGGGAAGACGGTATCTCTATGGATCCGAAGTCGAGGTAGAGATCGCTCAGACGTAGATAGACCGGATGCCTCGTGGTGATGTCATGTTCCTTAGCGTGGAAGGCTCGGAGAGGTATGCTAAGGATGGATCGAGCAGGGTAGCTGCCTGGTGCCTTTAGGCGGGGGTTTCGATCCCTGGCGTTGTAAGGGCCGTGCAAGGCCTGCTAGGGATGGACCTAGCAGTGAAACTGCTCGGTTGCCTCTTGGAGAGGGCTAAGATCCTAAGTGCGGGAAGGGCCGTAAGGGGCCTACTAAGGATGGGGCCGAGCAGAGTAGCTGCTCGGTGCCTCTTAGCGAGGGCTTTGATCTCTGGTGTGTTGGGGTAATGAATTACCAGCCGGGGATAACCGAGCAAGTGCGGGCCCGTTTGCCTCTTGGTGAGGGCTTCGATACTTAGTGCGGGAGAGGCCGTAAGGGGCCTACTAAAGACGGGGCCGAGCAGGGTAGCTGCTCGGTGCCTCTTGGCGAGGGCTTTGATCCCTGGTGTGTTGGGGTAGGGAGCTACCAGCCAGGGATAACCGAGCAAGGGCAGGCCCGGTTGCCTCTTGCGAGGGCTTTTGATCCTTAAGGACGGGCCATGCAGGGTTGCTTCCCGGTGCCTCTTGGCGAGGGCTTTGATCTCTGGTGTGTTGGTGTAGGGAGCTACCAGCCAGGGATAACCGAGCAAGGGCGGGGCCGGTTGCCTCTTGCAAGGGCTTTTGATCCTTAGCGCGGGAGGGGTCATAAGGGGCCTACTAAGGACGGGCCAAGCAGGGTTGCTGCCCGGTGCCTCTTGGCGAGGGATTTGATCCTTAAGGATGGCCGGGCAGGGTTGCTGCCCGGTGCCTCTTGGTGAGGGCTTCGATCCCTGGCGTTGTGGGGTAGGAGGCTACCGTCCAGGGATAGCCGAGCGGGGTAGCCACTCGGCTGCCTCTTGGTGAGGGCTTTGATCCCTGGCGTTGTGGGGTAGGGGAGCTACCAGCCAGGGATAGCCGAGCGGGGTAGCCGCTTGGCTGCCTATTGGTGAGGGCTTTGATCCCTGGCATTGTGGGGTAGGGGGCTACCGTCCAAGGATAGCCGAGCGGGGTAGCCGCTCGGCTGCCTCTTGGTGAGGGCTTTGATCGCTGGCGTTGTGGGGTAGGGGAGCTACCGGCCAGGGATAGCCGAGCGGGGTAGCCGCTTGGCTGTCTCTTGTTGAGGGCTTTGATCCCTGGCGTTATCGGGTAGGGGAGCTACCAGCCAGCCGCTCGGCTGCCTCTTAGTGAGGGCTTAGATCCTTAGCGATGGAGGGGCCGTGGGATGCCTGCCAAGGATGGACCGAGCAGTGAAGCTGCTCAGTTGCCTCTTAGAAAGGGATTTGATCGTTGGCGTTGTAGGGTAGGGAGCTACCAGCCAGGGATAGCCGAGCAGGGTAGCCGCTGTAAGTCTACGGTAGCGCCCCGGCCGTCTGTCCGAGGCCAAAATGCGGAAACGAAAACTTTTTTCAAACTAGAAACCGGCGCTATCGCAGACTTTAATCCCGGATCGAACCATTAACCTACAACTAGCAAACAAGAGAAGGGTTGGAAAGGCTATACCGATCGATCCGTGTCCTTCGGCCTTTGGCCACCATCCCAAGCTCCTCGCGGCATCTCCGGTCTCGATCTCCTCGTCGAAAAGGGCACCACATCATCGAGTCTTTTTACGGGCTCCCGCTTCGTCCGAAGCAACTCGGACACGAAGTTTGCTAGCCGACGTGTCCAAGGTGAAGTAGAGAATGTGTGTCATCACTTTGTCTCTTGAGGATTTAGTGGATTCCATTAGTGAGGAGATAATGAGCTCAAGAAAGAAAGAAGATGAGGAAGAAGAAGTTTTTCCTTTCTTTTTCTTTTGTGTTCTTGTGATAAAATGAGAGAGAGTGTTCAAATCAAAAATGCAAGACCAAACTATTATATGGCAGCCCTCTTTCTCTCCCCCTCTCATTTCAACACTCAAATCCATCAAAAATGTGACACATGCACAAGAAAAGAGACCATGAGTCACTAATGAAGTCTATGTCACATTAAATGCACAAAATGATGATTTAAGCTCACAATTTCAATTTGTAAACATTAATCCAAATGTTTACAACAACAAAAAGAGAATGGCATCTACTAAAGTAAACTCGTGACGGATCACAAGAGTACCCCTCACCAGTATATACATATCTGCATCCGCATTCCGACTAAATGCGAATGCGATGAGACTAAAGTAATCCAACAAATCTAATACTAGGATCCGGCTTAAACCAAATCCTACTAGTATGATCCGCCCGATCATGATCCGTGCACCACTGCACGTATATGATCAAACCCTGCCATAATATCATACGGCCTCTACAACGTTTCGCCCGAAACTTGAGAAACTGTATGTGGGGGACTCTAAAGACTCGTCAATACTTTGGCTGTGGATTTAACCACTAGCACGTCAGTGGTACTAGCCGTATGTAACGGGCTACCGGGTATTGACCAAAAGGGGGTCGATGAGCGAACTCATCCTGACACCCTATTGAGCCTGTCAGTGACAATATCCATACAATCCGGTCTATTCGTCTATGAGCATCGCTTGTCGGGCCTAGGGGGTTGGTAAAAGTCAGACCCCCAAAAGCGGTACAAGTCGTGTCGGAGTGTAGCCCAGAACACTCTGAGATACTTCTGGAATACCTACAAGTAAATCTCCTGTCTTGGCCAAGGATTTCATGTAATGGCTCTCCTAGACACAACGCGATCTCACCCCCAATACCGGGAGAGATGAAACCCCTGCCGATCCGCTCACTGCCTCCATGTGGCTCGGGACTGTACCCAACTAAAACCTATTTGCACGACTCCTTTGAGCCGTGGTAGGGTAGTAATCAAAGCACAATGGGAACTCACACGAGACAAATGACGATCTCAGGTAGATGAACTAACCTGTACACATGTCACCAGGGAACTGCTATCTGACGTCAGGTATAATACCAACTAGCATGTTCTCGGCGAGTCCTGTCCGGTGTACTCATAACCCAATGAGCATCTGTATAAATCTTAGGTGAACCAACTGACACCAATGGCTTGTGAGACCAGCCACCGCCCCTCGTCGGGGTCTCGACTGTATACACTAGTCTACTAATGGAGTATCGATGCCCAGTCTCAAAACTCCCACGACTAGGGACCACTTTAAGGATGTGCTCATAGACCCCATCTCCCACGTATATGATTGCCATCATACTGCTGGCAGTCAAGCAAGAATCCTAAGGGCTCTATCAACGTGTAATAGCGACCTGTAAGGTCACCTAAAGCAGTACACGATGATAAAGATAAACCAGATAACATACTATCATCTTGAGTAAGACTGTCCCACCAGTATAGGTCCTCCCACAATCATTGCAATCATGTGCCTGTGATCCAATAATTGACTTTGAGGGCACTATATCCAACAATCTCCCACTTGCACTCAAGGCTAATTATTGCGATGTCACATACTCACAGCCCGTGTGATACCGAACACCCAACTCCTCTACTAATCAGTCTCACAAAATAGCCTCAGTGAGTGGATCCGTCCTGATGTTTCTTTCTATGTCTCTTTTTATCTCAATTTCGCGGAGAAAGCCATCTCCCGAAATGAGCAATACATGTCTTAGAATATGTTTGGATGTCTGATGGGACCTAGTTCATAAATGAACTCCAAATCCAAACTTCTTAGACTGTATCATCAATTGAATTTAATCGGTATCCTGCGTCATGCATCCTTCAGTATCCGCTTGGACCACCTGTCCAAAATACCGCCCCTCGTCAGAGGGAAAACTACAACTCTGACAGTCACTCTATCATTCAGGCCACCTTGGAAGCCTGGAATGATAACCGTCTCCTAAAAGGGGCCGTTGTTATCATATCCCTAGAACATCCACTTATGTTCTAAAACTGCTTCCGAATGTCTCTCCAGGATAGGATTAATATCAACTTACTGCATCTCGTGCAAAAACAATATCTGGTGTAGTACTTGACATCTCATGATTGACTCAATTGCCTAAGCAAGTGATCCTCCAATCATACACATCCCTCTCCCCTTTAGTCTGTAAGACACCTTTAGAGAGGGTGACTCCATCACCTGCAGGTACACCACCATGCCAGGAGTCATCCATTCTAAATACCTTTAGAATGCTGTCTAAGTACCCTGATTGGGAAACTACCCAAATCTAGATCTAAGACCATAGATCTAGTAACCAAAATGTCTGATATAATATCCAAGTCCTATGTGGAGAAACCACTGTGTGACAACCAAAGTATAACCGATTGTAGTATAGGAATTTAACTTCCGACTCTGCGTATGTCATCCAAATACCAGGACATCACACCCTACTATCTTCTTAACAGATCCATCCCCTATTCTGATGAAGTCAAACTTATGACTGTCATATCAGAAATAGATGATCTATCTCCGCTATATCTGCTTTAGTCCATAAATAGACATAAGCTACTTGTCCACCAATGCTTCCGCTGCTCCCACTGACTACGACAACCCTCTGGCAGAGTCATATACACGTACACTTCTAAAGCTAATTTAGAACGACGCTATACTCATCCTCCTGCCGGGTCTCACAGTCTGGAACAACAGCAATGGCAAGTCTGGGTAAACAAGAACCTCCCTGTAACCGTCCTTGAGGCTACCGGAGTATCTCTCGGGTGCCTGAGGTTACCCACCATATCTGCGGAGTGGCCAATGGATGTCAAACCAGATCGAATCTTTAGGTTCTTATCAAATTTTCAGTAATCGTTTGCAGTTCTGGAATCACTTCCAGTTCTACCATACTTCCACTACTGTTTTCTGAAAAAAATCCATTTTTATCAAAACTGTGGCGAGTCCAGAACAATATCACTATCGATCTTCCAGATGGTAGAAAGTCAACCCTCGTCATAGCCCGGGTCAACTCACAAACAGCTATTACAGAAACGTGCCTTGAGTTATCCAGAGTCTGGTTTTAAGCATAAGCCGGACAACTCCCCGTACCTTAATATTGTTAAGATATGAACTATTCTATATCCAATATAGAAACAGAGGCACTGATTTAATTTGAACCAGATTCAAATCATGCAGCTGTCTCCAGTACATGTCAACTAAATGGAGAGAGGCTGATCAACATCACTCAACTTAGGAGTGCTTCCAATTATGAGTAACCTGAAAAGGAAGCAAGTTCTCTTAATCATTACTATTAACTGAATACCATACACAAGTATCTATATTTTCGATCACCTTGAAGAATCCTGATACTTGCAATACCTGGTTCTCTACTTTATTCATATACCTGTAACTTCTCAAAACTTGGATCTTGTATTTCTACGAAACACATGTCTGAGAACTAGAGAAGTCACAAGTAAACAGAATATAGTACGAGAACCAACCCCTCTGTCCTAATGGACACTGGACAACATACAATACTCTGTATAAGTCCCCTGAGCCTAATAACTCATTCCCTGTGTGTCGTAGGTTGAAAACTGTACTTATGGTTAAGAAGAATTACACCATTGTTTAATGCTCCTTACCTAACTATCCACTGATATAGGTAAATGTCATAGACATAATTTCAAAAAGTTATATCTCACTTTATAAAAATAAACGTACAGATATATCAATTTGAAATTGGTGCATAACAACGGATATTCAAAACCAAATATTTGCCGTCCGGCAAACATCCCAGGCGATTTTCTCAAATATCACCAATTACAACGAATCTCGATATAATGAGGATGATCACCACATTGCCAATAACTTGCTCCCACTCATCATCTGTAAAACCATACAGATGTGAGAATCAAACCTGGTAAATACATACCCTGGAGCAAGGGCTAATTGGGAAATCAGTTTTCATTTAACAATACACAGTGAAACTGAAACATGTAAACATTTCGAAGGGGTATTCGGGTATTCTTAGTAATGCCTCTTCCATTATCAGATTCATAACTGTAACCGTATATTTCTTTGCCATCTCTCCAAATCCCTTTATATATCTTTAGTCATTACCATCTGTACACCCATTTAGGCCAAATGGTTTTCTTCCTTCCCTACCGTTCGGCACCAGCCTATAGTTTGGAAGAAGACTATCCAATAAGCGTAATAGGTGTACTGTCCTAATCGTAGGAGCACTCGCAACCCGAGAGAAGGTAAAGATAAAAGACAACTGAATAAAACCTTATTCCTATTTCTCCTGAACCAGAATCCATCCCCGAACTGGAACAAGTTCCTTCGAGTTCGTATATAACCATACGATGGAGTATCCAAATAACTGTGGATCTTCATAGTGATACGGAGTGTCCTGGAGAAATACAAAGGTGAAGTAGGAGTGGCGATGAAATACTTGGTTTGGTCGTGAATAGCAGTCGCAATTTACTTTGCCCTCTTACTGATCCCTTTATTTGTCTTTACATAATACCTTATGTATACCTTTTAGGCTAAATGGTTTTCTTCATTCCCTACCGTTCGGCACCTGCCTATGGTTTGGATGAAGACTATCCAATTAGCGTAACAGGTGTACCGTCCTAATCCAAGGAGCACTCGCAACCTGAGAGAAGGTAAAACGAAAAAACAACTGAATAGTCATATTCATTTTCTCCAAAACCGGAAACCATCCTCGAATCTGGAATAAGTTCCTTTGAGTTCGTATATAACCATACGATGGTTTTATCCAATGAAAGTGGATGTTCGTAGTAATACGGGGTGTTCTGGAGAAAAGGGTAAAAGTAGGAGTGGCAATGAGGTATGCAACTCTGACAATCCAAAAGCCAGTGTTTTAAGAAAGTTCGGTTAACTTGGTCACTGAGTCATAGTCAAGGGTCGGGTCATGGTCGCTGCCAAAGAGAGAGAGAAAAGAAACACTCTGCGTGCACTCTATCCTAGATCAGAATGGTTACCACTTTATCTAATCAGGAAACCTCCCACTGTAACCTCAAATTCTCCTCCAAACCTGAAAGAAGAATTAGTCGGGATCACCCGAGGAGTAAACCAACTCATCAGTGGGAATCGGGATCCAACTATCATCGCATGATAACGTGATGAAATCCACTCACGTTATCACACTCCAGAAGGTATGCGCATATCTGGAAAGTTTCAGTTTCTTTAGAAACTCCTGATGTGATTTTTACCCCATGCTCTTATGACCTTGACGAAGGCCAACATATCATAAGTCACATGTCAAGTTCTACCCGTCATTGTCCAGGTTAATTTGAACCCACCCGTACATACCCTTGACGAAGGCCAAAATAGTAGTACGACTGTCCCAAACTAACGCATCTATCTATGCAGCAGAAAAGTAACAAATAGCTACCATACACTATGCCTTGACGAAGGCCAACATACATAGCATGAATACTAAGTGCTACCTTTCTGAAATGACGGAGGGCTACGAATGGTTTTTGGCGAAAAAACTTTAACGTAATGAACTTGATATCGTTGAAGGAACCGGATAGCTTTTTATAAAATTATAGTAGCGAAAACCTTTGCTAAAGAGGCCACTCCCGGTGAAGTGATCTCGGTTCTTTCTCCGTAGAATGAGGTGCAGGATATTCTAACTGAATACCACGATGCAAAGAAAAAAGTAATCGACTATAGTGAAGTTATTACCTTGACGCAAACTTCTGTCCAAGGGGTCACTCCCGGTGAAGGGATCTCGGCCCTTGCCTCGTTGACTGAGGTGCTGGATATTCATAACCGAATACCACTGTGCAAAACAAAAGAAAACGTCTTTGCAATAACAGCTTTTTGAAAAATGTTCCAACAACATCGAACAGGTTTTTTTAGCTTGCATTGATCCGAATCAATGCAGTCCTATCAATTAATCACACCACAAAAGAACAAAAATATGATGTACGTATATGCCATCCGCATTCGCCACTGGGTTCCGTCATCACCCGTTAGGTTACTTAACTAACGACAGAGCGGGGACTGGACTAGCGCGGGTATAAAACATATACACCATCTACTAGTATATATATAGCAATATATAATATTCGCTCATGGCGTGATAAAATGCAACGTCACAGAAATGTAATAAGCATCACAGAACAATACAGATAATCTGGGATCCCCGGGTTTCATAGAGCCGCTACTGAAACCCGACGTTCCCCTGGTCGTGTGGATAGCCTGTGCAATGAAATCCTAGACCCCTACGGGTGCGGTAAGTTACCCGCCAAAACCTGAACCGAGGCAGCCCCCTACAGCAAAGTGAATGGACCACCCAACACTTCACGGAATCCGGTAACTTGAGCACCCCTCCTTGGGTCAACCTATACCCCTACAAGTGTGGCGAATAGCCCGTCAATTCTAGAGTGAAGCCCCCTCCGTATCAAAGCCATGAGATGCGGGCTCGTTGCCCTCTAGAACCCGGCTATCCGTGCACCCCACCGCGGGGTAATCCTAGTACAGAAAGTAAAAATATACAACGGGTACATCGACCTCAGCCCGGTCGTGCCCCAAAAGAATAATATACAAATAGGCAGTGACGGCAGTCCACATGTCGAATGCTCGCCCTGCAATATCAAATGTACAAATATAACCAAACTGTACTAACATTGCACCAAGCTATCCACCACGACAAATCCGCAATATCACAGCACAACACAGAACATCAACGTGAATGTCACGTTTGCAAATCCGTCTAAAGGGGCTATAGCGATTAGACAAGATTTACCGATAAATGATATTCACGGTCACAGATATAATGTAAGTACTGTAAACTAACATATTTAAATTTTCGATCGACAAAATTTCCCGAAGTGGGCCCCAAGCACAAATCCAGCACTCAAAATAATCTGGGCAAAAAATAAAAATTCCAGAAACCCCAATTCCAACTCAGAGACCACTGTAGAAAATTTGGTGGAGTGACGCTACAGTGATGCGGCGGAACCGCGGCCAAAACGTGGGTACAGCCGTGGTTCCGCGGCGCTACAGTGATATCATGCTACGAAATTTCTGCAGTGGTCTTAGAAAAGCCTGCCTGATTTTCTGACGTACTGAAAATAATTTTTTGAAAACAAAAAAATTTCGACAGAAACCGCAGAATTGGAATTGCGGTTTTGGAAAATTTCGTTCGATCAATGTTTTAAACACGTTAGAGCAAGCTAGTAAAGGTTAATGGCATGGCTCTGATACCATGTAAGTCTACGGTAGCGCCCCGGCCGTCTGTCCGAGGCCAAAATGCGGAAACGAAACTTTTTTCAAACTAGAAACCGGCGCTATCGCAGACTTTAATCCCGGATCGAACCATTAACCTACAACTAGCAAACAAGAGAAGGGTTGGAAAGCCTATACCGATCGATCTGTGTCCTTCGGTCTTTGGCCACCATCCTAAGCTCCTCACGGCATCTCTGGTCTCGATCTCCTCGTCGGAAAGGGCACCACATCATCGAGTCTTTTTACGGGCTTCTGCTTCGTCCGAAGCAACTCGGACACGAAGTTTGCTAGCCAACGTGTCCAAGGTGAAGTAGAGAATGCGTGTCATCACTTTGTCTCTTAAGGATTTAGTGGATGCCATTAGTGAGGAGATAATGAGCTCAAGAAAGAAAGAAGATGAGGAAGAAGAAGTTTTTCCTTTCTTTTTCTTTTGTGTTCTAGTGATAAAATGAGAGAGAGTGTTCAAATCAAAAATGCAAGACCAAACTATCATATGGCAGCCCTCTTTCTCTCTCCCTCTCATTTCAACACTCAAATCCATCAAAAATGTGACACATGCACAAGAAAAGAGACCATGAGTCACTAATGAAGTCTATGTCACATTAAATGCACAAAATGATGATTTAAGTTCACAATTTCCATTTGTAAACATTAATCCAAATGTTTACAACAACAAAAAGAGAATGGCATCTACTAAAGTAAACTCATGACGGATCACAAGAGTACCCCTCACCAGTATATACATACCTGCATCCGCATTCCGACTGAATGCGAATGCGATGAGACTAAAGTAATCCAACAAATCTAATACTAGGATCCGGCTTAAACCAAAGCCCACTAGTATGATCCGCCCGACCATGATCCGTGCACCACTGCACGTATATGATCGAACCCTGCCATAATATCATACGGCCTCTACAACGTTTCGCCCGAAACTTGAGAAACTGTCTGTGGGGGACTCTAAAGACTCGTCAATACTTTGGCTGTGGATTTAACCACTAGCACGTCAGTGGTACTAGCCGTACGTAACGGGCTACCGGGTATTGACCAAAAAGGAGGTCGATGAGCGAACTCATCCTGATACCCTACTAAGTCTGTCAGTGACAATATCCGTACAGTCCGGTCCATTCGTCTATGAGCATCGCATGTTGGGCCAAGGGGGTTGGTAAAAGTCAGACCCCCAAAAGCGGTACAAGTCGTGTCGGAGTGTAGCCCAGAACACCCTGAGATACTACTGGAATACCTACCAGTAAATCTCCTGCCTTAGACAAGGACTTCGTTTAATGGCTCTCCTAGACACAGCGCGATCTCACCCCCAATACCGGGAGAGACGAAACCCCTGCCGATCCACTCACTGCCTCCATGTTGCTCGGGACTGTACCCAACTAAAACATGTTTGCACGACTCCTTTAAGCCGTGGTAGGGTAGTAATCAAAGCACAGTGGGAACTCACACGAGACAAATGACGATCTCAGGTCGATGAACTAACCTGTACACATGTCACCAGGGAACTGCTATCTGACGTCAGGTATAATACCAACTAGCATGTTCCCGGCGAGTCCTGTCCGGTGTACTCATAACCCAATGAGCACCTGTATACATCTTAGGTGAACCAACTGACACCAATGACTTGTGAGACCAGCCACCGCCCCTCGTCGGGGTCTCGACTGTATACACTAGTCTACTAATGGAGTATCGATGCTCAGCCTTAAAACTCCTATGACTAGGGACCACTTTAAGGATGTGCTTATAGACCCCAGCTCCCACGTATATGATCGCCATCATACTGCTGGCAGTCAAGTAAGAATCCTAAGTGCTCTATCAACGTGTAATAGCGACCTGTAAGGTCACCTAAAGAAGTATACGATGATAAAGATAAACCAGATAGCATACTATCATCTTGAGTAAGACTGTCCTACCGGTATAGGTCCTCCCTCAATCATTGCAATCACGTGCCTGTGATCCAATAATTGACTCTGAGGGCACTATATCTAACAGCCGCTCGGCTGCCTCTCGGTGAGGGTTTAGATCCTTAGCGCTGAAGGGGCCATGGGAGGCCTGGTAAGAATAGACCGAGCAGTGAAGATGCTCAGTTGCCTCTTGACGAGGGCTTTGATCCCTGGCATTGTGGGGTAGGAAGCTACTAGCCAGGGATAGCCGAGCGGGGCAGCTGCTCGGCTGCCTCTTGGTGAGGGCTTTTGATCACAAAGACAGAACTCCTCTTTTTGCAATGTTCTAACGTTCCCTTCTTGTTATTCGAATGGAAAAGACTTTTTAGAAAAATTTACATCGTCTTTATGAAAGGAGAGGTACACACTCGTAGGCATTGATTTCACTGATACAGCTTGAGCTTCTCGGCATTGTAAGGTCACGGAAACTTGCGCCTGTCCGCGTCCTGTAAGCGGTAGGCCCTGCCGGGAAGCACCTCGGAGACGAGGAAAGGACCGTCCTATTTTGGGGAAAACTTGTGCAGCCTGCCTTGATTGACGAACTCGTTTCGCCATAGGACTAGATCTCCGGTCCTGAAGGAGCGACGCTTGACCCGCGCATTGTAGTATCGGGCAGTTTGTCGCTGATAGGCGGCAACCCTGATCTGAGCCCTGTCTCGTTTCTCCAACAAAATGTCCAGGTTGGTCCGTAGTGCCATGGTGTTTGCTTTGTCGTCGAAGTGTTCGACCCGATGACTGGGTAGCCCGATCTCCGCCGGGACCATTACCTCGGTCTTGTAGTAGAGGCTGAAAGGGGTTTCCCCGGTGGGGGTATTCTTCGACGTGCGCAGGGCCCATAAGACCCGGGGCAGTTCCTCGACCCAACTGCCTTGGCGCCCTTCTAGGCGGGTCCGGAGACTTCGGAGGACGTCCCGGTTAGCAACTTCGGCCTGCCCGTTGCATTGGGGATGTGCGCCCGCGGCAAACTTCATGAGGATATGATATTCATTGCAGAAATCCTTCACTTTCTCGTTTTCGAAGTTCGTCCCGTGGTCGGTGATAATACACCTCGGGATACCGAACCGGAGTATCAGGTTGTTCTGCAGGAACTTGATGGTCGTGGCGGCATCCGGTTTCCTGATGGAGACGACCTCGATCCACTTTGTAAAGTAATCTACTGCGACAAGGACATATTTGTGCCCACCCGCACCGGTAGGGAACTGGCATATCATGTCCAATCCCCACTGGGCGAACGGATACGGGGAGGTTAAAGCGGTCAGCTCGATAGCCGGAAGACGAGGCATGCTTCCGTGGAGTTGGCAACTTTTGTATCTTCTGACGAGCTTCTGGGCGTCTTCGTGAACAGTTGGCCAATAGTACCCCTGGAGCAATGCCTTCTGGATTAAGGTTCGGGCCCCTTGGTGTGCGCCGCCGACCCCTTCATGGATTTCACGGAGGGCGTAGTCATCTTCGTGGGGGTCGACGCACCGGAGCAGGGGCCGAGTGAAAGATTTCTTGTAAAGATTCCCATTGCTCCAGACGAAGTGATGGGCTTTGGCTCGGAGACGGCAGGCCGCTCCCCGATCTTCTGCGAGAGTACCATCCCTTAGGAATTCCATAAGGGGCTTCCTCCAGTCTTGGTCATCTTCCTGCACTGTATATACATGAAGTATTGTCGCTCCGTCTTTTACGCTGGGCCGTGGCAAGGTCTCGAAGAGAATTGATCACTTGTTGTTGGTCGAGCAGGACGAAGCCAGCTTGCTCAGGGTGTCGGCCTGGGCATTGAGTTGCCTGGGTATTTGCTCTACTTGGACTTCGTAAAAGTTCTTTCGAAGTTTTCTTACTTAGGCAAGGTACTTCACCATTAGAGGTTCCCGAGCCTCGAAGTGGACGGTCACTTGGTCGACGACTAGGGCTGAGTCATTGCGGATTCGAATTGTTTTCAGCCCCAGCCCGGAGGCCATGCGCAATCCATCCAGCAGGTCTTCGTACTCTGCCGCGTTGTTTGAGGCCTTGAATCCGAGCTTTAGAGAGTACTCAATTTCTGCCTCGTTCGGCCGCCGAATGATGAGGCCGGCATGACATCCTTCCTCGGTTGAAGACCCGTCGACGTAAATGGCCCACTCAGGGATTGAGTCGGGCCCCCCCACGATTGGGTGTTGAGCTGCGAGGGTTAGCGTGGACTCTGGTTCCTTACTGGGGATAGTGCATTCGACGATAAAATCGACCAGGGCCTGTGCTTTGATGGCCTGCCTCGGGCGATATTTTATGTCAAATTAGGACAGCTCCCATCTCCACTTCTCTAAGCGGCCCGAGGATTCCGGTGACGCGAGGATGGCCCCTAGCGGGCGCTCGGTAAGAACGAGGATGGTGTGTGCCTGGAAGTAGTGCCGTAGTTTTCTTGAGGACACGATGAGTGCCAAGACGATCTTCTCTATGGAAGGATACCTCATTTCCGCGTCTTTGAAGACGTGGCTCACATAGTATACCGGCTTTTGCACTCCGTCGACCTCCTGGACGAGCACTGAGCCTGCTGCTTGGTCGGATACCGCCAGATACAGTGATAGCTTGTCTCCTTCAACTGGTCGGGTGAGCAGTGGTGGCGTCGCAAGGTGCCTTTTTAATTGGTCAAAGGCGGTCTGGCACTCTTCTGACCACTCGAACCTCGGGATTTTCCTTAGAGCTTTGAAGAATGGGAGACACTTTTCCCCAGACCTCGACATGAAGCGGCTCAGAGCGACTACCCGCCCTATCAGTCGCATGATCTCGAAATTGGTCTTGGGCACGTTCATGTTGAGGATAGCGTCGATTTTTTCGTGTTAGCCTCGATCCCACTGTGGGTGACCATGAAACCGAGGAATTTTCCCCCGGTGACCCCGAATGCACACTTGGCGGCGTTCAGCTTCATCTTGAACTTTCGGAGTACCTCGAAGGCCTCGCCCAGGTCATTGGCATGGTCGGTCGACGAAACTGATTTGAGGAGCATATCGTCGACGTAAACTTCAATGTTCCTGCCAATCTGTGGCTTGAACATGCGGTTGACCAACCGTTGGTACGTGGCCCCGACGTTCTTGAGGCCGAAGGGCATCATCTTGTAGCAGTATACCCCCCGGTCCCTCGTGAATGCGGTAAGATCTTCGTCTGCCGGATTCATATAGATCTGATTGTAGCCGGAGAAGGCATCCATGAAGCTCAATAGCTCGTGGCCTGCCGAGCTGTCGACGAGCTGATCTATCCGAGGTAGGGGATAGTTGTCCTTGGGGCAGGCCTTGTTGAGGTCGGTGAAGTCGATGCACATGCGCTATTTCCCGCTCGACTTCTTGGCCAGGACTACGTTCGCTAGACATTCCGAATAGGGCACATTCCGAATGAAGTTGGCGGCGAGGAGATGATCTACCTCATCTTCGATAGCCTTCTGTTTGAACGGGGCGAAGCTTCGCTTTTTCTGTCTGACGAGTCGGGCCGTAGAATCTACCTGAGTTTGTAAGATATAACTTTGGGGTCGATCCCAGGCATGTCAGCAGGCGCCCAGGTGAACACGTCGGAGTTGTTCCTGAGGAAGTGAACCAGGTCGTCTCGCTGAGTTCCTGTCAGAAGCGATTCGATCTGGACGATCTTTTCGTCGTCCCCTTCTACCAGGGGGACCTCTGTCAGAGGTTCGACCGGGGTTCCTCGGACCTCTTTTTGCTCGTCCTGAGTGTCCAGAGAACCCCCGATGTCGCCTCCACCCTCGACATCGTCGATCGGCTACTCAGACGAAGAGGTCGCTGTGAAGCATACCTTTGCAATCCGTTGGTCCCATTAGACCCGACCTATCCCTCCCTGATCGAGAGGGAACTTCATCGCCAGGTGGTAGGTCGATATCTGGGCTCGGAGGGAGTTCAGTGTCGGGCGACCAAGGAGGATGTTGTAGGCCTATAAGATTCTTGCTACGATGAATTCCACAGGCACTGTTTGCGTGCGGACGGCCTCCCTGACGTTAAACTGCAGAGTGACTACCTCTTCCGCGGGATGGAGTGGTTGGTGAATCCTGAAAGGACGTGGGAGGTCGGCCTTCGGTCTACTGGGGTTAGCCCCATGCGCAGAAAGCAGTTGTCACGCCCCGCTTCCCAGAGTACGCAAGATTGGGCACGCGACATAGCCAACCATGCTACCTGTGGGTAGGAAGTATCCATCCACAGTCACATTACGGTTGTAAGGATATCAAGAACAAGATAAAAACTAATCTAATACATGTCCAAATCTATAATAACAAGAATCAATAAACAATAAGTGCGGAAGCTAATGATCCAATACAATGAATAAACAGTACGTCCCATAATGCGGGCTCACATCTGGAAATGAAACGAAATAAATAAACTAAACCCTAAGGACTCACTGTTCAGCCTGCTTGCTGAAGTACTCCTGCTCGGTCGTCGACAATGGTACGGAATCTGGGCCATGCAAAACCCAGACGTCAGCGCGTCATGACATCAAGTATATAGTATAAACATGGTAATAAGCAATGCAAGTATGAACATGAATAAAGCAGTAATAACGAATAACAAGCAGGGTAATGTGCAATGGTGACTAAACTGTCCTATCAGGTTTTCTACTCTATAGTCTTTGAAACCAATTGATGAGTCGTCGATGTAACCGAATAGTATCCCGTACATACCCGGGACCACGGCCACAATATTCTCGGCTGAAACCGAGACATGCCGTTAGGCACAGAAAGGAAAGTGTTAGTATCCCGTACATACCCGGGACCACGGCCACAATATTCTCGGCTGAAACCGAGACATGCCGTTATGCACAGAAAGGAAAGTGTACACTCGGTATTACCCCGTACATACCCGGGATCACGGCCACAATATTCTCGGCTGAAACCGAGACATGCCGTTAGGCACAGAAAGGAAAGTGTACACTCGAACGGTAGTGAACTGTCGAGTTATAAGTCAGGTTCATCTTTGATTTCCCCATACCCCCAAGCTATGTATGTCAGGTCAGGTATTCAGTAGTCAAGGAATAATGCCAACACAAAATCAAGTAAAAGTAGGTCTGTCTGGATCGACAGCAGGAATGGTCAGGTTTGTCGACATTAGGCATGAAATCATGAAACAAGTAATGTCATGGTACAACAGGATGAGTCGGTATGTATGTATATGTCAGGTGTAGCAGGGTCAGGCCAATATGTCGTGCAATCGGGTAAGTGCTCGCAACAGGTATACAATCAATAATGAACAGCAGCAGGGAACAGTAATTAACCACAATATTCCATATAACCACAGTGATGTTTGTATCCTCTTATTAACAGGTTCAAGCACCTTTAGGGTGCAATAGCCACAAGGTAAATCAATATCCACAATTCTGAAGTAATGAAGCTACAGGAATTTACATTAAGTATAATAATTGTTTCGTGAATGATTTAACAGTTTAAGCAGATATGATTCAGTCGTTTTTTTTAGTTGAAATATGGATTGGTGTGGGTTGATTAATTACGAGGAACTGTTGTAACGATTCCATTATAAAGATAACTGCAATAATATGATATCAATTGCCATCATGAGGTTGTGGTATTAAATAGTATGAATTCAATTGCGTGGCAAGACTAGATCTCGCACGCTAGCATGTTAGAGCAAGTATTCAGATACTTGCCTCGGCGGTTCTGCAATCTGGAACACGGATGCGATGTCGGCAGAAAACGCGATATGATAGCACGGGCCACGGATCGAGTCCCAACAGAGAACAACGGGGTCACACGGACCAGGGGGCTTCGCTGGAGCGTCGGGTTCGCCAAGACGGCACGGTCGGATTCCGGCAACGACAAAAGTAGCGAAGTTAGCAACTACGATATGATACACACAAATAACGACCAGCAAGGGGGATTGTACCAAAAGGGAGGACAAGGAAAACTTACAGAGAAGAAGCAGGGTGCAACCGCGATGGCTCGACGGCACTGGAACGCCGGCGAGGCAGCGACGGCGGCTGCGAAGGCTTGAACAGCCTCGGGGGTTCGCGGGAGAGGATGTTGCGACGAGTAGAGGAGGGGGGTCGGCTCTGGTGGTCGAGGGGGAGACGAAGATGGCTCTGGTGACGACGGAGATGATCGTCGGCGCGTTCTCCGGCAAACAGCGGAGGGTAGACGATGGGTTTATGGGCTTGGGTTGGTGGTCCGGCGAGGGGAGGAAGGCAGCGACGATGAGGTCGGGACGAGGAGGGTGAGAGGGTGTCGCGGGAGTCGTCGGCGACGGAAGGTCGCGTCGACGGCGAAGTCTGCGGGGGTTGGAGGCGACGTCGGGGTTGGGTGCAGTTGCGGGAAAGAGCGGGAGAACGAGGGGATGAAGGTGCGGTGAGGTCGACGAGGTGGTGACGGTGATGGCGAAGTCGTGAGGAGGTCGGCGGTGAGGTTGCGAGGGCTAGGGTTAGGGTTTCGTGTGGGTTTCTCGTGGTCGCGTGGGGAACGAAGGCGGCTGCATGGGTTAATATAAATGAAGAGAGAGAGAGATTGAGAGAGAGATTGAGGGAAGAGAGAGAGAGAGAGATAGGGAAAAGGGAAGGGGCCCACGCGGGTAAATCCCACGCTGTGATTGGCCGCGAGATTTCTAAAAAGGGATTTGGAAATAAATCTGAAGGAGTTGGAAAGATTTTAAAGAGTTTAAGTGATTAAACTGTTAAGGGAAAGATATCCGTATATATTTTTTAGTTTAAGTATATTAAATTAAATGGGCCCTTTTTGGCGCGAAATGAAACATTTCCGAATCGCGTCCGGGTTGCGCCCAAATGTTCCAAATTCAAATTATAGGATTTTAAGCGGGTTCCAAATTGTGAAAAGAGGTGTTTAATGATTAAAATGCATGCCCCCAAGTCGGACACTTGCACGCGCGCGTAGTCGTCCAAACTTGCCCGTTTAGCCAAACGGAACGGAATCTCGACACGCGGACGCTACCACGCGACTAGTGGCGACGAGTAGGCCAACATAGATATTTTAAATTTCATTTTAGGAGTTAAAATTTGTTATGTGCCAAAATGACTTAACCGGTTAAAATTTAGCAATAAACACCAGAAATATCAGGAAAATTGGAATGAGCAATAGACAACCCTCAACTAGTAATATAAATAGTATTATTGGGCTCGGGTGTTACATTATACCCAACTACAAAAGAATTTCGTCCTCGAAATTCCAGGGATACAAGATAGCTAACTACTGGAAAAGGTGAGGGAATTTCTGTCGGATCTCGTCTTCTCGCTCCCAAGTGGATTCTCCATGCGATCGGTTACCCCAAGAAACTAGCACAAGAGGGATAACCTTGTTCTTAAGAACCTTTTCTCTTCGATCCTTGATTTCAACTGGTCGCTCCTCAAAAGTCAGGTCCTCTCGCACAGTCAACTCCGAATGATCCAAGACATGAGTCTCATCATGAACATACCTCCGTAGTTGAGACACATGAAACACGTCGTGAACTCCTGCTAATGACTGTGGTAACGCCAACCGGTACGATACCTCTCCAACACGCTCCAAAATCTCGAAGGGTCCGACGAATCGAGGACTAAGCTTTCCTCGACTGCCAAAGCGAATCACCCCTCTAGTCGGTGATATCTTCAGGAATACCAAATCACCCACGGCGAACTCTAGAGGTCTTCTTGACGTGTCGGCCCAACTTTTCTGTCTGTCTTGAGCTGCCTTCATGTGCTTCCTGATTGTATTCACCTTCTCGACTGTCTGCACCACCAAATCTGGTCCTAGTAACCTTCGTTCACCAACATCATCCCAACAAACAGGTGAACGGCACTTGCGACCATACAGTGCTTCAAACGGGGCCATCTGAATAGTTGCTTGGAAGCTATTGTTGTACGAAAACTCCACCAGGTGTAGATGATCTTCCCAAGAACCTTTGAAGTCCAACATGCAGGCCCTCAACATATCTTCAAGGGTCTGGATCGTTCTCTCCGATTGTCCATCAGTCTGAGGATGATAAGCTGTGCTAAACTTCAATCGAGTCCCCAAACTTTCCTGTAAACTCCTCCAAAAGTGCGACAAGAACCGAGAACCGAGTGTCCCGATCGGACACAATGCTCACCGGCACTCCATACAATCTGACAATCTCCTGCATGTATCGCTCTGCCAAAGTCTCCGTCGATTGACCAACCCGAAACGGAATAAAGTGAGCTGCCTTGGTCAACCGATCGACAATCACCCATACTGCATTGTTGCCCTTTGGACTCCGCGGTAAAGCTGTCACGAAATCCATGGTTATATGTTCCCACTTCCACTGAGGAATCGGAAGTGGTTGCAACAAACCAGCAACCCTTTGGTGTTCGGCCTTGACTTGCTGACACACCAAGCACTTAGCCACGAAGCGAGCAATTTCCCGTTTCATACCTTCCCACCAGAAATGCTGTCGAATATCTCGGTACATCTTTGTCCCTCCTGGATGTACAGAGTAAGCTGAACTGTGTGCCTCCTTCATAAGCTCTTCACGCACATCTCCTTTTGGCACACACACACGGCTACCATATCTCAACGAACCATCTTCATGGATCAGTAAATCGGTTCGTAGTCCGGCTTCCACCTGCTCTCGAAACTTTCGCAGTCTAGGATTCTGCGATTGTGTCGCTTTAATCTTCTCAACTAAGGATGATTGTACTTGCAACTGCATCAACTGTCCTGTAGCATGTGGTAGCACAACCTCCAAGTCAAATCTCTGAAAATCCGCAATGATCTCTCTTTGTGCGGTCAAAACCTGAATTGCTGGTAACCGACTTAGCGCATCTGGCACGACGTTAACTTTTCCCGGATGGTACTTAAGATCAAGGTCGTAGTCAGCCATCAGCTCCAACCATCTGCGTTGCCTCATGTTCAACTCCTTCTGAGTGAACACATATTTCAAACTCTTGTGATCTGTAAAGACTTCGACTCTCTCGTCCAATAGGTAGTGTCTCCAAATCTTCAGGGCGAAGATCACGGCTGCAAGCTCTAAGTCATGAGTCGGATAGTTCTTCTCATGAGTCTTCAGCTGTCTCGATGCGTAAGCGACGATTTTCCCATTCTGCATTAAAACACATCCCAATCCCTTTCCAGATGCGTCGCTATGAATCACCAGTCCTCCTGAATTATCCGGTACGGTCAGGATCGGGGCGGTTATCAACTTCTGCTTCAACGTCTCGAAGGCCAAAGCACATCCATCCGTCCAAACAAACGGTACCTCCTTACGCGTAAGCTTGGTTAACGGCTCAGCTAAACGAGCGAAGTTCTCCACAAATCTTCTGTAGTAACCGGCGAGTCTAAGAAAACTTCTTATCTCCGCAACATTCTTTGGAACAGGCCAATCCCGAACTGCTGTAATCTTCTCAGGATCAACGGCGATTCCATCGCCCGACACGACATGCCCCAGAAACTTCACTTCTTCCAGCCAGAATTCACACTTACTCATCTTCGCAAATAACTTCTCTTGTCTCAGCGTCTGCAGTGCGATCCTTAAGTGCTCAGCATGCTCCTCCGGACTCTTCGAGTATACCAGAATATCGTCAATGAATACCACAATAAACTGGTCGCGAGATTGGAGAGAGAGAGATTGGAGAGAGAGAGATTGAGAGAGAGATTGAGGGAAGAGAGAGAGAGAGATAGGGAAAAGGGAAGGGCCCCACGCGGGTAAATCCCACGCTGTGATTGGCCGCGAGATTTCTAAAAAGGGATTTGGAAATAAATCTGAAGGAGTTGGAAAGATTTTAAAGAGTTTAAGTGATTAAACTGTTAAGGGAAAGATATTCGTATATATTTTTTAGTTTAAGTATATTAAATTAAATGGGCCCTTTTTGGCGCGAAATGAAACATTTCCGAATCGCGTCCGGGTTGCGCCCAAATGTTCCAAATTCAAATTATAGGATTTTAAGCGGGTTCCAAATTGTGAAAAGAGGTGTTTAATGATTAAAATGCATGCCCCCAAGTCGGACACTTGCACGCGCGCGTAGTCGTCCAAACTTGCCCGTTTAGCCAAACGGAACGGAATCTCGACACGCGGACGCTACCACGCGACTAGTGGCGACGAGTAGGCCAACACGGACATTTTAAATTTCATTTTAGGATTTAAAATTTGTTATGTGCCAAAATGACTTAACCGGTTAAAATTTAGCAATAAACACCAGAAATATCAGGAAAATTGGAATGAGCAATAGACAACCCTCAACTAGTAATATAAATAGTATTATTGGGCTCGAGTGTTACAGCAGTCGTAGAAGAGAATGTCCGCCGAGCTACCTGAGTCGACCAGTATCCTGTGCACCTCGTATTGGTGGACCCGAGCCTTAATCACCAGAGGGTCATTGTGGGGGCATGGATATGCTGTGGAAGTCCTCATCATCAAAAATGATTGGCTTGGTCTCCCTGGCCTTCTTCCTCGGGCGGCTGTCAACCTCCACGGTTGGCACGGTGCGCTGAGTCTTGTAGGAGCTCGACGGACCCCCCGCTGACATGACCATGATTTTTGATGAGCCGCGGTTCCTTTCGGTGAGGTTCCTTACGCCCTCCGGTGATGTTGTTTTTGACCTGCCGTGGCGAGTCTCGCGTGCGCGACCCCGTCGAGGGAGGGGGTGCCATTCATGCCTGCGAACAGGAGAGCTGACCGCAACTGCCTCGGGAGGGACAAGGGTGCGACGAGACTCGGGGCGAAGCTCTCTGGCGTAAGACCTCGGAGCCAAACGAAGCGGTGCCTACCGGGTTCTTGAATATGTCAGCCCGGAAGATCTGTGGCTGTGGGAGGTAGCGAGGCGGTGGCCAGCAGTGCCGACGCGTGCGGAGTCTTCTCTCCCCCTGTAGGGGTCCCAGTCCCGAGGCGGGGGAGCGGCGACTTGGGGATCTTGCCCCGCCATTTGGACGCGGATGAGCACTTCCACGACGGACGCGAGTCGGTCTATCCGGCCGACAAGGGTGTTGATGGCATTCGGCGGAGGAGGTTTGTCGGCGCCTCCGTTGAGGGGGAGGCGGCGGCTAGTGCTTGGATCGTCGTGATGATCGCTTGCCATTAGATTGATATCGGAAGATGAACTTTTGTTTTTGTGGAATCAAGGTGTTCCGACAGACAGCGCCAGATGACGCAACCTGGATCACGCCAAGATGTTACCTTCCGTTGATCTGCTGACGGCGGCGAAGGACAGCTGAGATTGGATCTAGAGGCAGGCTCCTGAAGCGTGTGGATCTCAATGGGTTTGAGGTTGTCGTTGCCGAGCTAAGTCCCAGGATGGTTATACCACCGAGGACCCTCCGACGGTCAAGTTAGAGAGGAAATCCGAGCAGAGTAACGGCTTAGTGGGGGTAAAAATGGCTTACTTGAACCGTCTGAAGAAGGGGTTTATATAGCGGTGGAAGCAGGCAGGGTAGGCGCGAGAATCACGCCGGCCGTTACGCTCCCGACGTCACGCCCGCGTGATGAGCGGGATCTCCCATTAATGGCGAGACAGGCTCGTTAATGGAAGATCGTGATGGCGTGGAATGTGGGATGTGGCCGGCGGATATCTCGCGCATGGCGAGGTTCGCGGGATGGCGGTTGCGCCTGTGAGCGGTGCTGTTGATCGGTCGATGAGACCGAGGAAGATGACCTTGGCGGGAGAGCTCGCGGACGAGCGGGAGAGCCGAGGTATCTTGGTTCTGCGGTAGCCCGGAGGCGAGCTGGGAGGCCGAGGATGCCAATTGTGCAGGGGGCTCGGAGGCGAGCCAGCGTTTGTTTGTGGAACGGGCACAGGAGTGGCCTGGTCGACCACTGTAGGTCCTTTCTTATGAGCTTTGGGACACGTCATCTGCCACGTGTCATGATCTGGGAGATCACCGATATCGAGCATCATCACATATAATATATGTACAGTTGCCTGCTATATCTAAATAGGTCATATACATCGCCTGCAATTGTATAGATATCATATCGCAGGCTAATGTACATATATCGCATAATAACTAGATATGGTAGACAAGGGGATGTTTGACAACTGAAAACATGTTCAGGGGGTTTTTTGACAAATGTTTTGGAGCCATAGGGTTTTTGTCAGCAGGAAAACCTGCATGGGGTTTTTGACAATTTACCCTTATGAAATTGATTGGTGATAGAGGTTTGCTGTAGCAGCATTGTTTGCGGTGGAATTGGATAGTGACGAGAGTTTGGGTCACAAATTTTATGCAACAACCGGCCTGTAAAATTCTTGTATTGATTCTTATTGATGAATAAGTGATTACTATTGAAATCTTGTATAGGGATTCAGGAGACTGTTTTCGTGTACTTTCTCGTACTTCATATTATACCAGTAAAATATACCTTAATGTTATTTTACTTTTATATTGTCTTGCAATCTTGCTTGTTCATTTTATGCACATTTTACATCATGCTTCAGTTGGGTTTAAATCCCCAGCAATGATTAAAAAATGTTAGATTCATAATTTGTAGTTATGCTTTGAGTTCTGATGCAGACATTGCTTCAAAAATGTGATTTCTCAAATTTTACATGCCCTTCCCCCCTCCCTAACAGGCCTTGTTTGGATACACATTTTCTACCAAACTGAAAGGCTAGATTCCGTTTTTATTTTGGATTAGATCAATACGTTTGGAAATAGTTTTTTTGGATACGTTTTGAATAAGTAAAATCCATAAGAAAAAAACCAAAAAAAGATGCATTTAGCCGGACTAAAAAAATTAGCTCATTCCTAATTTGTTTAATAGTTGGCTTGCTTGATCTCTTTTTCCTTGGAATTTAAATCTTTTATCATTTATTTCTATTTATTTCTCTCATATTTTCTAATCATGACAGCAAAATGATATTTTTTAATTTCAACTCATAATATTTTTAAGGGTTATTTAGATATACCCCATCCAAAAATTTCATATCTTGATAAAACCCACCCAAAATTTAGTTTTAAATAACACACCCAAAAATTAAAATTAAAATTAAACTAAAAACAACACCATGTGAACTTATGTTGGTTTAAGTTAGGTAATTAAGTTGACCTGGGTTAAGTTAGGATGAATAATTCCCTACTTACCCTGTTAACTACTTTCTTACCGTTTCTCAATCTCAAATCCAGCTTTATCTCCTCACTCATCTCTCAATGCTCTTCCAATCTCGGCATAAAAAATGAAACAGGAAAATCAAGACATAAAGGAGGCAGAGAGATTGTGAGAGAGAGGTCGGGAAGGGCCAGAGAAGAGTTGAGGGAAACAATGGAGAGAGAGGGAGGGAGGGTGAGAAGGGCACGTAAGCTAGATTGAGCAAAACAAGGGGGGAGAGAGATTTGAAGAGGATGCAACAATAGCAAGAAGAAGAGAAAAGCATGTGGATTAGAGGTAAAGATGAGACTAAGAGAAGTCGAAGTCAGGATATATTCTTTGAAGAGGTATTTTGGTATTTTAATTCCTTTAGCGGCTATATTCAACGGTGGATTAACGGAAAACTAAAAAAAATTAACCAAAGTGCCGTTTTTAGTTTAATTTTAACTTTTGAGTGTGGTATTTAGAAATACCAAACTTTAAGTGTGCTTTATCAAAATATGAAGTTTTTGGATAGGGTATATCATAACAACCCTATTTTTAACACAATTAGGAGCGATAATAGCGTGCAAGACCCCTATAGTTTAACTTGGTACTTATACCACCTTAAGTAATGTATTAGCATAAACACCTCCATGCTTCTCCAACAGAATCCTAAAGAAATGCTAAAAAATACTCAAATTCATTTCTAAATAAGTCAAGTGATTGTCTAATTTTGCTTTAGAACTTGTTTTGTCCGGTTTAGGATTGATTTTGAGCATTTTGGACCTACAAGCAGAAGGGATGCTTGTGACAAAAGATTATTTGAGAGGGTATATGTGCCTCACATGGTAAACTATTAGGGAGTTTAGTGTTATTAACCCTTATAATTATAAAGTGAAAACCCTATCCCAAATTATCCAAACATACATTTTTGACGTAAATGTCATGATCCGAAAAGGCACATGATCGGCATAAGGTTCATGTGAAGTCCCGTGGACCCCATCATAACCCAAGTAAGCCAAACCAGGAATCTAAAACATATATAGAAGAAATAGATAATATAATATACAAAAATGGAGTTGGAGTTTTAAGAAAACTTTTATAAAAAGGAGTAAAGCTTGTTTTGCAAAGATTTTTGAAAAATGGACATCACATTTTTTTATAAATTTTGAATGAAAACTATGTACAATGATAATATATAAAAGAATCACCATACGGGAACTAGCTCGAGCCCACACGGCGGAGACCAAACCATGTAATAATATACGATGCTAAAGGCGAAAATCAATAAGCGGAAAGCAAATAACACTATATACATAAGATCAGGTCGACTCCACACGAGCTCAACAAACAACAATAATACAACATCGAAGGTCTCGGTCCAATACACTAGACTTGGCTTTGATAGAGTACTTCTAGATACAATAAAAGGTATAAGGCAAATACCGATACAAATTCTAACCCACCTAACTCAAAAGAGATAAGCAACCCCGCCCACAAGAAGATAAGTGTGCCAACGGAGTCGCTATTAATCCAAGCGGTCGAACCTACAAGAAATTATGGTACAACAGGGGTGAGTTGTCAACTCGTGAGTAGAATTCCCATAACAAGATAGAAATCGGTTGGATAAGCGATGAAACAACTAAATCATGATAAATGTGTACATCAAGAAGGGTAAATGAGCATGCGTTGAAACTAGAGTTCGAGCGATGAATATCAACAATAATAATAACCCTCATGTGCACCCGTGTACTGCTATCCTTGCATGTGAAGTATACCAATACGTGTGGTTATCGTGGCATCATCAAAATAATCTATATCTCGCCTGATACGAGCATAATATAACCACAAACATAAGAAAGCATGTGAGTCACGAAAGCAACATGCATAATCGCGCAATGAAACGATAATAATCATCAATCGGCAATAACTCAACTTCGTATATATATACAATGGTGTCAAATCACGATCACCTTATCCGTAGTGCAATATCTATAGCACACGACCAAGTATAAATACAATCAAGACTATAATACATATATAATACATATCCATATGTAATCATATAAAAGTAGCCGAAAGATGTATATATGTAAATCCTTTCAAAATAGCCGTATGGTCTATATATCACAGCATAAGTAGTGGACGTTAATTTATAAAGCAATGTAAGTATTTTGTTTAAAGTATACGTTACGCCTTTTGAAAATGATTTAAAAGGGTTTTTTTTGGAAAGATTCTTGTATTGATCATAGATACTTGGAAAATAGTGAGACTATAACTCCTTTGAAAACTTTTTTAATATACATCGATATGAAAATAATATTCATATATTGTCTCTTAGACCAGTCATGTTCGGCTACTATATAACATAATCCATATCATTCTGTGCAGGACATCTATATCGATCTCTTATATATATATATATATATATATATATATATATATATATATATATATATAACCACCGCAGACATCTTGTGTCTCCTTACCTCAATCACTCATGAATTGATCACACATATAAATATATCCACCGCAGACATCTTCTGTCTCCTTACCTCAATATCTCATGGATTGATCACACTTTAATTTTCTTTCATATACATTCTCTTTCATATTTATTCTCAATCTCTTAAGATTGATATCATATCATTCACCACAATAATATAAATCTCGTTTAAATCGTACCCTTTTAGTCTGTGTGAAATAAGTATAGCACAAACGGGTGCATAATATAGCACAAACCAATATCATAATCACATCGCGAACTGATAGTCATAGCGCAAACAGAATCATAAAGCGTAGCATAAACTGATAACATATAAAGTAAGCGTGGCGCAAACTGATAACATATAAAGTAAGCATAGCGTAAACTAATAAGATAAGTAAAGCGCGAACTATTAATATAAGCGTAGCATAATCGATAAAATAAACATAATACGAACGAATAACATGTAAAAAACGAGCGTAGCGTGAACAAACATAGTAGATAGATAAATGCTTCCGAACAATCCCATATATATAGTTTAAAGTAGAACAAAACGTTGTTTTGAAAATAAGGAGGCTGCGATATTTAAAATATATATATCCTTTTGAAATCTAAGCAGCACATCCTGTTGGGTTACGCCAGCGCCCCGATCATCAATCCGTGGCCAAATGCGGAACAAAAATTTAATAAACTGGCGCTAACGGAACCCGATTTCCCAGATCAACCATTAACCCTACACTAGTTATCTATATAGGAGTTTAGAAAGGTTATACCGAATGATCTATGTTCTTCGGCCTTCAACTGATGATGCTCGATATCGGTGATCTCCTATATCAGGACACGTGGCAGATGACGTGTCCCAGGGCTCACAAGAAAGGACCTATAGTGGCCGACCAGACCACTCCTGTGCCCGTCCTACAAGCAAACGCTGGCTCACCTTCGAGCCCCCAGCACAATTGGCCTCCTCGGCCCTATAGCTCGTCTCCGAGCTATCATAGGCCCGAGCCTCTTCGGCCCTCTCAGCTCGCCTCCGGGCTCGAGTAGAACCAAGATACCTCGGCACTCTCGCTCCTCCGCGAGCTCTCCTGCCGAGGTCATCTTCCTCGGTCTCATCGATCGACCAACAGCACCACTTGCAGGCGTAACCGCCATCCCGCGAATCTCGCCATGCGCGAGATCTCTGCCGGCCACATCCCACGTTCCACGCCACCACGATCCTCCATTAACGAGGCTGTCTCGCCATTAATGGGAGGTCCCGCTCATCACGCGGGCGTGACGTCAGGAGCGTAACGTCCGGCGTGATTCTCGCGCCCGCCTCGCCTGCTGCCACCGCTATATAAACCTCTTCTCCAGACAGTTCAAGTAAGCCATTTTTACTCAACTAAGCCGTTACTCTGCTCGGATCTTTAGTCTAACTTGACCGTCGGAGGGTCCTCGGTGGTACAACCACCCCGGGGCTTCCTTGCAGGTAGCTCGGCAACCACAACCTCAAACCCATTGAGATCCTTACGCTTCAGGAGCGACAGCCTCCAGATCCAATCTCAGCCACCCATCGCCACCATCAGCAGATCAACGGGAGGCAACACCTGAAGGAGACCCAACGCCTCCATCAGATGGCGTCGTCTGTGGGAAGGAATTGATTCCACAAAAACAAAGTTGACTTTCCGATCTCAATCCAATGGCGAGCGATCATCACGACGATCCAAGCACCAGCCGCCGCCTCCCCCTCAACAGAGGCGCGGACGAACCTCCTCCGGCGAATGCCATCAATGCCCTCGCCGGCCGGATAGACCGACTCGCGTGCATCGTGGAAGCACTTGTCCGCGTCCAAACGGCAGGGCAATATCACCAAGTCGCCACTCCCCCGCCTTGGGGCCAGGCCCCCTACAGGGGGAGAGAAGACTCCGTCCGCGTCGGCACTGCCGACCGCTGCCTCATCATTTCCGGCAACCACGGTTTTCTCAGGCCGACACACTCGGAAACCCGGTGGGCATCACTAAGTTTGGCTCCAAGGTCTTACGCCAGAGAGTTTCGCCCCGAGTCTCGTTGCACCCCTGTCCCTCCCGAGGCGGTGGCGGTTAGCTCGACTGTTTACATGCACGACCGGCACCCCCTCTCTCGACGGGGTCGCGCACGCGAGACTCTTCACGGAAGCTCAAAAACAACCCCACCGGGGGCGTAAGGAACCTCACCAAAGGGAACCAAGGCTCGTTGGAAATTGTGGTTATGACGGCCGGGTGGACGTCGGGTATATACGAGACTCAGTGCTCCGCGCCAGCCGCGGAGGCCGACAGCCGACCGACGAAGAGGTCAAGGGAGACCGAGCCGATCACTTTTGACGATGGGGACTTTCACAGCATATCCTTTCCCCACAACGATCCCCTCGTGATTACGGCTCGAGTCCATCAATACGAGGTGCACAGGATCCTGGTCGACTCGGGAAGCTCGGCCGACATTCTCTTCCACGACTGCTTCCTGCACATGGGGCTCGCCTCGGCAGACCTGAGGCCGACCTCCCACGTCCTCTCAGGATTCACCAACCACTCCATCCCAGTGGAAGGGGTAATCACCCTACAGTTCAACATCGGGGAGGCCAACAGTACGCAGACACTGCCGGTGGAATTCATCGTAGCCAGAATCCCATTGGCCTACAACGTCCTCCTCGGCCGCCCCACGCTGAACTCCCTCCGGGCCCAGATATCGACCTATCACTTGGCGATGAAGTTCCCTCTCGACCAGAGTGGGATAGGACGGGTCTATGGAGACTAGCGAATTGCAAAGGTTTGCTTCACCGCAACATCTTCATCGGAGAAACCGGTCGACGATGTCGAAGGTGAGGGTGACATCATGGGATCTCTAGACACTCAAGACGAGTAAACAGAGGTCCGAGGGACCCCGGTGGAGCCTCTGACAGAGGTCCCCCTCGTAGAAGGGGATGACGAAAAACTCGTTCAAATCGGGTCGCTTCTGACAGGAACTCAGCGAGATGACTTGGTCCACTTCCTCAGAAACAACTCCGATGTGTTTGCCTGGGTGCCTGCTGACATGTCTGGGATCGACCCCAAAATTATATCTCACAAGCTCGGGGTTGATCCTACGGCCCGACCCGTCAGACAGAAAAAGCGAAGCTTCGCCCCGGTCAAACAGAAGGCTATCGAGGACGAGGTGGATCGGCTCCTCGCCGCCAACTTCATTCGAAATGTGCCCTATTCGGAGTGGCTAGCAAACGTAGTCCTGGTCAAGAAAGCAAGCGGGAAGTGGAGCATGTGCGTCGACTTCACCGACCTCAATAAGTCCTGCCCCAAAGACAACTATCCCCTACCTCGGATAGATCAGCTCGTCAACAGCTCGGCAGGACACAAGCTATTAAGCTTCATGAATGCCTTCTCCGGCTACAATCAGATCCGTATGAATTCGGCAGATGAAGATCTTACCGCATTCACAATGGCCCGGGGGGTATACTGCTACAAGGTGATGCCCTTCGGCCTCAAGAACGCCGGGGCTACATACCAACGGTTGGTCACCGCATGTTCAAGCCACAGATCGGTAGGAACATGGAGGTTTACGTCGATGACATGCTCGTCAAATCAGTCTCGTCGACCGACCACACCAAGGACCTGGGCGAGGCCTTCGAGGTACTTCGCAAGTTCATGATGAAGCTGCACCCCGCCAAGTGCGCATTCGGGGTCACCGGGGGAAATTTCCTTGGTTTCATGGTCACCCACTGTGGAATCGAGGCCAACCTGGAAAAAATCGACGCCATCCTCAACATGACCGCGCCCAAGACCAATGTTGAGATCATGCGACTAACCGGGCGGGTGGCCGCTCTGAGCCGTTTCATGTCGAGGTCTGGGGAAAAATGCCTCCCATTCTTCAAAGACCTAAGGAAAATCTCGAGGTTCGAGTGGTCAGAGGAGTGTCAGACCGCCTTCGACCAGTTAAAGAGGCACCTTGCGATGCTGCCACTGCTCACCCGACCAGTTGAAGGAGATGAGCCATCGCTGTATCTGGCGGTATCCGACCAAGCGGCAGGCTCAGTGCTCGTCCGGGAGGTCGACGGAGTGCAGAAGACGGTATACTACGTGAGCCACGTCTTCAAAGACGCAAAAACGAGGTATCCGGTCATAGAGAAGATCGTCCTGGCCCTCATAGTGGCCCCAAGAAAGCTACGACACTACTTCCAGGCGCACACTATCCTCGTCCTCACCGAGCGCCCGCTGGGGGCTATCCTCGCCTCACCCGAATCCTCGGGCCGCTTAGAGAAGTGGAGGTGGGAGATATCCCAGTTTGACATAAAATACCGCCCGAGGCAGGACATCAAAGCACAAGCCCTGGTCGACTTTATTGTCGAGTGCACCATCCCCAGTAAAGAACCGGAGCCTGCTCTGACCCTCGCGGATCAACACCCAATCGTGGGGAGACCCGACTCGGTCCCTGAGTTGGTCATCTACGTCGATGGGTCCTCAACCGAGGAAGGCTGTGGCGCCGGCCTTATCATTCGGGGCCCGAACGAAGCAGAAATGGAATACTCCCTAAATCTCGGATTCAAGGTTTCGAACAACGCGGCAGAGTACGAAGCCCTGCTGGCCGGACTTCGCATGGCCTCCGGACTGGGGCTGAGAACAATTCGAATCCATAGTGACTCAGCCCTGGTCGTTAACCAAGTGACCGGCAACTTCGAGGCTCGGGAACCCCTAATGGTAAAATATCCGGCCGAGGTAAGAAGACTTCGGAAGAATTTCGACGAAGAACAGATACCCAGGCAGCTCAATGCCCAAGCCGACACCCTGAGCAAGCTGGCCTCATCCTACTCGGCCAACAACAAGTGGTCTATCCTCTTTGAAACCTTGCCACGGCCCAGCGTGAAAGATGGTGCGATAGTACTTCATGTGTATACAGCGCAGGAAGATGTCCAGGACTGGAGGAAGCCCCTCGTGGAATTCCTAAGGGACGGTACGCTCCCAAAATATCGGGGAGCAGCCCGCCGTCTCCGGGCCAAAGCCCGTCACTTCGTCTGGAGCAATGAGAACCTTTACAAGAAATCCTTCACTCAGCCCCTGCTCCGGTGCGTCGACCCCCACGAAGCCGACCACGTCCTCCGTGAAATCTATGAAGGGGTCGGCGGCGCACACCAAGGGGCCCGAACCTTAATCCAGAAGGTATTGCTCCAGGGGTACTACTGGCCAACTATTCACGAGGACGCCCAGAAGCTCGGCAGGAGATGCAAAAGCTGCCAACTCCACGGAAGCATACCTTGCCTCCCGACTACCGAGCTGACTGCGCTGACCTCCCCGTGGCCGTTCGCCCAGTGGGGATTGGACATGATCGGCCAGTTCCCTACCGGCGCGGGCGGGCACAAATATGTTCTCGTCACGGTGGATTACTTCACAAAGTGGATCGAAGCCATCCCCATCAGAAAACCGGACGCTAACACAACCATCAAGTTCCTACAGAACAACCTGATACTCCGGTTCGGCATCCGGAGGTGTATCATCACCGACCACGGGACAAACTTCGAGAACGAGAAGGTGAAAGATTTCTGCAATGAATATCATATCCTCATGAAGTTCGCCGCGGTCGCACACCCCCAATGCAACGAGCAGGACGGAGTCACCAACCGGGATGTCCTCCGGGGTCTCCGGACCCGCTTGGAGGGTCGCCAAGGCAGTTGGGTCGAGGAATTGCCCCGGGTCTTATGGGCCCTGCACACGTCAAAGAAGACCCCCACCGAGGAAACCCCTTTCAGCCTCTGCTATGGAACCGAGGCGATGGTCCCTGTGGAGATCAGGCTACCCAGTCACCGGGTCGAACACTTCGACGACGAAGCGAATACCACGACACTGCGGACCAACCTGGACATCTTGCTGGAGAAACGGGACCGGGCACAAATCAGGGTTGCTGCCTATAAGCAGCAAACTGCCCTGTACTACAACGCGCGGGTCAAGTATCGTTCCTTCAAGACCGGAGACCTGGTTCTATGGCGAAACGAGTTCGTCGATCAAGGCAGGCTGCATAAGTTCTCCCCGAAATGGGACGGTCCTTTTCTCGTCTCCGAAGTACTTCCCGGTGGAGCCTACTACTTACAGGACGCAGACGGCCGCAAGTTTCCACGGCCTTACAACGCTAAGAAGCTTAAGCTATACCAATGAAGCGGATACCTACGAGTGTGTACTGCTCCTTTCTCAAAGGCAATGTGAATTTTTATAATTTTTTTTATGCATGAACAATAAGAGAGGAACACTAGAGCATATGCCATGCAGCCACGTAACGAAATTGGCGCGACATTCCAAAATGCTTCGCGTTCTCTATACGTTCGTAGCACGTGTCACTCGCAGCCGTCCATCTTTCCAAAGCCCTCGCCAAGAGGCAGCCCAGCAGCTACCCTGCTCGGCTATCCTTGGCTGGTAGCTCGCCTACCCCACAACGCCAGGGATCAAAGCCCTCACCAAGAGGCAGCCCTGCAGCTCCCTGCTCGGCTATCCCTGGCTGGTAGCTTCCCTACCCCCACAACGCTAGGGATCTAAGCCCTCACGAAGAGGCAGCCCGGCAGCTACCCCGCTCGGCTATCCCTGGCTGGTAGCTCGCCTACCCCACAATGCCAGGGATCTAAGCCCTCTCAAAGAGGCGACCGAGCAGCTTCACTGCTTGGTTCATCCTTGGCAGGCCTCCCACAGCCCCTCCAGCGCCAAAGATCAAAGCCCTCATGAAGAGGCAGCCCGGCAGCTACTCTGCTCGGCTATCCCTGGCCGGTAGCTTCCCTACCTCACAACGCCGGGGATCAAAGCCCTCACCAAGAGGCAGCCGAGCGGCTACCTTGCTCGGCTATCCCTAGCCGGTAGCTCCCCTACCTCACAATGCCAGGGATCAAAGCCCTCGCTAAGAGGCACCGGGCAGCAACCCTGTTCGGCCATCCTTAAAGACAAAAAGCCCTCGCCAAGAGGCACCGGGAAGTAACCCTGCTCGACCATCCTTAGTAGGCCACTTGTGACCCCTCCCTCGCTAAGGATGAAAAGCCCTCGCAAGAGGTGACCAAACCCGCCCTCCTTCGGTTATCCCTGGCTGGTAGCTCCCTACCCCAACAAACCAGGGATCAAAGTCCTCACAGAGGCAACCGGATCCCTTGTTCGGTTATCCCTGGATGGTAGCTCCCTACCAAACTAGGGATCAAAGCCCTCGCCAAGAGGCACCGGGCAGTAACCCTGCTCGGCCCGTCCTTAAGGATCAAAGCCCTCGCAAGAGGAAACCGGGTCCGCCCTTGCTCGGTTATCCCTGGCTGGTAGCTCCCTACCCCAACAAACCAAGGATCTAAACCCTCTCAAAGAGGTGACCGAGCGGCTTCACTGCTTGGTTCATCCTTGGCAGGCCTCCCACGGCCCCTCCAGCGCCAAGGATCAAAGCCCTCACGAAGAGGCCGCCCGGAAGCTACCGTGCTCGGCTATCCTTGGTCGGTAGCTCCCCTACCTCACAACGCCAGGGATCAAAGCCCTTGCCAAGAGACAGCCGAGCGGCTACCCTGCTTGGCTATCCCTGGCCGGTAGCTCCCCTGCCTCACAACGCCAGGGATCAAAGCCCTCGCTAAGAGGCACCGGGCAGCAACCCTGTTCAGCCATCCTTAAGGACAAAAAGCCCTCGCCAAGAGGTACCGGGCAGTAACCCTGCTCGGCCATCCTTAATAGGCCACTTGCGGCCCCTCCCGCGCTAAGGATGAAAAGCCCTCGCAAGAGGCAACCAAACCCGCCCTCCTTCGGTTATCCTTGGCCGGTAGCTCCCTACCCCAACAAACCAGGGATCAAAGTCCTCACAGAGGCAACCGGACCCGCCCTTGTTCGGTTATCCCTAGCTGGTAGCTCCCTACCAAACAAGGGATCAAAGCTCTCACCAAGAGGCACCGGGCAGTAACCCTGCTCGGCCCGTCCTTCAGGATCAAAGCCCTCGCAAGAGGCAACCGGGCCCATCCTTGCTTGGTTATCCCTGGCTGGTAGCTCCCTACCCCAACAAACCAGGGATTAAAGCCCTCACCAAGAGGCACCAAGCAGCTACCCTGCTTGGCTGCATCCTTAGTAGGCCACTCACGGCCCCTCCCGCGCTAAGGATCAAAGCCCTCGCCAAGAGGCACCGAGCAGCTACCCTGCTCGGCCATCCTTAGTAGGCTACTCACGGCCCCTCCTGCGCTAAAGATCAAAGCCCTCGCCAAGAAGCCCCGACCAGCTACCCTGCTCGACCATCCTTAGTAGGCCACTCACGGCCTCTCCCGCGCTAAGGATCAAAGCCCTTGCCAAGAGGCACCAAGCAGCTACCCTGCTCGGATGCATCCTTAGTAGGCCACTGACGGCCCCTCCAACAACTAAGGAACATGAACTCAACAAGAGACATCTGGTCTATCAACGTCTTAGCGATCTCCACATCGACTTCGGGGCCATGGAGATACCGTCTTCCCGCCAGTCCTCGCACACTCGGCAAGTGATCAGATTCAAGTCGACGAGTTATCGCTAGACGATGAACGTGCCGAACATGAAAGCAGTACTGTGCGAATACAACTTGTAGGGTGTTTTTCGTCACCCCATTGAGATAGGAATACACACGCTCTTGTCAAGCGCATTACAAATTCTCCCTGCCTAGGGTAGGCTGGGGTTTATTGATTGTGGAGATCCGAATCTCCGGCAGCCGCGGACTAAGCTGCCGTTAATTACCCCTCATCTTTGGAGCGAGAGAATCTCCGATTGACGGGTTAAACTGGTCATGCGAACTCAATGTGCAGTGGTGTGTTCTGTTTTGGAGGGGCTTGGATATATCGGGAGCCATGCAGAGTTTTTACGGGGGTCCCGCTATCCGGATAGCGGGCTGGGGGTCAAGGGGGCTAGCAGCCCCCTTGCGGGGTGCGGGGCAGCGCCCCGGCCCAAATTTTTTTTGAGGGGGACAGTGTTGTGGAGTGTGTGTATCTGTACATATATATACATGTATACATACATAAAAAAAGGGAAAAATCGCCCAAAGGACGTGTAGGGTCAGCGTCTTGAGCGCTGTGCACTTAGGTGCTGTGCGCTTAGGAGCTAGCGCGCCACGTGTCGGCATGTGGGCGCTTTGCGCTTGAGCACAGGGCGCTGGAGTGAAAGCGCGCCACGTGTCGGCATGTGGGCGCTTTGCGCTTGAGCGCTGGGCGCTTGAGCGCAAGCGCGCCACATGTCAGCACGTGGGCGTTTTGCGCTTGAGCGTAGGGCGCTGGAGCGCAAGCGAGCCACGTGTCGGCATGTGGGCGCTTTGCGCTTGTGCGGGGCGCTTGAGCGCAAGCGCGTCATATGGGCGCTTTGCGCTTGAGCGCTGGGCGCTGGAGCGCCAGCGCGCCACGTGTCGGCACATGGGCGCTCTGCGCTCGAGCGCTAGCACACCACGTGTCGACACGTGGGCGCTTGGCGCTTGAGCGCTTGGGCGCCGGCGAGAAAAAATGGCTTTTAGTCCCAGAACCAGAATCTATGCTTCAGAAAAGAAATATTATATATATATATATATATATATATATATATATATATATATATATATATATATATATATATATATATATATATATATATGGGGTTAGGCTCCTAGGATGTTTTGAAGCTGATGAAGGGCTTCTCCCCTTGAGCCCTAGTTCCTCCCTAAAGTAGGGTTTCTGGAGATAGGTCTCCTTCTTCTTCCTTTGTTTGCCGGATCTTGAAGATTGAGAGATGTGAGATCTTAAAAATCTCTCCTTTCTGAGATCTGATGGCAGATCTGAGTTCCCCTTTGTGGGTTTTGTGGTGGAAAACTATATAGTTTTGGAAAAGAAAGAGTAAAACTCTTGATTTAATTCAAAAGAAATGAGAAGGTTTAGAACCTTGGAGAAGGAGCAGGAGGCACAAAGAACCCTAGTTTTTGGGGGAATGAAAAAGTGTTTTTTTATTCATCATCATGTTGCCTTATATAGGCTTACATGTTTACATATAGCCCCTTGGGCTTTACAAAATGGTGTTTTGCCCATCTCATGGCTCATGTGCCATTTCTTTTTGCACATAAGCCATAGGCTTACAAAAATTTGGCTTTATGCCCATTTTGCATACATTCATGCACAAAAAATTACATCAAATTTATTCGTTACATGATTTTTATTTTGGTATGGCGGAAGGCCGGACGCTTCGTGTTCGGGCTCGACCCGGGCATTGGCCCACCTGCTTGGGCTTGGGCCCACCTGGCTTGGGGTTGACCTTGACTTTGACTTGGTCAACAGGGGTGCAAATTTTGACCCCAACAAAGTGCCCCCCATTAATAAATGCACACCACATATGTGAGTCGTGTGCCTGAGAATGATGGATCTTCTTTCGTGTGGAGGCGACTTGCTTTGGTTCCCACTTTTTGGGATGCACTGCCCTTTTTACGACGTGGACGGTCGGGGCTTGACACGTCTCCGAGATGGAGTGTCCGTGGTAGACGTTTCCCTGGCCCGGAGCGATCTTGTTCCTGCTTTGTAGGAAGCCTGCACTGCCCTTTTTGTGACATGGACAGTCGATGCTCTGATCCAGAGCGATTTGGTTCCCGATTTGTGGGAAGCCTGCACTGCCCTTTTTGCGACATGGACGGTCGACGCTCTGATCCGGAGCGATTTCGTTCCTGATTTGTGGGATGCCTGCACTGCCCTTTTTGCGACATGGACGGTCGACGCTCTGATCCGGAGCGATTTGGTAGACGTGCCATCGGCACGGAGTGTCGCTGGTTAACGTTTCCCCAAGACGGAGTGTCTGCTTGATGTTTCCCCATTACGGAGTGTCGTTGTTGGACGTTTCCCTGATGCGGAGTGTCCGCGTTGGACGTTTCCCCGATGCAGAGTGTCGCTGGTTGATGTTTCACCGAGACGGAGTGTCTGCTTGACGTTTCCCCATTACGGAGTGTCTGTGTTAGACGTTTCCCCAATGTGGAGTGTCCGTGTTGGACGTTTCCCCGATGCAGAATTGCGCTGGTTGACGTTTCCCCGAGACGGAGTGTCTGCTTGACGTTTCCCCATTACGGAGTGTCTGTGTTGGAAGTTTCCCTAATCCAGAGTGTCGTTGGTTGACGTGTCCCCAAGACGGAGTGTCTGCTTGACATTTCCCCAATGCAGAGTGTCGCTGGTTGACGTTTCCCCGAGACGGAGTGTCTGCATGACGTTTCCCCGTTAAGGAGTGTCGGCTTGATGTTTCCCCGTTATGGGGTGTCGTTGTTGGACGTTTCCCTGATGCGGAGTGTCTGTGTTGGACGTTTCCCCAATGCAAAGTGTCACTGGTTGACGTGTCCCCGAGACGAAGTGTCTGCTTGACGTTTCCCCGTTATGGAGTGTCGGCTGGCTGACGTGTCCCCGAGACGGAGTGTCTATTGTCGATGTACCCCCGGCACGGAGTGTCTGCTTGACGTTTCCCCGAGGCGGAGTATCGGCTGGTTGACGTGTCCCCGAGATGGAGTGTCTATTGTCGATGTGCCCCCGGCACGGAGTGTTTGCTTGACGTTTCCCCGAGGCGGAGTATCGGCTGGTTGACGTGTCCCCGAGATGGAGTGTCTGTTGTCGATGTGCCCCCGGCACGGAGTGTCTGCTTGACGTTTCCCCAAGGCGGAGTATCGGCTGGCTGACGTATCCCCGAGATGGAGTGTCTATTGTCGATGTACCCCCGGCACGGAGTGTCTGCTTGACGTTTCCCCGAGGCTGAGTATCGGCTGGTTGACGTGTCCCCGAGACAGAGTGTCTATTGTCGATGTGCCCCCGGCATGGAGTGTTTGCTTGACGTTTCCCCGAGGCGGAGTATCGGCTGGTTGACGTGTCCCCGAGACAGAGTGTCTGTTGTCGATGTGCCCCCGGCATGGAGTGTCTGCTTGACGTTTCCCCGAGGCGGAGTATCGACTGGTTGACGTATCCCCGAGACGGAGTGTCTGTTGTCGATGTACCCCCGGCACGGAGTGTCTGCTTGACGTTTCCCCGAGGCGGAGTATCGGCCGGTTGACGTGTCCCCGAGACGGAGTGTCTGTTGTCGATGTGCCCCCGGCACGGAGTGTCTGCTTGACGTTTCCCCGAGGCGGAGTATCGGCTGGTTGACGTGTCCCCGAGATGGAGTGTCTGTTGTCGATGTGCCCCCGGCACGGAGTGTCTGCTTGACGTTTCCTCGAGGCGGAGTATCGGCTGGTTGACGTATCCCCGAGACGGAGTGTCTGTTGTCGATGTGCCCCCGGCACGGAGTGTTTGCTTGACGTTTCCCTGAGGCGGAGTATCGGCTGGTTGACGTATCCCCGAGACGGAGTGTCTGTTGTTTGACGCAGAGGTCGATGTTGGAATTGGTTGGCTTGATTTGTTTGATTTGAGTTGACATCAGCATTGCTACGCTGGAATATGGTACCAGGAGCGAATCATCATCTGTCTTGAGAGGATTTGGGAATTGGTTTTTGTTTGGCATCTGCATTGCTGCACTGGAATAATGCCAGGAGCAACTCATCATTTGCCCCGGAAGGATTTAGGAATTGGTGGCTTAGGAGACAGGTTTAGATCCCTATCACCTAAGACTTTTCAGTTTTGTGAGCCGTAAGGGTCTCACAAAGCATTTTCTCCCTACGGGTCGTAAGGATCCCGCATGTGTATTTTCTCCTTAGGAGTCGTAGGGACTCTTAAGTGTGTTGCTCCTTTGTGAGCTGTAAGGATCTCACGCGGAAATTTTCTCCTCACAAAGTCGAGAGGACTTTGCGAGTGCATTTCATCTCTTTTTTACGAGTTTGCGCCCTTTCGGGTTTTCACAAACTCACCGGTAGTCTTGCTGTTTTTACTCACGGAGCCCTTTCGAGTTTTCATCCATGCCCATTTTGCTTGTGGACATACCATTTTTATTTTATTTTTATTTTTATTTTTTTTGGGTGGGACTTTGAATGTGGTCTCACCGGTAGGACTTGGGAGAGATTGGGTTTGTTTTACGCCCGTGGATTGTATACGGTTTTGCAGGATATATGATCCAAACCGTAGGGCCGGAAAAATTTCGGGACTTTGTTGGCTTCTGCATTGCTGCACTGGAATATGATACCAGGAGCGACTCATCATTCGCCATTGGGGTATGGGATTTGGAATTTGGTTGGCGTCTGCATCGCTGCACTGGAATATGGTACCAGGAGCGACTCATCATTCGCCACTTGGGGATTGGGGAGCGATAGCTTAGGAGACAGGTTTAGATCCCTATCACCTAAGGCTTTTCAATTTTATGGGCAGTGAGGGTCCCATAAAAGCATTTTCTCCCTGCGAGTCGTAAGGATCCCGCAGGTGTATTTTCTCCTTAGGAGTCGTGAGGACTCCCAAGTGTGTTTTTCCTTCGTGAGTCGTAAGGATCCCACGAAGGTTTTTTTCTCCTCATGTATCGTGAGGACACATGAGTGGGTCTTTCCAATGGACCATAATTCCAAGGGCGGAGACCAGCCGCGTAACTGGTGATTACGGTGGGGCATGGGTATGATGAGAATTATTTGAGCCCGTGGATTGTATACGGTAGTCAATTTGGGGACTAACCGTAGGCCGAGGGAATTTTGAAAAATTGGATTTTGGTTGGCGTCTGCATTGCTGAACTGGAATAATGCCAGGAGCAACTCATCATTCACCTTTGATTTGTTTGTTCTTTTTTTACCGCGATTGCTCTATCATTTCAGCTTTTCTTATCACGAAAATCGCGATTGCCCTATCATTTCGGCTTTTATTCGCGGTTGCCCAATCATTTCGGCTTTATTTTCATCTTTATTTTACTCGCTGATTTTTATTGCGTGTTGCCCCATCATTTCGGCTTTTCTTTATTTTTCTTTTATTTACACATTTTTTTGTTTATTTACCTTTTTTTTTACATTCCCAGTTTAACGACTTAGAGGTCGATTGTTCCCAGTTTAACGACGTGGTGGTCCTTTATTCCCAGTTTAATGACATGGTGGTCTGTCGTTCCCAGTTTAACGACTTGGTGGTCAGTTGTGTGCTTATCCCAGCTCCTCGAACTTTGATCTTGGCGGGGCTGTGTTGATTACCGTAGCTCTGTGGCTTGTCGGTACATCTATCGACCGTGATGCTTTCCCGAGTTTGTATTGGTCCTCCACCCAATCTTTGAAAACATAGCAATCTTCAATGGTATGACTCACCATTCTATGATATGGACAGTATATGGGATGGCCAGTCATGTTCATCTCCTGTGGCCTCTTTGGAGTAGGCAGTTGAAGACCGTTGTTCAAGGCGTCCACGAATATTTCGCGGACTTTATCCCTCTTGAAGGAGTATGCTTTCTTCTTTCTCTCTATTGGAGTAGGTGCCCTTACTGATGACGGACCCCGAGGACGACTAGTCTTTGGCTCTCCTACTGTCCGCTTACCACGTTCAGTGTACGCATCGGAGGGACTGGAGGCTGATCGCGTCCGTTTTTCACAAAGGTGTTCCGCTCTTAGGTTGAAAGGATCATCGGTCGGCTGCTTCCGGATATCAAGCCCCAGCTTACGAACTAAAATTTGATTTTGCTGTAATTGCAATTGGGCGACTTGGGTCATGAGATCCGCCACGACACTTGCCAGCTCGTCGACTTTAGAATGGACCTTGGCCATCTTCTCATCCCTGTCCTGAAGTTGCCTTTGAAGCCATTGGAATAATGCTTGTTCTATAGTTTCGGGTATGACAACGGGGTCATCCCTACCGCCTGAACTTGATTCAGCATGAACCACGGGTTCCTTTGGTTCAATGGCCTGAGCGAGATCTTCATCATTTGGATCGGGCCGATGTTGGATAGCAACAACCGCGTCATTGTCACGGTTATAAGGCGTAGGAGGACTTGCTCCTCTGAGCTCCATCATGTAGACCGTATGGGTTGTGTACCCGTCTATTGCTTCTTCATTGGCAATGTTGCTCGCTTGGCTCTTAGCTTGTTGCCTTGGTCCGCTCTTTTTAGAGAAAGGCAGATGTTTGAGAGAATCAGGTCCCTGAAGGACTTCGGTCCCCGTTTGTATGAAATTGGCGGTCGCAGCTTGATTGTTTGTTAACACGCCAGAGGACAATGGTATTTCTCCCGCCTTATATTGTTTCTCGACCCAATCCTTGAAGCTGCAACAGTCTTCAATAGGTGTCCCAGCACTCGGTGGTACGGGCAAAAGTTGGGATGATCAGTCTTGTTCGCTTCACTCAGCCTTTTTGGTTCTGGTAGCCACAAGCCATTCTTCAGAGCATCTTTAAAAATTTTGTGGACCTTGTCCCTTCGGAAAGAGTGGACCTTATTTCTTCTTTCTTCTAGAGTTGGCTCTCGAGATTTGTTAGTCTTTGTTCCGTCCGCTCTCTGCTTATCCAGAGAATCGGTGCTGTTGGAGCTTTCGTTTTTCCGGTTGTCATCCTTTCGGTTTCTCCCGGACTTATTGTTATCTTGGGAATCCAAGGAGGACTCCTGCTTTGAGCGCTCCAGCGTTTGAACTTTCCTGGTCAGCTCTTGGAATGTTTTGAGACCCGCGGTGCATAGAAACGGGGACATCCAATTGTTGAGATTTCCGACAAGGAGACTGACAGATTGGTCCTGCTCTATCGGCGGTTCACATTTGACGGAGAGGTTGCCCCATCGGGTTATAAAATCCGTGCTGCTTTCGTTGTTCTTTGGCTTGGTCCTTACGAGGTCGGCGATGGTAATCTTATCGCTAACGCTCATGAACCTCTGCCGAAACAGAGACTCCATTTGGACGAAAGTTGTGATGGAGCCATCCGGTATGCTCGCGTACGAGTCGAAAGCAACATCAGTCAAGCTATTAACGAACTGGCAAAGAGAAGCGCATCATTGCCCCCAGTATTCCCGCATGAGGCTTTAAAGTGGGCGATGTGCTGATTCGCATTTCCCGTCCTATCGAATCTTCCGAATTTAGGGATGACATAGCCGCTAGGAAATTCTACCAGATCATACTGAGCAGGATATGGTCTCCCACTACTGCTGATATCTTTTTGCGCTTCGGCTTCGGCCACCAATGTTTTGACTTTGCTGGCAACCAAATCCATGATTTGATCCTGAGTTAGCGGGCTACTGTCATCGGTAGCCAAGACATTTCCCAAGATAGGACGCGACTGGTCTTCATGCGGTCCGCCCACTTTTGGGTTTGAGGGAACGGGTGTCGGCTGTTTCGGGACACCGTTTCCCGGTTCATGAGAGCCCTATGCCTGATTGGGCGGCTGAGAGGCAAGTTGGGCCGTGAGCTGTAAGACGACGTTTGTCAAGTCGTCAATTTTTGAGTAGAGCTTGGCCATCTCCTTGTCTTTGCTTCTGAGCTGTTTTCGGAGCTCCTGGAGAAGTTGCTGCTCTGCGTTCTTGGGACGGAAGATTGGCTCATCTTCGCTTTCCGAGCCCGACTCCTCATAAACCGGAGGGTATTTCTGTCGATCATCCTCATCAAGAGGGTTTTCATCATCCAGCAGAGGCGGCTGTTCTTGGGAAGCGGCAACCACATTCAAGCCAGATTGGATTTGAGATGTGGTGGCCCGTCCTTACTCTTGCTGCGCGTGCCCACCATGTAGACAGTGTGGACCACATATCCAGCCATTTCCTCATCTTTGGCGGGGTAACCCTGTTCCTCGAACCTCATGAGGTTCAGCCTAACAGGAGACCGAGCCCTTTTGTTGGCTCTGTACCTGAGCCTTTTCTGTCTTATCTTCTCGATTTTGAAGGCTTGGCGGGCATCCGTTATCCAGGAGGCCATTGTGAGTTGATTAGTGGGGAGCTTAGAGAAGATACCCGATCGAGCAGTTGTTAGGGGCACCGCCGGAGCTTGCTCGAGACGCGTTGTAGCTTTGTTGGTGTTGATGGCCTTGCCCCCAGCTGGGGGCCAAGGAAAGTCGTTCAGACACCGACTTGCGTTTGGGTTGGGGCACCCTCGAGATCACCACATTTGGTCTCCTGCCTTTCGAGACCGGTCTGTCTGTTGCTGGAGCTTGAGGGGCTGGAATGACGTTAGCTGGCATGAACAAAATAGAGCCGAACTGTAGCAGCGGCTCCTCCCATTGTCGCCCGAGACTGGCCGGAAGGACCGTCCTGGAGTCTATCTTCATCGTGTAGGAGACGGGAGATGAGTTCATCTTTGGAGACATTGTTGAAAAGCGATTTCTTGAAAACCTGCTTGAAAGAGCATTATTTTAGTATAAATATAGATATATACATTGATTGAGTTCGCATGAACGTTTATCCCGAAATATGGGAGGAGAGATTGGTCCCACCGGGCGTGCCAAAATCTGTAGGGTGTTTTTCGTCACCTCATTGAGATGGGAATACGCGCGCTCTTGTCAGGCGCATTACAGATTCCCCCTGCCTAGGGTAGGCTGGGGTTTATTGATTGTGGGGATCCGAATCTTCAGCAGCCGCGGACTAAGTTGCCATTAATTACCCCTCGTCTTTGGAGCGAGGGAACCTCCGATTGACAGGTTAAACTGGTCATGCGAACTCAATGTGCAGTGTTGTATTCTGTTTTGGAGGGGCTTGGATATATCGGGAGCCACGCAGAGTTTTTACGGGGGTCCCGCTACCCGGATAGCGGGCTGGGGATCAAGGGGGCTAGCAGCCCCCTTATAGGGTGCGGAGGAGCGCCCCGGCCCAATTTTTTTTTGAGGGGGACAGTGTTGTGGAGTGTGTGTATCTGTACATATATATACATGTATACATATATTAAAAAAAAGGGAAAAAGCGCCCAAAGGACGCGTGGGGTCAGTGCCTTGAGCGCTGTGCGCTTAGGTGCTGTGCGCTTAGGTGCTAGCGCGCCACGTGTCGGCATGTGGGCGCTTTGCGCTTGATCGCTGGGCGCTTGAGCGGAAGCGCGCCACGTGTCGGCACGTGGGCGCTTTGCGCTGGAGTGCACGGCGCTGGAGCGCAAGCGCGCCACGTGTCGGCATGTGGGCGCTTTGCGCTTGAGCGCAAGCGCGCCACGTGTTGGCACGTGGGCGTTTTACGCTTGAGCGCAGGGCGCTGGAGCGCAAGCGCGCCACATGTCGGCATGTGGGCGCTTTGCGCTTGCGCGGGACGCTTGAGCGCAAGCGCGCCACGTGTCGGCACGTGGGCGCTGGAGCGCAAGCGCACCACGTGGGCGCTCTACGCTCGATCGCTAGCGCGCCACGTGTCGGCACATGGGCACTTGGCGCTTGAGCGCTTAGGCGCCGGCGAGAAAAAATGGGCTTTTAGTCCCAGAACCAGAAGCTATGCTTTAGAAAAGAAATATATATATATATATATATATATATATATATATATATATATATATATATATATATATATATATATATATATATATATATGGGGTTAGACTCTTAGGATGTTTTGAAGCTGATGAAGGGCTTCTCCCCTTGAGCCCTAGTTCCTCCCCAAAGTGGGGTTTCTGGAGATAGGTCTCCTTCTTCTTCCTTTGTTGGCCGGATCTTGAAGATCGAGAGATGTGAGATCTTAAAAATCTCTCCTTTCTAAGATCTGATGACAGATCTGAGTTCCCCTTTGTGGGTTTTGTGGTGGAAAACTACTTAGTTTTGGAAAAGAAAGTGTAAAACTCTTGATTTAATTCAAAAAAAATGAGAAGGTTTAGAACCTTGGAGAAGGAGCAGGAGGCACAAAGAACCCTAGTTTTTGGGGGAATGAAAAAGTGTTTTTTTTATTCATCATCATGTTGCCTTATAAGGCTTACATGTTTATATATAACCCCTTGGGCTTTACAAAATGGCGTTTTGCCCATCTCATGGCTCATGTGCCATTTCTTTTTGCATATAAGCCATGGGCTTACAAAAATTTGGCTTTATGCCCATTTTGCATACATTCATGCACAAAAAAATTACATCAAATTTATTCGTTACATGATTTTATTTTGGTATGGCGGAAGGCCGGACGCTTCATGTCCGGGCTCGACCCGGGCATTGGCCCACCTGGCTTGGGGTTGACCTTGACCTTGACTTGGTCAACCGGGGTGCAAATTTTAACCCCAACACAACTGTCTACCAACAAAAGGATGTACAAGCAGAAACACTACTGCGAAAACAAAAATTGTTTATTAACAAAGCCAAAAGTCTTTACAAGGGTATTGTAGGCTCCCCGGCCTTATAAAATTACCTGGAGGCTTACAAAAGAGTGAGGACGAAAAACCAAAAAGGTCGGGCAGCAAGCCCCGCCTAGACCTCACTTCCCTCATCGCTATCGGCCGGAGGCGTGACCACCGAGAGTGGGACCCGAGCACGGAGCTCACCGTCGGCGAACTCCGGAAGCTGCTCCTTGACGGCATCAAGAGCTTTGTTCCATGCAATGGCGGAGGCCTCGCCGAGGTCGACGTAAAACTAGTCCGACTCCTTGTAATCCGTCACTGCTTTCCTAGCTCGGATCTCGGCAACCTCCGCCGCCTAAAGCGCCATCTCGGCATCCCGCCTGCTGGCATCTCTCGCCCTCTTCATGGCGGCAAAGCGGTCGGCTAGTTCCACCAACTTCGCCTTGACGGCTTGGTAGGACTCGCTTAGGCGGCGATAAGACTCCCAGCACTTTGAAATGGTGAGATCCGCGGCTTCTGACCGGGCTCTGAGGACGATCGACCTCTCCCTCTCCAGACGCAGCTCGAGTCGCAGACCCTCAACCTCCGAAGAAGACTCTTCTGCTGACCTCGCAGCCCGAATAGCCCCCTCGGCTTCCATATGAGTAACAAGGGCGCAGTGCTGAAGGACCTGGCGAAAAATGGCAGAGAAACTTAAGGACACCTGAACTAAGAAAAGGTCGCTCGAGGTAACACATGAGGGAGCACATACCTGAACCGCCTCCTATGCGATAGCCACCATTTGGGCCCTCAAGGTCCCCCGCGGCATCTGGCCCCCGGCCGACTCCTCCATGCTAGCAAGAAGGCTAGTGGCAACGAAAAGTCCCGACGGGACCACGAACTGGACGTCCCCCTCCTACGCGGGATTCCCTTCCGGGACCTCCGTCGGCGGCGTACGAGAGACCGTACTCTTCTACTTAAGAGGAACCCCATCTTCGCCCTCTCCTGCATCCCTCGACTGAGATTCGGGAACTCGTGTACGCCTTTGGCCGCCGCCGGAACAATCGTCAGGAGCTCATGACGGGGCAGGTGGCCACGCCATCGGAGGCACATCTGGCGCAGGGCTCGAGTCAGCTGGAGGCATGGCCGCGCCGCCGGCCCCCCTCCAGGATTGAGCGCCGAAGGCACCAAGAGTCTGGGATCGAACCATCTGTCCTGCTAAAAAGGGGAAGAGGCTCGATTCAGAAGGAGAAGAATCAGAAGGAAGAAGAAACAAGACATCTAACCTGATGGGAAGAAGTCATAGAGAAGAAAAAAACGCAAGATCCGACCTAAAAGGAGAGCGCCGAGTAAACAAGACTCAAAACGAGAAAAATGTGAAGGGAGAGATCCCGAATCAGGACTCCTCCCTATTTATGCTACCGGCGTCCTCATCTAGCGGCAACGGTCGACTCCCGCCAAAACGATTCAGTGCTCTCGACGGCCACTATCGCCCCACCTATCGCACGCATATTGGCGGCGTCCCATCGGACGCCAGAAGCCTGCGGTACGTCACATCAGCCAACCGGCACCCGATACGTGGTCTGTCGTTTCAGAAAAAGTGCACACGATCCAGCGCACCCTCTTTAAAGCAAAGGATCTCGCCCTGATTCGCTGGCCTCATCCAGAAAAGACAACCAATTGCCGAAAGACACTCCCGACGATATCTTCGGACAGGAGCTCACCTTGGGTGATCCGGCAAACCACTTTTGACCCGACCCGTCAGCTGGTCGGGATGAGAGTGGGGGGCTAATGATGATGCTCGATACCAGTGATCTCCCAGATCAGGACACGTGGCAGATGACGTGTCCCAGGGCTCACAAGAAAGGACCTACAGTAGCCGACCAGACCACTCCTGTGCCCGTCCTACAAGCAAACGCTGGCTCGCCTCCGAGCCCCCAGTACAATTGGCCTCCTCGGCCCCACAGCTCATCTCCGAGCTATCACAGGCCCGAGCCTCCTCGGCCCTCTCAGCTCGCCTTCGGGCTTGAGCAGAACCAAGATACCTCGGCTCTCTCGCTCCTCTGCGAGCTCTCCCGCCGAGGTCGTCTTCCTCGGTCTCATCGACCGACCAACAGCACCGCTTGCAGGCGTAACCGCCATCCTGCGAATCTCGCCATGCGCGAGATCTCCGCTGGCCACATCCTATGTTCCACGCCACCACGATCCCCCATTAACGAGGCTGTCTTGCCATTAATGGGAGGTCCCGCTCATCACGCGGTCGTGACGTCGGGAGCGTAACGGCCGGCGTGATTCTCGCGCCTGCCTCGCCTGCTGCCACTGCTATATAACCCCTTCTCCAGATGGTTCAAGTAAGCCATTTTTACGCAACTAAGCCGTTACTCTGCTCGGATCTCTAGTCTAACTTGACCGTCGGAGGGTCCTCGGTGGTACAACCACCCCGGGACTTCCTTGCAGGTAGCTCGGCAACCACAACCTCAAACCCATTGAGATCCACACGCTTCAGGAGCGACAGCCTCTAGATCCAATCTCAGCCACCCATCGCCGCCATCAGCAGATCAATGGGAGGCAACATCTGAAGGAGACCCAACGCCTCCATCATCAACCTTCATCCCAAGCTCCTCGTGGCTTTCTTGATCAAGTTTGATCTCCGGTCTCCTCCCATCGAAGACGATCCACCCGAGAGTATGTAGTATGAGCTCCAACCTCAAATCCGAGGCAACTCGAGTACCTAGTTCTTTACGCTAGATAGCCGAGATGAAGTAGAGAGTGAGTAGGATTATATTGTATCAATATGCCCTAGGTTTCTCAACACATGAGACATATAGGGTGGAGGTAGAAGAAGATGCCATGAGAAGAATGTGTGAAGCAAAGCCAAAAAGAAAGTGAGGAAATGGCTATAGTGTTATGTGAGATATTTGTTTTGTGGGCTTATATCAACTCAAGAAAACCCTTACCAAAAAAAATATCTGCCACACTACAAAAAATATCTTACACAAAGCAAAACCAAGCATGGCACATGATGTTTCATGAGTTACTACATGACTCATCTCCATGAGTCACCAAGTGCACATGCTAGATTGGTGCCAAGACCATGACTCACACATTCCACTCACATAAACATTTACCCTAAATGTTTAATAGAAAAAATGGCAACTTCTAAAAGTAAACTTGTAATAAATTACAAGAATACCCCTCATCCGTATATACATACCCGCATCCGTATTCCGAAAGAATATGAATACAACGAGACGAAAATAATCCAACAATATAATACTAGGATCCTGCTTAAACCAAAGCCCACTAGTATTATCCGTCCGAGTCATGATCCGTGCACAAGTACACGTATATGATCGAACCCTGCCGTAAAACCATACAGCCTTGTTCCCCTCCGAAAGACGGCGCGACGGAACGTCTTGCCTGAGATTCGGGACATATTCTAATTGGTGCTATCCGTCTACCTCTCCGAAGATGCCAAGTTGATTTATGGCACCGTGTATCGAAGGTTTAAACGGATGCGTCCGACATAGCAGACTTCGTCAGATTCCCCCTCGCTTGAGAGGATTTTGATTGTGGGGACGCTCTTCCCTGCAGGTGCAAGCCCCTGCAGTTAATTACGCTACCGTATTGCGGTAACAACTTTCTCCTTCTCTATGTGGTCACTTCGTGTCGTGTGTGTTTGTTTTGTGTTTGGTTGCCCGTGGATTGTATACGGCGACTGAGTTATGTCGTCGCTCGTAGGGCGTGGACTAGTCCAAATCCGTATTGTCTTAGACTTGGGTTTGGGGGTTTGGGTTTAAGGATACGTTAGTCTCGTTTGAGACTAAGATCGACTTAAACGGTTGTTAAGGATATATTAGTCTAGTTTTTAGACTAAGATCAACTTAACGGGATCGTTTAGATCCGACAAGAGAGCAATAAAGGGGGACCCTGTTGTCTAGTTTAGTGACATTGCGGTCGATAGGTAGTTTAAGGACATTGCGGTCCAATGTTAGTTTTAAGACATTGCGGTCAAGGTTAAGGACCTCATAGTCCGTGGATTTAAGGACTCCACAGTCCGGTGTTTAGTTTTAAGACATCTCGGTCGAGGTTAAGGACGTCATAGTTCGTTGTTAGTTTTAAGACATTCCGGTCAAGGTTAAGGACATCATAGTCCATGAGTTTAAGGACCCCACAGTCCAGGGTTAGTTTTAAGACATCACGGTCAAGGTTAAGGACATCATAGTCCATGAGTTTAAGGACCTCACAGTCCGTATCAATGTGTGGTCATCGGGACCCGTCACCTCTTTGAAGACGTTGAGGAATTACAACGCCAAGTATCAAAGGAGTGAAGAGATGTACCCTTGAACCAAGTTAGATTAAATAGTCTTTGGCCCAATTTAGGACCAAGACCAATTAATTATATTATGAGCCCATTAGCCCAGTTAAGTTTGAATTGAGGACTTATGGCCAGCTTGGGCTAAGTCCAATCATGTTTAGAATATTGGCTTTCTGTTAGTCCATTGAAGGGGAGGTTTTGCCACTAGAAACTTAGCCAATTGGGCTAAAATTAGTGTTAAACACTAAAGACCAACGGTGTTGGACACTGGGAATGAGATTGACAAGTTAGTGTTTAATACTAAAAGATAGTTGGTGTTAAACACCAGCAACAGGGCTTTCAAATTAGTGTTAAACACTAAAGCAAATCAGTGTTAAACACTGGCAACAGAGATCTCAAATTAGTGTCAAACACTAAGATAATCAGTGTTAAACATTGGTGACAGAGATTTTAATTTAGTGTTGAACACTAAGAAAATTAATGTTAAACTCTGTTAACAGAGATTTAATTTAGTGTTAAACACTAAGAAATTCAGTGTTAAACACTGCAAATAAAGTTCTTCAATTAGTGTTGAACACTAAGGCAAATCAGTGTTAAACACTGGATTCGGAGGTTCCAATTTAGTGTTAAACACTAAGGCAAGAGGGGTCACGTGGTAGCACGTGAGGGCGCCCTCCCCTTTGGAGCTTTTCAGGGGTCACGTGGTAGCACGTGACCCTGCTTCTTTGCATGTTTGTTTAAGAATTAAATTCTTCATAGGGTTAAACCCTAATAATTAAATTCCTTCTTTTTTAAAGAATTATATTCTTAGATGGAGTTAAACCCCGGCTTCTCTTCTGTAGGAATTAAATTCCTGATGTATGTGAAGAACTGAATTCTATCATAGGGTTAAACCCTAATTTCTTCTTTCTTAAGGGAATTAAATTCCTGTTATTTTGATAGAATTAAGTTCTTAACTAGGGTTAAACCCTTGTTCTGTTTATGTTGAAGGAATTAAATTCCTATAATATAGGGTTAAACCCTAATTTTATTTCAAAGGAATTAAATTCCTATAATTCTGTGAGAATTAAATTCTCAAACTTCCATTCCCTCTTTATGCTTTGGATCTGCATGGCAGGATCTCAACCCAATGAGAATTAAATTCTCAATTCATGGGGAGATGTGCACTTTGCAGATCCTCTAGTAAAGAGAGAACTAAGTTCTTCTTTTTAATATAAGAGTTAAACTCTTTTGAGAATTAAATTCTCTTTTTAAAAGCCTCTCCTTTCTTACCTAAGTTTTTTTTCTGCAGAAGATCAAATTCTTCCAAAGTCTCAAGGCTCTATTTCTCTCTCTCTATATCTCTGTATCTATCTGTCTATCCCTCTGTATATCCCTTTGCTCCTATTTATAGGAGAAGGAGAAGAATCAATTAGTTTTTAGTGAATCTTTCATTGAGAGATTTGATTTGCATTCATCATTCATCTGGACCTTTGGATTATTAGGTGAATTTTATTCACCATTGGATTTTAAATCCAAAGATATTCCTTTGTTATTTCGGTTAGATTTTAAGGGGAAATCTTTCTAAGTTCAAGATTTTTCCATAAATAGGTGATATTTAATCACCTTAGATTTTTAATCCCATCGGTTCCAAATAATCATTCTCCTTTGGAAAGATTTGAATCCTTTTCAGAATTTAATTCTGTTAAATAGAGAGGCTTTGAAAGCCCATACGTGACCCCTGGTCACGTGTGGCTACGTGACCCCTGGTCACGTGTGGCCACGTGACCCCTGGTCACGTGTAAGCACGTGACCCCTGGAACTAGCTTTTCTTCTCCTTTTTGCGCTCTGTTTTCTGGTCGCTGCTCAACCGTCACGTGCTAACACATGACCCCTGGTCACGTGTGAGCACGTGACCTTTTCTGAAGCCTTTTCCTTGATTTGATCAGGGAACTGATGTGCCTTTGCCGCTGCTTTTAAATGTCACGTGCCAACACATGACTGCTGGTCACGTGCTAGCATGTGATGCCTCCTCCGTAAGCTTTCCTGATTTTAAATCAGGAAATAAATGCCCCAACAGCGTTGTTCTCACGTGTCTGCACGTGAGTGCAACGCTGTCACTTTGGTGACCGTCGGATCCATCTAGGGAATCGGGGAGATGAAGCGTTTTCCATCCCATCCTATAAATGCCCATGTCCTTTTCAGAAGAGCCTCCACTTTGCTCATCTTCTTCCTTGAGAATTTAATTCTCGTTTCCAGAGCTTAGTTCTCTGCTTCGAACTTTTCAGAGTTTAACTCTGTTCAAGTGACTCTTTCTCCTCAGGTAATGGTGATCGAAGCACCTTCATTTTGACAAAACTCTCTGGATTTTAAATCCATATCAAGGGTTTCACACCTTTTTTTTAACAAAGAACCCATTTTTCTTCAAGTTTTTTAACCAAAATATGAAACCACTTAACCTTCAACGGTAGATCTCTTAAGGTTTAGATGATCTTTAGGGAAATGATGATGACGGTTGTTCCTTCCATGAAATTTAAATCCATCCTCAAGGAGCTCTGGCTCTGGAAAAACAAACTTCTGGGAATTTAATTCCCTTTTTTAAGAAGGAATTTAATTCCTATGAGGAACTAAGTTCTTCCCATGGAGGCTTCTTAGGGGTTTCTTGCCCTGGGTTATCCTTCTGTAATCAATGAAGAAAAATCTTGCAATGATGTCTTTTGTGGGAATTTAATTCCCTTGATCCTGTTTGATTTGCTGCAGAGTCCAATGTGGGTTTCTTTTAGGGGAGTGTGTAGGGTTACTTGAAACCCACTGCTTATTTAATGAGAGTGTTCCCTTTGTCTCATTATGATTACTATATCTCATCATTAGCCGGCCGTCATCTTGATTTCATGGGACCCACGTGTTTTGTAACTAATGGTCTTACCAAACAAGTCCTCTTTCACTTTCTTCAACTGTCTTCATATATTTATGCTCATATATATATATATACATACATACATATATATACTCCTGGCTTCACTTTTGACAGTTTTCCTTTACTTTGTTTCAGGTGCGATGGCTTCTGTTCCGTGCTTTCCCTTCACTCGCTCGGAGGCCGCTTTTCCTCAATCACCATCTGACGAGGAAGCGATGGCGATGATCCGGGCTCATGACCCGAACTGCACCAACTTACTTCTATGGGGAACTTGGTATAGCCATATTATCCGGGGTCGCCGGAGTTTCCTCTGTGAAGTGCCGACAGAGCCCACTTTCCCATTTTTGCCGATGGATCCTCCGAGGACGGTTTTCGCTGTGGAGATGCCAAATTGGACTCCGACGGGACGGCTTGAGCCTTCGACGACCGGTATCCCAAACCATCCAATCCCCGCTATAGATATCCTAGGACGACGCATTTGCCAGGGTGAGGCCCACCCATGGGGACAAATTTATAAGATAGGGCTCACTCCTCGGCACCCTACGGGTTATCTCCTCTGGGCTCGCTATATCCTTGCTACCCATTGTGCGCGGCTGCAGAAGGTCGGACTTTACCAAGCGATATATGCGTCACTCTTCCATTATCAATCCCCGCATGTCTGGTGGGTTAAGGCGTTCTTGAATCAATGGAATCTCCCCACCAACACTTTTCTTCTGGGGGACAGAGAAGTCTCGATCTCTTTGGGAGAGTTCTATGAGATCTCGGGACTGCCAATTCGAGGGACGCTTTATGAGGAGTTGCTGCCCTCTGATGGATATGTCTTTGAATCCGAGCCTGCTCCGGTTGACGGCTTGTCTGCTGAGAATGCCGTCCGCCACAAGCGTCCCAGCTTAATCAAGGTGCTGGGTATCTTTGATCGTTTGTTCACCGAATCTGAAGAGCAGGGTGTTACTTTCAAGAGCTTCATTGCTTGTTTCCTTCGCGAGGACGTCTTGTCGAAGACAGCTCCGAAGTTCGCCAACATCAATGACCCCTTTGGGTTTGGTCCGAAGAAGCTTCCGACCACTGAATCGGATCTACCACAGTACTACATCCCCATTATGTCGCCGATGTCTTTCGAATCCATTGCAGCTCCCGGCATGGATGAGGAGACGTTCTTCGTGGGATTTGTCAGTGTCTGGCTCAGTTGGTTTGTCATCCCTATGCACCGTCGTTTTATGAGGGCTTCGGTTATCTACCCGGCTCATTGTATCGCTGAGGGGACGCGGTTGGCCGCCGGTATCCCGGCGTTGGCGCATCTTTATCACGGGTTGGGCACCGCAGCTAATACTTCTACTCCTGGCGTGGATGTAGTAAACTTTTCGCTTCATTACTTCACGTCCTGGATCAAAATGCACGTGTTGGGGGCTTTTGCTATGCATCAGAGGCCCGCATTTTACGACGCCTACCCCTTCCCATGACTTATGCGATTGGTGGATGCTTCTGCCGCTGATCCAACTCAATCTGGGGCCATTCGGGCGTTGATTGCTCCTTACGCTACTACTGGCGGGTTGGTATTTAATGATCGGGTGTTATCTTCTTCCGCGGGTTCAGCCCAGCCGCTTTGGGATCGGTTGATAGACAACGCGCCCTCTTTGAAGCCTCGGGAAGCCGCACGCTTATACGCAATCAGACCGGGTTACCTGGTGTTCCGTCAGGACAGTGCGGCTCTCTTCATGCGGTACAATCTGCATCGCTTTGCCCGGCAGTTTGGCTATGATCAGGGCGTCCCGTTTGAAGCTTTCATAGTCGCGCCGGTTCCTTCGCTCGAGGCCGTCCGAGATGCCGCCCACTACTTTGTGAGGCTAAACACCGGTTCTCAGTTCACGATCCCCGATGGTGATTACATTCCTCAATGCGTGGGGTCGTTCACGGGCTGGTATCTCCATCGGGTGACCCCAATTATTACTGAGGAGAGAAGGGTGCTTCTTGGCCACGGTGCCCCTATTCAGGTTTCGGCCATAAGAGCCACGCTGCGACCGCGTGCCCCGGTCCGCTTTCCCCTGAGGGATACCGGCGCTGCGCTTATTCCTGGAGAGTCGGGAGTAGATCTTACTCCAATAGCTGGTATGCCCCTGGGTACTCGGTCGCGGGGTAGACGGGCTCCGGTAATAGCGCCACCACCCGAGGCAGCTTCATCCTCCTTGGCATCGACAATGGCAGTATCATCCTCGGTTGTGGCACCAAGCGGGGGTAATAAAGATGAGGGTATTGAAGGCGATGTGGGCCGCCGCCGCACCAAGGCTCCACGGGGAAAGAAACGGTCGTCTTCGGCAACCGGCTCTAGGTCCAAGCAGTGGAGGAAAGTGGCCACCAATTTGCTCGATTCTTTGGTGGAGTCTGAGCCTATTCTTGAGGATGAACCATTGGCCTTGCAGGAGTCAGACGCCGGACTACTTTTCCCGAGTTCGGCCGCCGAGGAAGCCGCACAGTTGGCCGAGGCCATACGGCGTTCCAAAGACGCGTCTCAGAACGCCAGGGTTTCGAAGAAGCCTTATCCTGCTGTAATCTTTTACGAAGACCCCTCGTGGATTCGGCGGCGGTTTATCGGCCCTTTGGAGGAATGGGGGAAAGGGCCCTGAAGCAGGCCGCTTCAGAGGATGCAGCGGACGCACTTTCTTTATGGACCGGCGGCCATGAGTCCACCCTCGAACCCCGGCGAGCACGCCTCTTTGAGAAGGAGCAGTGGCTTGAAGAAGCCATATTGAAGGCTTCGTTACGCATTGGTATGCCTTTATACTTCTTTGTAGCATTTCAGATTGTTTACGCCTGTATGTATGTATCCTTATTCTTGTGTGAATTGTGCAGAATCTTCAACAATAGGGGAGGTCCCTACAGGCTTATTGAAGCTAAAGCCTGTTGACATTCCCGATGAAGCATTGCTCGATGTGGAGGGGGTTACTGAGGCTGCTCTTCTTACCATAGAGCCTCCAGTGGCGGTTCCTGATCACGGAGCGCTTGCTCCTTTGGTAGAGGCTCCTTTGGGGGTTGCCGCCCCAATGACTCTTCCTGCGGACGGCCCAGAGGCCGGAGGAAAGGTGGTCGGGGATACCCTCCATTTGCTAGAGCCGGAGATCGTGGCGGAGGCCGTTGAAGCCGCCATCCCCCCGACTCAGAACAGGAGGAGTGTTGAAGGTAACCTTCCACATTTTAAATTAGCAATCTTTCTGTTGTCTGAGCTCTTTTGTTTTCTCAGAATTGCGCGGGCTGGCGGCCTCTATCGCTGATCTGTCGCCTCGGTAATCGTTTCAGCGTTTATTGGAGATGGCAGCTCCGCAGGCGATCTCTCCTCAGCGAATTGTCCTTTCCTCTGGGAAAGGTTAGCGTTGTTCGCTACATATTATAGCATTGTTGCCATTTTGCGAAATGACGTTGATGTCTTTTACAGTTTTGGAAGCTGACGACGAGGTCGAGGTCGTTGAAGGGCCAAGGGAATCTTTGGCTCCTACTTGCATGACCGTAGGTAAGTGACATTTCATTACAGTCCCATTTGTTCTTTTTGCTTAAGATTTTTATTGACATCTTTCAAATCTGAACAGCCCTGCCAGCCTCCTCAGCGTTGGAATCGCGCATCGTTATGCCGCCCGGCTCCTATGCTCTGCGGGCTTCAGAACGCTTGGCTCAATTAAGCCTTGTTTCCTTATCATCTTTGATTGAGGAGCTCCGTGCCGGCAGCGCGACCACAGCTGAAGCGTTTGCCGCCGAAGCTAACGGTTCTCTTCCTTTTCTTGCCACCTACCACAGCGAAGAAGTGGTGCGATTCTGGGTGGAGTTCTGTCGGCAGGTGGAGGCTTGCTTGCACGCCCTTGAATGCTCCCACCTTTCCTCGGAGGCCGTGGCTGCAAAGGCGGAGTTACGGGAGCTGATAGCATGGTGCGCGACAAACATGACGTCGTGCGAGAAGAGGCTCGGCCGTAAATTCTCGTAGAGGGAGCTGGCCTCTAAGGCATTGAGCGAGCTTCAGGCTAATCTTACCGCCTAGGCTAACAAAGCATATGATCTCTGGAGGGTGCTTCAAGAGTCTATCAAAGAGGTAGTGACTCTTGATAAAGCTGCCACGTTCACTCGTGAGAGGGTCGAGGCTCACAAGGCCACCGAGAAAGAGCTTGAAAGCCGGCTTGCTTCGTATCAGGCCCAGCAGGCTCAGGCAGAGGCTCGTCTCCTGGCGATCCTGAATCATGAAGCTATGGCCCAGCAAAAGCAGGATGAGCTAGCAAAATTGCTAAATCGCCCGCCGGCTTGAAAAACTTGTATCTTCTATTTCCTTTTTGTACATACTCCTGAATGAGAGTATTTTCTTTTTGCTCTTTTGTGAATTGTACTTTGTATTCATTTTGGTTTATGAATAAAAGACATATTTCTTTCTCAATGATGTGTCTCTTTTATTGAATGTGCTCTGCGGACAATTTATCTTGGTCTCTTTACAGGGCAGCGATGGCTTAGGATTCAGGGTTAAGATCTGCCTCCTGAGACTTTTGATCTTTATGAGCCGTGAGGGTCTCATAAAGAGTTTTTCTCCCTACAGGTCGAGAGGATCCCGTAGGTGTAAGTTCTTCTTAAGAATCGTGAGGATTCTTAAGCGGGTTTTCCCTTGGGAGTCGTAAGGATCTCATAAGGGAGTTTTCTTCCTTGCAGGTCGTGAGGACCCACAAGTGCTGAGTGAGGTCGCCCTTATCCGTATTTCACGGGGTCAAGGGTCGCTTTGGGATGTTCTCTAGGGTATCGTAGTTTAAAGACATCGCGGTCAAGGTTAAGGACCTCATAGTCCGTGGATTTAGGGACTCCACAGTCCGATATTAGTTTTAAGACATCACGGTCAAGGTTAAGGACCTCATAGTCCGTGGATTTAAGGACTCCACAGTCCGATATTAGTTTTAAGACATCACGGTCAAGGTTAAGGACCTCATAGTCCGTGGATTTAAGGACTCCACAGTCCGATGTTAGTTTTAAGACATCACGGTCAAGGTTAAGGACCTCATAGTCCGTGGATTTAAGGACTCCACAGTCCGATGTTAGTTTTAAGACATCACGGTCATGGTTAAGGACCTCATAGTCCGTGGATTTAGGGACTCCACAGTCCGATGTTAGTTTTAAGACATCACGGTCAAGGTTAAGGACCTCATAGTCCGTGGATTTAAGGACTCCACAGTCCGATGTTAGTTTTAAGACATCACGGTCGAGGTTAAGGACCTCATAGTCCGTGGATTCAAGGACTCCACAGTCCGATGTTAGTTTTAAGACATCACGGTCAAGGTTAAGGACCTCATAGTCCATGGATTTAAGGACTCCACAGTCCGATGTTAGTTTTAAGACATCACAGTCAAGGTTAAGGACCTCATAGTCCGTGGATTTAAGGACTCCACAGTCCGATGTGTGGTTGCAGGGACCCGTCACCTCTTTAAAGACGTTGAGGAATTACAACGCCAGGTATCAAAGGAGTGAAGAGATGTACCCTTAAGCCAAGGTAGAATCAGTACAGAATCAGGGTGGTTGATCGTTAGTTTTAAGACATTACGGTCAAGGTTAAGGACATCATAGTCCGTGGATTTTAAGGACTCCACAGTCCGATGTTTGCTCTGGATGCTTCACACGGTTTCGCTGCTGTGCTTGGCGAGGACCAGGCTCCGCTCTGGGCGTTTTCCGTGGGGTCAAAGAGTGACGTTATCCGCGTTCCACATGACCAGGAATTTTGCACTAGATGGTTCACACGGGTTCACTGCCGTGTTCGGCGAGGACTAGGCTCCGCTCTGAATGCTTCACACGGGTTCACTGCCGTGCTCTGCGAGGACCAGGATCCGCTCTGGACGTTTTCCACGGGGTCAAAGAGTGACGTTATCCACGTTCTATGTAACCAGGAATTTTGCTCTGGATGCTTCCCACGGGTTCACTACCGTGTTCTGCGAGGACCAAGCTCCGCTCTGGACGTTTTCCACGGGGTCAAAGAGTGACGTTATCCGCGTTCCACGAGACCAGGAATTTTGCTCTGGATGCTTCCCACGGGTTCACTGCCGTGTTTTGCGAGGACCAGGCTCCGCTCTGGACGTTTTCCACGGGGTCAAAGAGTGACGTTATCCGCGTTCCACGTGACCAGGAATTTTGCACTAGATGCTTCACACGGGTTCACTGCCGTGCTCGGCGAGGACTAGGCTCCGCTCTGGATGCTTAACACGGGTTCACTGCCGTGCTCTGCGAGGACCAGGATCCGCTCTGGACGTTTTCCACGGGGTCAAAGAGTGACATTATCCGCGTTCCACGTAACCAGGAATTTGCTCTGGATGCTTCCCACGGGTTCACTGTCATGTTCTGCGAGGACCAGGCTCCGCTCTGGACGTTTTCCATGGGGTCAGAGAGTGACGTTATCCGCGTTCCACGTAACCAGGAATTTTTTGATTTATCCGCATTTCACGGGGTGGGGATTTGACTCTTGGTGATCTGTATATCGCCGAGCCATGGAACTGGGAGCTGCCGCTGTTCCGCTTCGCTTGAAGTTGTGTCCGTTGTTACGAGACGCGTGTTGAGATGATCTCTAGGTCACTTGCGGCCCGTCGAGATTCGGCTTCTTTCTTTGATGAAACCTGGGGGGAAGTATGATCACTTCTTTGTTTACGCCCTTGGATCGTATACAGGGAGTGATGTAACATCACCTATATGGCATAAATTAAATTTTCTTATTTTATTTCTTGTTCCGCGATGCTCTATCATTTCAGCTTTTATATCGCGAAGGTCGTGATTGCCCTATCATTTCGGCTATTTTTCGCGGTGCCCAATCATTTCAGATATTTTGCGTGCATATATTTTTACTTGCTGTTTTTTATTGCAAGTTGCCCCATCATTTAGGCTATTTCGTATGCACGTGCGGCCTACTGGCTTTTCGCCATAAACCTGAAATTAGACACCGATTTCGGCATCAGCACCGCTACAACTGGGATATGACCAGGAGCGAATCATCATCTGCCTCTGTCGATGTTGAACAAAGGTGGCTTAGCAAACAGGGTTAGGGTCCTGTCGACTAAGGCTTTGACTTCATGAGCCGTAAGGGTCTCACAAAGGTATTTCTCCCTACAGTCGTGAGGATCTTGTAGGTGTATTTTCTCCCTAGGAATCGTGAGGATTCCTAAGTGTATGTTCCTCTGTAAGTTGTAAGGATCCTACAAGAGGGCTTTCTCCTTATAAGTCGAGAGGATTTATAAGGGTTGTTCACCATATGGACATATCCCTAGTCACGGGTGGGACTTTGCTGGGGAAATGTTTATTCGCGCCTGTGGATTGTATACAAGGGTCAGTATGAGCCGCTTGTAGGGCATTGTCGAAGGTTATGGGGATTTTGCTTAAGCACATGTTTAGGTCTCTGTAACTTAAGACTTTCAAGTCTTATGAGCCGTGAGGGTCCCATAAGAGAGTTCTCTTTGCGAGTCGTGAGGATCTCGCAAGCGTATTTTCTCCTTAGGAATCGTGGGGATCCCTAAGTGTGTTGCTCCCTTGTGAGTCGTAAGGATCTCACGCGGGTGGTTTCTCCTTACAAGGTCGTGAGGACCCTGCAAGTGTCCTTTAACGAGGTTGCGCCCTTTCGGGTTTTCACAAACACTCGCCGGTAGTACTGCTGTTTTTACTCACGGAGCCCTTTCGGGTTTTCATCCGTGCCCATTTTGCTTATGGACATACCGTTTTTATTTATTTATTTATTTATTCTTTTTTTTACGAGGTCGCGCCCTTTCGGGTTTTCACGAACACTCGCCGGTAGCCCTGCTGTTTTTACTCACGGAGCCCTTTCGGGTTTTCATCCGTGCCCATTTTGCTTATGGGCATACCGTTATTATTTTTTCTCTCTCTCTTTTTTTTACGAGGTCGCGTCCTTTCGGGTTTTCACGAACACTCGCCGGTAGCCCTGCTGTTTTTACTCACGGAGCCCATTCGGGTTTTCATCCGTGCCCATTTTGCTTATGGGCATACCGTTATTATTTTTTTTTCTTTTTTTTTACGAGGTCGTGCCCTTTCGGGTTTTCACGAACACTTGCCGGTAGCCCCGCTGTTTTTACTCACGGAGCCCTTTCGGGTTTTCATCCGTGCCCTTTTTGCTTATGGACATACCGTTTTTATTTTTATTTTTTATTATTTTTTTTATCTCGTCAGCCTAAGGATGCTGCGGTAGTAGCTTTAAGGACGTTTCGGTCCGTCGTTAGCTTAAGGACGTTTCGGTCCGTCGTTAGCTTAAGGACGTTTCGGTCCGTCGTTAGCTTAAGGACGTTTCGGTCCGTCGTTAGTTTAAGGACGTTTCGGTCCGTTGTGGAGAGGGTCGGCTACTACTTATAGAGCTTGAGCTTAGGAGGATAGCGAGCGGACATAGTCGTCGTCATCTATCATTGACCTAGGCTGTGGCTCATTAAGCGTAGTATTTCTTTAGGAAGCGACCGTTTATTGGCCTGAAAGGCCTTTCACCGTGCATGTCCATGAGTAGATAGGCTCCACCCTGGTAGACCTTGTCTATGATGTACGGGCCTTCGTAGTCCGGCTCGAATTTTCCCCGCTTGGCGCGATTGGGGATCATAGGCCTTTTGACCACTAGTACGAGTTCGCCTTGGCGGAATGTCCTCGGCCTGGTCAATCTTTCATACGAGCGCGTCATTTTCGCTTTGTAAGCCTCCAGGTTTTGTTGTGCTATGAGCCGTGTTTCATCAAGGGCATCAAGCTCTTCTAGCCGAAAGTGAGCATTTTCTTCATTCGTCAACTCGTAGTGGACTGCCACTCGTAGAGAGGGTAACTCTATCTCAAGGGGGAGTACCGCTTCTGTACCGAATACCAACGCATACGGCATTGTGTTTGTGGCCGTCTTGAACGTAGTTCGATACGCCCAAAGAGCTTCTTGCAGTCTCTCATGCCAGTCCTTCTTGTTTCGGGACACCGTCTTTTTTATGATCTTGGTCAAGGTCTTGTTGAAGGCCTCAGCTAGACCGTTAGCTCGTGGGTTATAAACCGAAGAATACCTCCGGTCTATATTGTGTTGTTGCGCGAAGCGACTAATCTTGTGACTTCTGTAGGCTGGACCGTTATCGGAGATGATCCGTCTCGGCGTTCCAAACCGATATATGACGTGCGTCTTGAAGAAATGAAGGATATTTTCCATTTTTACTTCCCTCAACGGTACTGCTTCTGCCCATTTGGAGAAGTAATCAGTCGTCGCCAGGATGAAACGATGTCCTCTAGACGATGCTGGTTCGATAGGGTCGACTATGTCAGTTCCCCACATCTCGAACGGCCAGCTAGCCACCGTTGGATGTAATGGATTTAGATGTTGGTGGATGAAGTCCCCATGGATTTGGCATGAGTGGCATTGCTTCGCATATTCGAGGCAATCCTGAATCATCGTGGGCCAGTAGTAGCCCATCCGTTTGATCTTCAACTTCATCTTCGGGCCCGCTTGGTGAGAACCACAGATTTCGTCATGAACTTCCTGAACGACTTTTTCTGCTTCGTCAGGTCCTAAGCATCTCAGCCACAGAGAATCAAATGACCTTTTATACAGAGTGTTGTTGACGAAGGCGAAAGATAGAGCTCGTTTCATGAGCTGATGTCTTGAGGATGCATCTTCGGGCATCCGACGGTATTTGAAGTAGTCTATAAAGACTTCTCTCCAATCCTCAGCCTCTTCCCGGTCTTTTATTTGCAAGGTCGCTTGTTCAGTCACCCCTTTTTCTTCGGATGATTCCGGAGATACTTCTGCTGGGGCAAGCACCCGGCGGCTTTGTACCACGATCCTTACGTCATTGAGATTCTCGTCAGCCAGTTCTTTAGCAAGCTTGGCCAGTGCATCCGCCTTGCTATTTTCCGCACGCGGTATGCTTTCCAGCACATAGGAGGGAATTTGAGTCAGCAGTTGTTGCACCTTTTCACCGTACTTTACCAACTCCGGTTTGCACGTTTGGTAGTCGCCATTTACTTGACTGACGACCAGTTGGGAGTCTCCATATATGAGGAGGTTTTCAATTCCCATGTCGATGGCGATCTCGAGGCCTGCTATCAAAGCCTCATATTCAGCTTCGTTATTCGTCCTCGGTTCTGTTAAGGAGAAAGCAAAGCGCATTATCCCTCCTTGTGGAGTCACAAAGATAAGGCCTACTCCCGACTTGATTATAGGGGTACTTTGTTTGCGCTTCTTTATGGAGGACGCTCCATCGAAATAAAGCTCCCATCGGGTATCACCACCGTCGATCGCGTCAAACGCATGTTCGTCTGGAAAATCGCAATTCAGAGGAGAACCGGCAGGTACTGGATGCTCAGCAAGAAAGTCGGCGATGGCTTGTCCTTTCACCGCCTTAAGAGGCTGATAGGTTATCGAAAATTCCATCAAGAGCAGGGCCTATTTAGCTAGTCTCCCTGTCAATATGGCTTTTGACATTAGATATTTGAGGGGGTCCACCTTTGATATAAGACGGACTTCATGTGCCAATGCATAGTGCCGGAGTTTTGTTATCGCAAAGATTAACGCCAGGCAATGTTTTTCGATAGGGGAGTAATTGCTTTCTGCCCCCAGAAGAACTCGGCTTAAATAGTAGAGCGCTCTTTCCTTCCCTTGGTCGTTTTCTTGCGCCCATAATGCGCCTAAGGAACCCTCAAGGGCTGTTGTATAAAGAATAAGGGGCTTTCCCTTGATTGGAGCAGCTAACACCGGTGAGTTCAGCAGGTACTGCTTGATCTCATCTAGTGCGCTCTGGCATTTTTGGTCCCAGACGAACGGGGTTCCCTTCTTCATCAAGTGGCTGTAAGGACGGCACTTGCCTGATAGGTTGGCGATAAACCGCCGGATGTACGCGAGCTTCCCTTGGAGAGACCGCAATTGTTTGAGAGTCCTTGGCGGTGGCATTTCCATGATCGCCTTGATCTTAGATGGATCTATTTCGATACCTCGGTGTCGGATGATGAATCCCAGGAATTTACCCGAGGAGACTCCAAACGCGCATTTGAGGGGATTCATCTTCAAATTATATTGCCGAAGGCGTTGAAATACGGTCTTCAGATGCACTAAATGCTCTTCGTATGACATGCTCTTCACTACGAGGTCGTCGATATAGCACTCGATGATTTCATGTATGAGATCATCGAAGATCTTTGTCATGGCCCTCTGATAGGTGGCGCCGGCATTCTTTAAACCGAAGGGCATCACCTTGTAACAAAATATCCCCAAAGGGGTCCGGAAAGCGGTGTGCTTCTGGTCTTCGGGATGCATCTTTATCTGATTGTACCCTGATGAACCGTCCATAAAGGAGAAAACCTCATGAGTGGACGTATTGTCTATCATCAGTTCGGTGACCGGCACTGGGAAATCGTCCTTCGGGCAGGCTTTATTGAGATTTCGGAAGTCCACACATATGCGTACTGTCCCATTTTTCTTCATCACGGGGACTATGTTGGCGACCCAGTCAGGATACTGTACCTCCTGGATAAACCCAGAATCGATCGGCTTCTTGACTTCGGCGTTAATGCTCATTTTAAGCTCGAGCCGCATCCTTCTCGGCGCCTGTTTGACTGGCTTGATATCCGGGGATATTGCTAATTTATGCACAGCAATCTCTGGATCTAATCCTGGCATCTCGGAATAGTTCCATGCGAAGCAATCTCTGTGCTGTAGAAGCACGTCCTTTAACGCAGCCACCCTTTCTTCAGATAGCAGCTCGCTAACGAATGTCGGTCGCGGATCATCTGCCGACCCCAACTCAATCTTCTTGAGGTTATCTGCAGTAGTATGTATGACATCTTCCAGCTCTTTCGGTGCTGGTGGAAATTCTGAGATTACCTCGTTGTCATTGTTTTCGAAGCACCAAGGGAGGTCATCCATATTCTCGGGCTCTCCTTTTAATATTGTTATCATATGACAGGTACGAGCTCGCTTCCAAGAACGGTCTGGATCTAATTTTGCTCTTGTGGCTTTGGGTTCATGCTTTTGTGGCGGCGCTACCGTCCAGCTGCTGGATAGAGCAAACCTGCCCCGTTGGTATTGGTCTTCGACCCAATTTTTAAAGGTGAAGCAGTCTTCGATAGGGTGTCCTATGGCTCGGTGATAAGAGCAATAGCCCGGATGAGAAACCTCGTTATTCTGTTCAGGATGTTTAGATTCCGGAAGTGTAATCATTCAATGTTTCATAGCGAGATCGAGTATCTTCTTCGTCTTGTCTTGAGGGAAGGAGTACGCTCGACTCATCTTCTTCATGAGAGACAAATCCGGATCGCACAATATCCGATCACATGACTCTTTAATCCTGTGTTGTTGCTGTCGACTCCTTTTCCGTTTTTTGACTTACTTCTGCCTCTACGTCGGGCCTTTTGCGCAATAGGTCGACAGGGAGGAACATCTTCGTCTTTTGCAGCCTGTTGAAAAAGACGTTGCGTCCTGGCTTTCTCGTAGATGGCCATTTCGCGATTATGGTCATCCTGAGCCTTTTGACCCACTTTCCTGATAAGCTTGTCCATTCGTTCTTCAAACGACGGATTCGGCACTTCGATCGCGGGATCCAGTTTTGATGAGGGGTTGGCATTATTTGACAGGGCGTCCTCTTCTTCATCGAAGTTATATATGGCGTAACTACCGTGGACTCGCTCCCATTTCCCGAATCTCACATATCCAAGCCCAAGCGTTTCCATTCTTCCGTTGGGCAATTTGCGCTGAGTCCCAGGGACATCCCAAATCCTGTTGTAGAATCGAGCTTGTCGGACAGTCTGTTTTAAGGGTACCCCTTGGCGCTTCAATAACCTTTTTAGTCCATTCGTGTAATATCTGGGCAAACGGATGGGTTGGAGCCTGTCGAGTGTAGAATCCGCACCATGCCAGATCTCTTTCTCCACCCTTGTTTCCGAGGATTGATAGAATAGGATCACCTTTTCGCCTTTTCTCCTGGGAGGGACGTAAAATGTCTGCAGGTCCTGTACATTGTAGGCTTCAAGTGCGTCGAGATCCTTGTAGTGTTCCCGCGGCACCATGGTGACTTGCAAACTCTGATCATCGCCAGGGGATGCTTGTATTGACTGCCGACTGGAGAACACGGCATTAACTTCATCTTCCGAGTCACTTCCGAAGATCAACATAGGGGCGGACGGTCCCGGGTTGTTGCGTCGAGACGAACCAGCGTAAACTATCTCTTCTTCTTCTTCGGTATCTCTTCCAAAAACAGGGATGGTGGCGGCGGCTTTGTTCTCCGGCTTGCGACACCTTTTTGTATCCTCGAAATCTGGCAAAAAGTACTTTGCATCTTCGTACTTGCGGACTTCGTTCACGGAGAATGGGTTCAGCTCACCTGTTACGGTATACTTGAAACCATCCTTAAAGTACTTCATACACTGATGCTGTGTAGAAGGGATGATGTGTACTCATGTAACCAAGGACGGCCGAGCAAGGCGTTGTAGCAGGTCTTGGCGTCAATGACGTGAAACTTGATGTCCGTGATGAGCAGTCCGAAGCGTAATGTTAATATCACAGATCCGAGAGTCCGTGATGACTGGGAGTCGAAACCGGAGATGGTAATTTTGTCACGAGCGAGATGCTGCACGCTCATGCAGATTTCCTTCAACACCCGAACATTAAGGAGATTGACGGAGGATCCATTATCAACCAGGATTTTTCCTATCTTGATATCGTGGCAATATCCGGAGACGTATAGGGGACGGTTGTGGTCGCACGTCCCAAGGAGAAGGTCTTCGTCACCGAAAGTGATGTCGGCCGTGTGCACTTCTTCTAGTTCATCCTTCATCCTTTCTGCGGCGAGGAAGGCTTGGAATTGCTCGGGTTCTTGTAACGCCTTAATTAATGAATCTCTCGCTTCCTTTGATAATAGGAGGGCGTCGAGAATGCTGAGCTGCGAAGGTAGCTTCCTTAGGTGTGCTAGGATGTTGTAGTCCACCTTACCCTTCCTGGGAGGGTCCTTGGCAGTCAACTCTTTCATGACTTGGTCATCTAAGGTGATATCCTCAGTGACCTTCTCCTTTCCCTTATCTTTTCTATTCGCGGGTCCGAGATTCTTTTCTGGGAGCGTGCGATTGCGCAGCTGAATGTTTTCGCAGGCCTCGGGTTCTTCCTCTTTCCCTAAAACGGATTCTTTAAAGAGAGGGCCTAGAGTCATTTCCTCATCCGATTCGCTCCCAAAGGTGAGAACTTGTGACCCTCCGGCGTTGACCACGTAACAGTTGCCGGTAGTTCTTTTGTGCCTATCGGTAGTACTTCTTTGCTCCCGACGAGTCTTACGTTTCATGCACTTAAAATGTTGCCGGTGAGCAACATAACCTTGCCACCCTATCTTAAAAGCATCGCACTCCTCAGTGGGGTGCGAAATCTTCCGATGATATGCATAATAATTAGGGTGCCTCTCCGCCCCATCGAACGTGTTTTCTTCCGAGGGTGGCAGCTTCATTCCCATCGACATGGCTTTGGCAAACCTTTTCCTCATCTTCAATATGTTTTTATCCACATCGGGTGTCTTTTGATCTGGCGGGAGTGCTTTGACTCTTTCGTTTAGTCGCTTGTGTTTAGCTCCTTCCGATGCAGCCATCTCACGCTCCTGGTCGGCTTTACTTTTTAAACGAATCTCGTCTAGAAAGGCGTTGATCATTTCATCTGTTGGCCATATAAATTCTGGCTCAGGGTGTGCCCCCAGTTTCCCAGTGCCAGGAATTTTCTCATCATCCGTAGACGAGTGGGAAATCACATGACAACTCGCCACATATCCCTCGGATTCATCCGACGAGCTTTCTTCATCATCTTCCTCCTGGAAGACGTGGTTGAGAAACTCTTGCAGTGTGACGGGAGTCCGCGCCTTTTGATTGTACTCCTCCAACGCGCCTTTTGACGGTTGGGTGTGAGTACTTGGGCCATCACCACCGCTCTTTGTAGTTGGACGCGGCTTCAGCATCCCTTTGATGATTTGAGGTTCAAGCGGGTTCTTCCATTCGACTGCTGGGCACGCATGAAGATCACTTAGCATCCTTTTGGTTTTAGCTGATAGCACGACCTCCCATGGAGCTTCTTCAATAAAGGAACAAGTTGCCCCCGGTGCGTCCGTCTTCTTAGGAGTATGCGGCCGTGGCGGGTTCACCTTCCACTTTTCGGACAGCGCAAACTTTTCCTGGAAGTATTGATCCTCAATCCATCCTTTGAAGACGAAGCAATCCTCAATCGGATGGCTTACCGTTTGATGGTAAGGGCAATAATTGGGGTTATTCACCTTAGTGGGTTGTGGTGATCGCCTTGGGTTTGGCAAGTTGATAAGCCTGTTGCGTACGGCCAGCTCGAATAACCGTTTTGTCTTATCCCGTGGGAACGAGTAGGGACGCTTCATCTTCTCATTATAATACTGCCGTCTTTCTTCCAACTGATCCGCCAGCTTTGAGGCACTGGGTTGCTGCTGAGCATTCGCGACGAAGGTTGCCTTCCCTTTACCCTTGTCATTCCGGGGTTCTGGCTTCGGGGGAGACGATCTGTGACCCATCTGGTCCATCTGGGCTAACTTGTCGATTAAAGCCTGGAACGTGGTTGGCTTAAAGAACATCATGAACTGGGAGATAGTTGCATGAGGGTCTAGGGTTCCCACGAACATGCCCACCGCGGGCGCTTCCTCAATGCGTTGCTCGCATTTCGACCATAAATTTCGCCAGCGTATAGCATACTGGACCCACGTTTCGCCTGGTTTCACCCTGGCATTAATTAATGCCGTTATCAGAGTGCGTTCGCTGGCGCTTGCGAATCGCTGAGTGAATAGCAACTCCATTTCAGCGAACGTCTTGATAGAATCGTTCGGGAGTTCCGAATACCATTCGAACACTATTTCTGATAAGCTGCCCACGAACTGGCGAAGCAACAGTTTATCATCACCACCGGTGTTACCGCAAAGGGCCCTGAACTGGGCAACATGCTGGTGGGGATTGCCAGTCCCCTTATACACATGGAATTTCGGTATTGTATAACCCGGCGGGTATTTGATTTGGTCGTACCAGCTTGGATACGGTCGCCCCGTTTTTACGACTTGACCTGCTGCCTCAGTCGCATGATGAACCCGGATCTGCTGGGCTATATAGTCGTCCAAGTCAGCCTTGGAGATTGTCTCCTCCTTGGCCGTTGAAAGAGCCATTGGTGGATTCGATGTTTCTCCTTTATCATCTTCGAGGACGATCGGGGGATCTTCAGCAGGAGAATCTTATTGAATCATCATCCCAACAATGTCTTGAAATAAGTGGGCTATCTGCTTTATATTGGCCGCTTGTTCCGCAGCCTCTTTATCTTTCTTTTCCAATATCCTCCGAAGGAACTCAGCGTCAGTTTCCTATTCTTGTTGCTGATCCAAGGATGCCTCGGGGCTTTCTTTCAGCCCAGTAACCGCGGCCATTGCGATCATCATTTCCTGGAGCTTTTGCTGTTGCTCCTGAGCTTTGGTCACCGACCGTGTAAGCGGTCTACGACCTATAGACGCACGGCTGTCTTCCTTCCCCGACGCCATTTATACAGTGTGGACCATCCTGCCCCCAGCCTTAGGACATCTGGGTTCAGCGCTTTTAGCTCTCGTTGCAGGCCCGGGGATCTTCTCCGGCCTCCTCTTTTTATGAGCAGTGGAAGTTGAGGGGGCCGTTGAGGTGGGCTCCCAGACAGCTTTTCATGGCTTAGCCTGGTGACTGACTTCCTGTTAGATTTTCAGCTTCTTGTGCTGGCGGGAGAAATTTGGATCGATCACCGAGTCTCGGGTCTGCCGCCAGACTTTATAGATTTTGGAAGACGGCCGTTGAGGAGATTGGGGCTGTTCTAGATTTATTCCCGCGGCCTTTTTCAGCGGAGGGGGAGACCTCTTTAGCGCCACGGTAGGAGAATTCCTACGCACCTTATTCAGCATCTCAAAGCCGTTCTTAGTTGGAACAGCAGCATTAACTTCTATCTTCGGGGCTGGAGGGGTTAGCCCAGAAGGGGAGTTGCCTCCGGCCTTTCTCACTCGGCTCCAGTAGCGACGTCGAGCGTGTCGTGCTGATGGAATCGGCTAGGTGAGGGCGATAGCCTCGTCTTGCCCCCTGTGTAGGTGGGGGGTCGCTGCTGGTGTCAGCCTGTTAAAGACCGATGTCCTTTGGGTAGCAGAAGCGGGAGCTGGAACAGTCAATCTTGTAAAGACCGACTTTTTGGCAGGAGAAGCCGCCTTGACGACTTCAGGAGCAGGACTGGTTATTTTCTTAGGAGAAGCCGCCTTGATGACTTCAGGAGCAGGACATGTTAGTTTTAAGACATTGCGGTCAAGGTTAAGGACCTCATAGTCCGTGGATTTAAGGACTCCACAGTCCGGTGTTTAGTTTTAAGACATCTCGGTCGAGGTTAAGGACGTCATAGTCCGTTGTTAGTTTTAAGACATTCCGGTCAAGGTTAAGGACATCATAGTCCATGAGTTTAAGGACCCCACAGTCCAGCGTTAGTTTTAAGACATCACGGTCAAGGTTAAGGACATCATAGTCCATGAGTTTAAGGACCTCACAGTCCGTATCAATGTGTGGTCATCGGGACCCGTCACCTCTTTGAAGACGTTGAGGAATTACAACGCCAAGTATCAAAGGAGTGAAGAGATGTACCCTTGAACCAAGGTAGATTAAATAGTCTTTGGCCCAATTTGGGACCAAGACCAATTAATTATATTATGAGCCCATTAGCCTAGTTAAGTTTGAATTAAGGACTTATGGCCAGCTTGGGCTAAGTCCAATCATGTTTGGAATATTGGCTTTCTGTTAGTCCATTGAAGGAGAGGCTTTGCCTCTAGAAACTTAGCCAATTGGGCTAAAGTTAGTGTTAAACACTAAATACCAACAGTGTTGGACACTGGGAATAAGATTGACAAGTTAGTGTTTAACACTAAAAGATAGTTGGTGTTAAACACCAGCAACAGGGCTTTCAAATTAGTGTTAAACACTAAAGCAAATCAATGTTAAACACCGGCAACAGAGATCTCAAATTAGTGTCAACACTAAGATAATCAGTGTTAAACATTGGTGACAGAGATTTTAATTTAGTGTTGAACACTAAGAAAATTAATGTTAAACTCTGTTAACAGAGATTTAATTTAGTGTTAAACACTAAGAAATTCAATGTTAAACGCTGCAAATAAAGTTCTTCAATTAATGTTGAACACTAAGGCAAATCAGTGTTAAACACTGGATTCGGAGGTTCCAATTTAGTGTTAAACACTAAGGCAAGAGGGGTCACGTGGTAGCACGTGAGGGCGCCCTCCCCTTTGGAGCTTTTCAGGGTTCACGTGGTAGCACGTGACCCTGCTTCTTTGCATGTTTGTTTAAGAATTAAATTCTTCATAGGGTTAAACCCTAATAATTAAATTCCTTCTTTTTTAAAGAATTATAGTCTTAGATGGAGTTAAACCCCGGCTTCTCTTTTGTAGGAATTAAATTCCTGATGTATGTGAAGAACTGAATTCTATCATAGGGTTAAACCCTAATTTCTTCTTTCTTAAGGGAATTAAATTCCTGTTATTTTGACAGAATTAAGTTCTTAACTAGGGTTAAACCCTGGTTCTGTTCATTTTGAAGGAATTAAATTCCTATAACATAGGGTTAAACCCTAATTTTATTTCTAAGGAATTAAATTCCTATAATTCTGTGAGAATTAAATTCTCAAACTTCAATTCCCTCTCTATGCTTTGGATCTGCATGGCAGGATCTCAACCCAATAAGAATTAAATTCTCAATTCATGGGGAGATGTGCACTTTGCAGATCCTCTACTAAAGAGAGAACTAAGTTCTTCTTTTTAATATAAGAGTTAAACTCTTTTGAGAATTAGATTCTCTTTTTAAAAGTCTCTCCTTTCTTACCTAAGGTTTTCTTCTGCAGAAGATCAAATTCTTCCAAAGTCTCAAGGCTCTATTTCTCTCTCTCTCTCTCTATGTCTCTGTATCTATCTGTCTATCCCTCTGTCTATCTCTTGGCTCTTATTTATAGGAGAAGGAGAAGAATCAATTAGTTTTTAGTGAATCTTTCATTGAGAGATTTGATTTGCATTCATCATTCATCTGGACCTTTGGATTATTAGGTGAATTTTATTCACCATTGGATTTTAAATCCGAAGATATTCCTTTGTTATTTCGGTTAGATTTTAGGGGGAAATCTTTCCAAGTTCAAGATTTTTCCATAAATAGGTGATATTTAATCACCTTTAGATTTTTAATCCCATCGGTTCTAAATAATCATTCTCCTTTGGAAAGATTTGAATCCTTTTCAGAATTTATTTCTGTTAAATAGAGAGGCTTTGAAAGCCGGTCACGTCTGGCCACGTGACCCCTGATCACGTGTAAGCACGTGACCCCTGGAACTAGCTTTTCTTCTCCTTTTTGCGCTCTGTTTTCTGGCCGCTGCTCAACCGTCACGTGCCAACACGTTCCCCCTGGTCACGTGTGAGCATGTGATCTTTTCTGAATCCTTTTCCTTGATTTGATCAGGGAACTGATGTGCCTTTGCCGCTGTTTTTAAATGTCACGTGCCAACATGTGACTGCTGGTCACGTGCTAGCACGTGATGCCTCCTCCGTAAGCTTTCCTGATTTTAAATCAGGAAACAAGCCTCTACATCATTTCGCCCGAAGCAGGGAAAAACTGTGTTGGACTCTAAAAACTCGTCAATACACTGGCAGTAGGTTTAACCACAAGCACGTTAGCGGCACTAGCTGTACGTAACGGCTACACAGGTATTGAGCGAAAGAGAGACCGGTGAGCAAACTCATCCTGAAACCCCTACTGAGCTTGACAGTGACAATATCCGTACAGTCCGGTCCGTCCGTCTATGAGGATCACATATCGAGTCTACGAGGTGGATAAAATCAGACCCCTAATAACTTGACATTTAGTGTCGGTATGAAACCCATCACCGCCTGAGAAACTACCGATCCTAGATCAGTAATTCCCAACGACCTTTGCCAAGGATTTCTGGTGATGGCCACCCGTGCACAACGCGACATCATTCCCCAATACCGGGAGAGACGAATCCTTTAACGATCCGCTCACTGCCTCTATGTGGCTCGGGACTGTACCCAACTAAAACCTGTTTGCATGACTCCTTTAAGCCATGGTAGGGTAGTAATCAAAGCAAAGTGGGAACCCACATGAGATAAATGACGATCTCAGGTCGATAGACTAACCTGTACACATATCACCAGGGAACTGCTATCTGACAATAGGTATAATACCAACTAGCATGTTCCTGGCGAGTCCGTCCGGTATACATCTTAGGTGAACAAACTGACACCAATGGCTTGCGAGACTGGCCACCACCCCTCGTTGGGGTCTTGATCAGTATACACCAGTCTACTTTGGAGTATCGATGCCCGGTCTTGAAACACCCACGACTAGTGACATTTAAGGATGTGTTTATAGACCCCCAGCTCCCACGTATATGATCGCCATCATACTGCTGGTAGTCAAGCAAGAATCCTATGGGCTCTATCAATATGTAATAGTGATCAGTAAAGCCATCTAAAGTAAGTACATGATGATAAAGACAAATCAGATAGCATATTATCATCTTCGAGTAAGACAGTTCTACCCGTATCGGTTCTCCTTCAATCATCACAATCGCGTAGCTGCGATCCAATAATTGACTTGAGGGCACTATAGCCAACACATCCTTGGCATTATCGCTTTTAAAATATGAACGAATCTTTATATGAAAATGGGTAAAACCTTTATATTTTTGTAATCTCTCAATAAGGATAAATAGAAAGAGTCTGCGAGTCAATATAATAAAAGGCCGTATTCGGCTAACCATCAACATCTCATCTAGTACGGAATCTCTCATCATATGATAACAACCAATATTCCATTTAATCAAATCATAATGTTTGTACGGATATCTATTCTACGTACTCGAACACATAGTTTAAATAGTACAAACATATAGTCTACGTATGCAACTACATGTGGAATATTATTAGTACGGATATCTAGTCATGTACACAAACATATCGTGAATCATTCTCTAGCAGGTATAACATGGCAAGTCCTACTCGTATCGTTATTCATACTAATATATATAACCATGGCAAGTCTTACTCGTATCGTAATATTAACGTAAAGAAAAATAAGTTCTACACATATCGTACTATAGCGTAAAATATGGCAAGTTCTACGTGGCATAGCAGTACTAATGATGTGTAGTGTAGCATATGAGTCTGTGATTGTGCAACATGGAAATCTTTAGTAGTTGTGCTAGCGTTCTATCAAGTGTGTTTACGATAAGCATACTAAAACGAAACTAACGAATTCTACTAATTAACGGGCACGTCTCAATACACGCAACATGGATCATAAGCATACTAGTCGCATGCATAATAAATGTAATTATGTTTCACGGGGTGCTATATACCATACACCCGATTCCATACTGGTAGATACAAATCTACTCACTGACTGCGACACTAACTAGTCGAATCTCATGACTATTGCACCCGTCCTCATCGCCTCGGGATCATCCACACTCGATCCTAGATCCAAAGATAATTAAAACAAGTAAGGAATCCTATCAATATCGATATAAAACCCAAAAAACGAAAGACGACGAAAAACACCAAATAAACCATCCAATCAGAGCATCAAACGTCTGAAGATCAAATTCTCAGACGTCTGATGAAGACGTCTCAAAGAGACAGACTAAAGGTAGACGTTTGAGGAACAAAGCTCGGACATCTGGCCAAAACACAAAGAAAGTCCAGAGAATTGGCAGACGTATGATGCATTAAGTACAGACATCTGAAAAACAAATCGAATCATAAAAATAGGATTAGCAGACGTCTGAAGCTTAAGTCACAGACGTCTGAAGAACAAAAATTGTGGCTTTGAAATTCTGAAATTTGCAAACACTTTTAAAATCAAAACTTTTGATTTAAAATACTCTCAACTATTCAAAATGAGTTTTAATCACCAAGAAGACTTCATTATCTCATTACCGTTACACGAAATCATCAAAAACCCCATTTTTGCTAGGTTGAAACTGTAAATAGACCTTGCACTCTCTACTAGGATTCTAGTACAAGCAAAAATGTGGTTTTAAAATTTCTAGAGAGCTCAAGTCTACAAGCAAGAAACTTTAAGCCAAAGAACTAAACTAGAACCAAAGTTAGAGTCTATACAACCTTTGTAGTATTGATTGACCATTCTTCGTGTGTATTTGGAAATGTTTCACAACCAAAGAAATTTATACCGCAATTAATTGACGGTGTCTATTGTAGGTTCGTCGGTGAATGCGGATCGTTCACTGAGAAAGTGTGATTTGTTCGTTATCGTTTTAGTTGAGTTGAAAATTAAAAGATAAAAGAAATTGATTTAATAATTGTGAGATTTAGTTTCAAGAATCGTAAAGAACTAGATCTAAAATCAAGAATTAATAAAGATCAAGAAAATATCCAAATCGTTTGAATTATCAAGATTTGTAAAGTAGCTTGTAGGAATCGATCAAATTGATAGTGATGATGAATACTAATGATTATAAATTCTTATCTATCGAGGATTTGTTGCTAGATCGATGACGATCAACGAGAATTAGGGATCTATTAAAGAAACTAGGGTTTCTCTATCATCATCCCTTGTCCTTTCATTGATTATCATTCAAATTCTAGCCTCTAGCAAATTAAATCACCGATCGTTGATCTCTAATTTGGAGCAAAGAAAGTGATCTTGCTCAAATTAGGTTTTCGATGATTCAATTTCCTAAAGTTTACAAAACTCATAAGACTTAAGAATTGTTCAAGAATTTAATCATCATCATCTACCTATTCTCTCGATTCCTCCACAAGCAGAGATTTCACTCAAACATCATGAAAAAGGAAAGAATCAAGAATCGGTAACTTTTCATAATGCAAGAATGTAAAGAAAATAAGATTTACAGTATTCACCTTTATTAATCGACGATCAGGTATAATTCACTCAATTCGAGGTTACAAGATTTGAGGAGGTAACTAGATCCGCCGAAATTAGCTTCGCATCGATCTTCTTGAGTCGCGGATCGTCGTGGATCACTTGCTCGGATGAAGGTCGGCGTTGCTTCAAAGGATCGTTGATGGCTTGCTTGAGACGCTTCTCGATGGATCTTGATTTGGCTTTGGAATTGGATTTGGGCTAGGGTTTTGAGTTGCAAGTTGTGTCACTCAACTTGTGAAATTTGGCTCAATATTCAACAACTAACGAACAACCTTTTCAATGAAGCCCTAGGTGCCTTTTTATTGTTTTCCCTTTAGCTTCCCCTAGAAGCTTGGTTGTCTTCTACTAGAAGCTAGGTTGTTATGAAGCTTGCATGAGAAGCTTGGTAGGTATCAAACTTGCACAAGAAGCTTGGCTGTTAAAAGGGAAGCTTTTGGAGATTTCTAGGGACTTTGAAGCGTCTTGAAGAAGTTTGGCTCTTAAAAGAGAAGCCTCGGGAAAAATCCAACCGCCGACGAGTCAACTCGGCCGCGGATCCACGGCGGATCGGCCTGAATCGGCCGCGGATCCGCGGCCGTTTGATGGACTCAATGCATGAAAATCTCAGGGTATTCTGGTGTTGGCTTTATGGCATTTTCCTGATACCTGGAATATTTTTATACTTTCTAGTTTACTGTCAGATCTCAAGTCTTGGACTTGATGCGTTTTATCAACACTTTTTTGATTCCAGCTCTTTTACTTGGAGAATTTCCTGCACACAATCTCGAGACAAGTGTTGATATACAAAGATCATGCGTGTAGTAATAAACATACAATTTCCCTCATAATGTCGGTTATAATGTATAACACATGTTATTTGATATTTTGCAGAAGAATTGCTAATATGTGCTATATTTATACCAAATACTTTTAGATGATTACAAAGAGTAGGGAAATTGATGTGTTAAAAATGCAATATTTTCAACTGATCAAATTCCCCCAAACTTAATTTTGGCCGTCTCGAGAAAACATGTTTTATTTTTATTTAAGAGAAGGAGAAAATATAAGAAAAAGAAAAAACTAACTAGCACACTTTCGTAGGCAACACGATTGCACTGAGCACGTGCAACACGCCTTTAAACCTCTAGGTATCCCTAGTAGGAGGAGTGGTGTCTCCTGAGGGTTTTCAACGGATTGCACCCACAAAATCCCATAATAAAAGGAAGACCGTGAAAATTACATATAAAGATGGGAATTGTAAAAGAAAAACTTTGAAAATTAGAGTTTCCAACTATACTAGCTTTTTGGTTGTCATGAGCCATATCTTAATAGTCATGAAAAGATGTTAGAAATCACATCATCCCTTAATAAAACATCGCCTTTATTCTTTATCCCTACATTTCTCCAAATATCGATCATATATCCCTACGTGTGTGTAAAAGACATCCCTACACTCGGAGAATTCAATTCAAGCTATCATACTCTTGTCCATCTACCTCAGTACTTTTTAATTTGATAAATATTTAGATGGAATTGCTCATACATTTTTCATGCGACCATTAATACTTCTTGAGGTACTAACCGACCGATTACTCATGTGCTTGCTGATTATGTGTATTAGTATTTTTCTCGTCTTGCACCACCTAAGGCTTAGCAGTGACTCCCAAACCAGTTGGTCTAAGGCACTAGGTGATGAAGCACCCTCGCTGTATTGTTTTTATGCTGCCTTGGTGATTACAAAACCAGTGTTCATTTTTCTTCACCATTTTATCTTTTCTTCATTTATTATTTTCTTCATACTTTGGCTTTTAGACAAGAGCATTTCAAGGTATCCTCTACTATCCCGAGTTTCAAGACGTGTGTAAATGCATATAGTAGGGTATCAACATTCAAATGTTTGGCTTCTAGAATAGGAACTACTTTTCAGACTTATTTTTATCCTTATATTAGTGACTTTCTTCATCTTATTAACCCTTGGGACAATGGCTCATAACTACTTATTACTAGTTTGTTTAAGAAAACTTTCAACTTTCTTGGTTTTCTTATTTATGTACATATATATTTTTTATTATTTATTTTTTTTAATATGTTTTGTGTTTATGCAAAGTGTGATGCAAAGTGATGTGTAAATAAGTACAAACCTCCCCCAAATTTGTTTTCAACAGTGTCCTCACTGTTATCTTCTGCTAGATCACAAAAACCTGTAAACTTGGGAGTAAATTTATTAACGGGGGCAATAAATATGATCGTGAAAATCCTCCCCAAACTTATTTTTGGCTCACAATTTTAAGTAAAAATTTTATTTTCAAGAGCCAGATTATACCCCCCCTCCCAAACTTGAGTTGAACCATGTTAAGCTTTGAGAATCATACGAGGGGGTCAAAATTACTGGTCAATGCAAAGCCTTACAAAGACCGAAAGTCAACACCAGCCATTCAAAAATTTTATCAGTGTAGTGCATCGGTTGGTGGAAGAACATGCTATAAGGAGCCAGGAAGAAGCGGAGAAAAGGTAAGTGGTGGGATAGAATGTGTTTGCGTCTCGTTTTGGAGAGACGACACAGTGATTGTGAAGGATTACTCTCATTCTCTTTATAGTCCAGAAGAAGGGATGGAGGTTCAATTTTTTTATTTTGGAGATGATTCATCTTAACACCCGTGTTTGCTAAAAATGCGAGTTCATCAGCGAAAATTTCCTCAAAAGTCTCATCGATACCTCGAAGAATTATGTCATCAAAAAGCGTAGGGTGATCTTCAGACTCCAAAAACAGTTCATAACAGTGTTAGATGTTGACCCGGACAACTCGATAGAAGAGTCCGTATATGTATGATACATAGTTGGGTCAAAAAACAACATATGAAAAGAGTCTAGATCAATATCATGAGGCTGATCAAATCCGCTCCCGTCGACATCCATTAATTCGATAGAACATGCTTGAGCAGAAGGTTCAGACGGTACACTTCCCAACTTGTAAATGTTCAGCTCAATTGACATCTTCCCGAAGGATAGGGTCATAGAGCCGTTACGACAGTTGATTATAGCATTGGAAGTGGCCAAAAAGGGTCGACCAAGGATCACCGGAATTTGATTTCGTGGGTTCACTACAGGTTGTGTATTGAGAACAATAAAGTCCACAGGGAATACAAATTCCCCGATTTTTATTAACACATCCTCCAGCTCATCCCTAGGTTTGGTGATTGATCGGTCGGCCATCTAGAGAGTGCAGTGAGCAGGTTTCAACTCTCCAATCCCTAACTGCTCATAAACTGAGAAAAGAAGCAGGTTAACACTTGCGCCAAGATCAAGTAGAGCACGGTTAATGTGTTTACCCCCAATAGAAATAGAAATAGAAATTGTAGGACAACCAGGGTCCTTATGCTTTCTAGGTAATTGTTGGGGAAAAGCTGTGTCTACAGTACTTGACATGAACACCTTTTTTGGCACTTGAGTCTTCCTCTTCCTAGTGCACAAGTCCTTGAGAATTTTCGCATAAGCTGGGACTTGTTGTATAGCATCTAGGAGAGGGATATTGATGTTAACTTGCTTAAAGATTTCAGTGATCTTTTCCATTTTGCGGACTTGGTCTGTTTCCCCTTAACCGATTCGGATAAGGAGCTTTAGCAATAATAGCGGGGTCCAACATTGGAGAAGATCGTATGGGTAGGAAAGATCCAAGAATAGGAGTGGGGATCGTCTTTGGTGGACTAGAAGAAGTGTGCTGAGGGGTTGAGCCTTGGGGAAAACGGAGAATAGGCTCGGAAGAAAGCGGTGGGGTAGATGAACTGGGGTCAGAAGTAGAAGTAGAAGTGGAAGGAAAAGTCTCAGCCGGGGTATCATTGATTGATTCATCATTATTATTATCAATCTCTTCACCGACATGGTTGTCAAGCACTCTTCCAGATCTCAACGTGGTGATAGCGTTCACATGATGTGAATAGCCAGGATTTGGTAGGGGTTGAGATAGAAGTTTCCCTTTCTCTCTAGCACTCAATTCGGCATTTATATGGGCAATTTGTGCTTCCATTGATTTTATACTCTCACATTGGGAGTCAGAGTTTTTCTGGATTTTATCGACGGAAGACTTCATCTCAGCCGAAACTTGCATGAAATTTTTCAAAAGCAAATTCATGGTTTTTTCGAGTGAAGAGGAATTATCAGTACCGGTCAACTGCAAAGAATTGTTGTGCGGTGCAGAAGTGTTGACCGGATTTTGAAAGTTTTGTGATTAGTAGGGGTGCTGACTTATTTGCAGTGGTTGCTGTTATGTATAAGTCCGCGGCGGCGCCCCGGCCGTCAATCCGACGGCCAAATGCGGAACGGTGATAAACTTTAATTTTTGCGGACTTAGCAAACCGGCACCACCGCGCACTAAACACCCGGATCGTAACCATTAACAAGTCTAAGCTAACTAGAAGATGGGTTAGAGATATACCGACTGATCCGAGTCCTCCGGTCTTCATCTCCACTCCGATCTCCTTGCGGGATCTCCGGTCGTCGCCTCCTCGCCGGAAAGGCACCACGTCGCCTGCATCTTTTACGGGCTCCCGCCTCTATACCGAGGCAACTCGGGCATGAAGCCGGCAACTCGACATGCCCAAGGTTTGCTGTAGGATGTGTAGAGTCTAAGTCTCATTGGGGTATTGGAGTTGCCTTTGAAGGAGGAATTTGTGCAAGAATAATTTTCATGAAGGCTTGAAGAAAAATGGAGCAAGCCATCAAAAAAAGAAGCTCGGCCAGATGCCAATGTGCTCACTGGAAAAACAATGAATGATGCAAGCTTTCTATCTCTTGCAGTGGCAGAAAAAGAGCCCCCTGCACACCATTATCTTTTCATTCCTTTCTAAATTAATTAATCCACTCCAACTCCAAAAAAGTCACAGCACACTCATTTTTGTTTCATTCCATACATAAGAAATTAATCATTCACTATACAATTTAAAACTTACTCCATACCCCAACACAGTGGCCGGCCCACTCCAATTTCCAACACCAAAAACCCATACTCTTTCATGTCATAATTAATACATCATGGAGCAAAGATGCTACCATAACATAAAGAATATATTTTCAAGAAACCCCCTCTACAACAAGTTTTTTGCACAATTGCAAATAACCCCCTCCACCGGAAAAGTCCGGCCGGGAAAGAACAAAGGAAAACCGGCCGGAACGGAATGCAAACTGGCAACTCCAGAAAACTGGTCCCGTAATAAATTACAGGAAAAACCCCGATACTGTGCATACACACCCGCATCTGTATTCCGTCCGGATACAAATGCAATGAGACAAAATCTACACTGTACTAAACTAGGATCCGGCTTAAACCAAAGCCGGCTAGTATTATCCGTTCGATCACGATCCGTGCAATACCGCACGTATCTGATCGAACCCTGCCATATCTCCATACGGCCTCTACAGCGTTTCGCCCGAAAGCTTGAGTAACTGAAAGTGTGGTGGACTCTAAAGACTCATCAATACTATGGCTGTGGATTTAACCACTAGCACGTCAGAGGTATAAGCCAATACGTGACGGGCCACCAGCTATTGACCAAAAGGGACGTCGATGAGCGAACTCATCCTGACACCCTACTGAGCCTGTCAGTGACAATATCCGTACAGTCCGGTCCGTTCGTCTATGAGCATCGCATGGCGGGCCTAGGGGGTTGGTAAAAGTCAGACCCCCAAAAGCGGTACAAGTCGTGTCGGAGTGTAGCCCAGAACACCCTGAGATACTACTGGAATACCTACCAGTAAATCTCCTGCCTTGGCCAAGGTCTTCGTGTAATGGCTCTCCTAGACACAGCGCGACCTCACCCCCAATACCGGGAGAGACGAACCCCTGAAGATCCGCTCACTGCCTCCATGTGGCTCGGGACTGTACCCAACTAAAACCTGTTTGCACGACTCCTTTGAGCCGTGGTAGGGTAGTAATCAAAGCACAGTGGGAACTCACACGAGACAAATGACGATCCCCAGGTCGATGAACTAACCTGTACACATGTCACCTGGGAACTGCTATCTGACGTCAGGTATAAGACCAACTAGCATGTTCCCGGCGAGTCCTGTCCGGTGTACTTATAACCCAATGAGCACCTGTATACATCTTAGGTGAACCAACTGACACCAGTGGCTTGTGAGACCGGCCACCGCCCCTCGTCGGGTCTCGACTGTATACACTAGTCTACTCTGGAGAATCGATGCCCTGTCTCGAAACTCCTACGACTAGGGACCTTTTAAGGATGCGCTTATAGACTCCAGCTCTCACTTATATGATCGCCCTCATACTGCTGGCAGTCAAGCAAGAATCCTAGGGGCTCTATCAACGTGCAATAGCGAGATGTCATGTCACCTAAAGCAGTACACGATGATAAAGGTAAACCAGATAGCATACTATCATCTCGAGTAAGACTGTCCTACCGGGATAGGTCCTCCCTCAATCATTGCAATCACGTGCCTGTGATCCAATAATTGACTCTGAGGGCACTATCTCCAACAATCTCCCACTTGCACTCAAGGCTAATTATTGCGATGTCGTATACTCACAGCCCGTGTGATACCGAACACCCAACTCCTCTACTGGTCAGTCTCACAAAGCTCGTTTGGGAAACTATTGCGTTCAAGGAATAGCCTCAGCGAGTGGATCCGCTTAGATGTTTCTTTCTATGTCTCTCTATATCTCATGTTCGCGGAGAAAACTATCTCCCGAAATGAGCAATACCTGTCTTAGAATGTCTGGATGTCTGATGAGACCGAGCTCATAAATGAACTCCAAATCCAAACTTCTTAGACTGTATCGTCAACTGAACTTAATCAGTATCCTGCGCCATGCCACCCTCAGTATTGCCTTGGACCACCTGTCCAAAATACTGCCCTTTGTCAGAAGGAAAACTATAACTCTGACAACCTCCCTGTCGTCCATGTCACCTTGGAAGCCTGGAGTGATAACCGTCTCCTAAAGGAGGCAGCCGTTATCATATCCCTAGAACATCTACTTATGTTCTAAAACTACTTCCGACTGTATCTCCAGGATTGGATCAATGTCAACTTATTGCATCTAGTGCAAGAACAACATCTGGTGTGGTACTTGACCTCTCATGATTGACTCAATTGCCTAAGCAAGTGATCTGCCAATCATGCACATCCCTCTCTACTTTAGTCTATAAGACACCTTTAGAGAGGGTGACTCTATTACCTGCAGGTACACTACCATGCCAGGAGTCGTCCATTCTAAATACTCATAGAATGCTGTCAAGGTACCCAGATTAGGAAACCATCCAAATCTAGATCTAAAACCATAGATCTAGTAACCAGTATGTCTGATATAATGTCCAAGTCCTTTTGTGGAGAAACCACTGTGTGACGACCAAAGTATAACCGATCGTAGTATAGGAATATCACTTCCTACTACCTTCTCAACAGATCCATCCCCTATTCTGATGACGTCAAAACTATGACTGTCACATCAGAAATAGATGATCTATCTCCGCTACATCTGCTTTAGTCTATAAATAGATATAAGCCTGATGTCTACCAATGCTTCCGCTGCTCCCACTGACTACGACAACCCTCTGCCAGAGTCATATAGACGTGCACTTCCAAAACTAGTTTAGAACGACGCTATACTCATCCTCCTGCCGGGTCTCACAGCATGGAACAACATCAATGGCGAGTGTGGGTAAACAAGAACTTCCCTGTCACCGTCCTTGAGACTACCGGAGTACCTCTCGGGTGCCTGAAGTTACCCACCTTATCTGCGGAGCGGCCAATGGAATGTCAAGTCAGATTGAATCTTTAGGTTCCTTATCAAATCTTCAGTAATCGTTTGCGGTTCTGGAATCACTTCCAGTTCTACCATACTCCCACTACTGTTTTTTGAAAAAATCCATTTTTAATAAAACTGTGGCGAGTCTAGAACAATATTTCTACTGATCTGCCAGATGGTAGAAAGTCAACCCTCGTCATAGCCTGGGTCAACCCACAAACAGCCATTACAGAAACGTGCCTTGAGTTATCCAGAGTCTGGTTTTAATCATAAGCCGGACAACTCCCTGTATCTTAACAATGTTAAGATATGAACTGTACTATATTCAATATAGAACCAGAGGCACTGATTTAATTGAACCAGATTCAAATCATGCAACTATCTCCAGTGCATGTCAACTAAATAGAAGGAGGCCGATCAGCGTTACTCAACTTAGGAATGCTTCCAATTATGAGTAACCTGAAAGAGAAGTAATTACTATAAACTGAATACCATACACAAGTATCTACATCTTCGATCACTTTGAAGAATCCCGATACTTGCTACACCTGGTTCTCTACTCTATTCAAATACCTATAACTCCTCAAAACTTAGACTCTGTGTTTCTACGAAACACATGTCTAAGAACTAGAGAAGTTAAAAGTAAACAGAATATAGTATGAGGACCAACCCCTCTGTCCTAATGGACACTGGACAACATACAATACTTTGTATAAGTCCGCTGAGTCTAACAACTCTTTCACTGTGTGTCGTAGATTGAAAACTGTACTTATGGTTAAGAAGAATTACACCGCTGTTTAATGCTCCTTACCTAACCATCCACTGATATAGGTAAATGTCATCGACATAATATCAAAAGGTATATCTCACTCTATGAAAATAGACGTACAGATATATCAATTTGAAATTGGTGCACAACAGCGGATATTCAAAACCAAATATTTGCCGACCGGCAAATAACCCAGATGATCTCCCCAAATATCACCGATTACAACGAATCCCGATATAATGAGGATGATTACCCTATTCCCAATAACTTACTCCCACTCATCATCTGTAAAACCATACAGATGTGAGAATCATACCTGGCAAATACATACCCTGGAGTAAGTGTCTAATCGGGAAATCAGTTTTCCATTAACAGTACACAGTTGAACTGAAACATTGAAATGTTTCGATGGGGTATCCTGGTATTCCTAGTAATGCCTCTACCATTATCCAGATTCACAACTATAACCGTATAATTCTTTGCCACCTCTCCAAATCCCTTCATATGTTTTTAGTCATTACCTTCTGCACACCCCTTTAGGCCAATTGGTTTTCTTCCTTCCCTACCGTTCGGCACCAGCCTATGGTTTGGAAGAAGACTATCCAATAAGCATAAAGGGTGTACTGTCCTAATCCTAGGAGCACTCGCAACACGAGAGAAGGTGAAGATAAAAGACACCTGAATGTACTTTACTCCTATTTCTCCTGAACCAGGATCCATCCCCGAACTGGAACGAGTTCCTTTCGAGTTCGTATATAACCATACGATGGATTATCCAATAAAATAGGATCTTCGTAGTGATACGGAGTGTCCTGGAGAAATACAAAGGTGATTTAGGATTGGCGAAGAAATACTTGGTTTGGTCGTGAATAGCAGTCGCAACTTACTTTGCCCTCTTACTAATCCCTTTCTTTGTCTTAACTCAATACCTTCTGTACACCGTTTAGGCTAATTAGTTTTCTTCATTCCCAGCGGTCGGCACCAGCCTATGGTTTGGAAGAAGACTATCCAATTTGCGTAACAGGTGTACTACTCCTAAACCAAGGAGTACTCGCAACCTGAGAGAAGGTGAAAAGAAAAGACAACTGAATAGTCCTATCCGTTTTCTCCAGAACCAGAAACCATCCTCGAATTCCTTCGAGTTCGTATCTAACCATACGATGGTTTTGTCCAATGGAAGTGGACGTTCGTAGCAATACGGGGTGTCCCGGAGAAAAGGGTAAAAGTAGGAGTGGCAATGAGGTCTGCAACTCTGACAATCCAAAAGCCAGTGTTAAGAAGGTTTGGTCAACTTGGTCACTGAGTCATAGTCTAGGGTCGGGTCAATGGTCGCTGCCAGAGAGAGAGAAAAGAAACACTCAGCGTGCACTCTATCCTAGATCAGAATGGTTATCACTTAATCTAATCTGGAAACCTCCCACTGTACCTCAAATTCTCCTCCAAACCTGAAAGAAGAATTAGTCGGGGTCACCCGAGGAGTAAACCAACTCATCAGTGGGAATCGGGATCCAACTATCATCGCATGATAACGTGACGGAATCCGCTCACGCTATCACACTCCAGAAGGTATGCGCATATCTGGCAAGTTTCAGTACTTTTGAAACTCCCGATGTGATTTCTGCCCCATGCTCTTATGACCTTGACTAAGGCCAACAAATCATAAGTCACATGTCAAGTTCTACCCGTCATTGTCCAGGTTGATTTGAACCCACCCGTACAAGCCCTTGACTAAGGCCAACAAGGCTATACGACTGTCCCAAACCAACACATCTATCTATGCAGCATATGAATACCCAATAGCTACCAAACACTGTGCCTTGACTAAGGCCAACAAACACAGCTTGAATACTATTGACTACCCATATGAAACGACGGAGGGCTACGAATGGTTTCTGGCGAAAACCTTTAACGTAATGAACTTGATCTCGTTGAAGGAACTGATAGCTTTTTAGAAAATATAGTGACGAAAACCATTGCTAAAGAGGTCACTCCCGGCGAAGGGATCTCGGCTCTTTCCCCGTAGAATGAGGTGCAGGATATTCCAACTGAATACCACGATGCAAAGCAAAAGTAATCGGCTATAGTGAAGTTAATGCCCTGACGCAAACTTCTGTCCAAGGGGTCACTCCCGGTGAAGGGATCTCGGCCCTTGCCTCGTCGACTGAGGAGCAGGATATTCCAAATGAATACCACGATGCAAAACAAAAGTGAACGTCCTTGCAATAACAGCTTTTTGAAAAGTGTTCCAACAACATCAGAATAGGTTTGTTTAACTTGCATTGATCCGAATCAACGCAGTCCCATCAATAGATCACACCAATAAAGAACGAAAATATACTGACGTACGTATATGCCATCCGCATTCGCCACTGGGTCTCGTCATCACCCGTTAGGTTAGCTTACTAACGGCAGAGCGGGGACTGGACTAGCGCGGATGAAAAACATATACAACATCTACTAATATATATACCAATATATTATATTTCGCTCAAGGCGTGAAAAGAAATGCAACATCACAGAAATGTATAGCATCACAGAACAATACAGATATCTGGGATCCCCGGGTTTCACAGAACCACTACTGAAACCCGACGTTCCCCTGGTCGTGTGGATAGCCTGTGCAATGAAATCCTAGACCCCTACGGGCGCGGCAAGTTACCCGCCAAAACCTGAAGCGAGGCAGCCCCCTTCAGCGCCGTGAATGGACCACCCAGCACTTCACGGAATCCGGCAACTTGGGCACCCCTCCTGGGTCAACCTGTACCCCCTACGAGTGCGGCGAATAGCCCGCCAATTCTAGAGCGAAGCCCCCTCCGTCCCAATGCCATGAGATGCGGGCTTGTTGCCCTCCAGAACCCGGCTATCCGTGCACCCCTCCGCGGGGTAATCCTAGTACAGAAAGTAAAATATACGTACACCGGGTACATCGACCGCAACCAGGTCGTGCCCCAAAAGAATAATACAATCAGGCAGTGACGGCAGTCCACATGTCGGACGCTCGCCCCGCAATATCAAATGTACATAATACAACAGCACAGTACTAGCATTGCATCCAGGCTATCCCCCACGACCGATCCGCAACATCACAGCATAAACACAAAACATCAATGTGAAAGTCACGTTCGCAAATCCGTCTAACCGGGCTATAGCAGTTAGACCGGATTTACCGATCGAGTGAAATTCACGGTCGCAGATATAATGTAAATACTGTGAAAAATGTGTTTAAAATTTTCCGATTGACCAAAAATTAACAAGTGGGCCCCCAATCAAAACTGTAGCACTCACAGAAAACCTGGGCCCAATTTTAATATTTCAAAACCCATATTTTAAGCCCAGAAAGCCTCTGAAAAAAATTGGTGCAGTGATCTCCACAGTGTGCGGCGGAAGGGCGGTGGAATGGGGGTATGTGCGGCGGTTCCGCGCTCCCACTGTGGACTCACTTCATCGAAATTTTACAGTGTTCTTAGATTTTACAGTACATCAATATTTTACAACCTGAAAAATTTTTAGACTTCAAAAAATTTCAACAGAAACTGATGTGAAGGAAAAATACGGTTTTGGAATTTTGGTCGATCGGAACTGAAAAACACATCAAACGAAGCTAGACGAAGTTAATGGCGAGGCTCTGATACCACTATAAGTCCGCGGCGGCGCCCCGGCCGTCAATCCGACGGCCAAATGCGGAAACGGTGATAAACTTTAATTTTTGCGGACTTAGCAAACCGGCACCACCGCGCACTAAACACCCGGATCGTAACCATTAACAAGTCTAAGCTAACTAGAAGATGGGTTAGAGATATACCGACTGATCCGAGTCCTCCGGTCTTCATCTCCACTCCGATCTCCTCGCGGGATCTCCGGTCGTCGCCTCCTCGCCGGAAGGGCACCACGTCGCCTGCATCTTTTACGGGCTCCCGCCTCTATACCGAGGCAACTCGGGCATGAAGCCGGCAACTCGACATGCCCAAGGTTTGCTGTAGGATGTGTAGAGTCTATGTCTCATTGGGGTATTGAAGTTGCCTTTGAAGGAGGAATTTGTGCAAGAATAATTTTCATGAAGGCTTGAAGAAAAATGGAGCAAGCCATCAAAAAAAGAAGCTCGGCCAGATGCCAATGTGCTCACTGGAAAAACAATGAATGATGCAAGCTTTCTATCTCTTGCAGTGGCAGAAAAAGAGCCCCCTGCACACCATTATCTTTTCATTCCTTTCTAAATTAATTAATCCACTCCAACTCCAAAAAAGTCACAGCACACTCATTTTTGTTTCATTCCATACATAAGAAATTAATCATTCACTATACAATTTAAAACTCACTCCATACCCCAACACAGTGGCCGGCCCACTCCAATTTCCAACACCAAAAACCCATACTCTTTCATGTCATAATTAATACATCATGGAGCAAAGATGCTACCATAACATAAAGAATATATTTTCAAGAAACCCCCTCCACAACAAGTTATTTGCACAATTGCAAATAACCCCCTCCACCGGAAAAGTCCGGCCGGGAAAGAACAAAGGAAAACCGGCCGGAACGGAATGCAAACTGGCAACTCCAGAAAACTGGTCCCGTAATAAATTACAGGAAAAACCCCGATACTGTGCATACACACCCACATCTGTATTCCGTCCGGATACAAATGCAATGAGACAAAATCTACACTGTACTAAACTAGGATCCGGCTTAAACCAAAGCCGGCTAGTATTATCCGTTCGATCACGATCCGTGCAATACCGTACGTATCTGATCGAACCCTGCCATATCTCCATACGGCCTCTACAGCGTTTCGTCCGAAAGCTTGAGTAACTGAAAGTGTGGTGGACTCTAAAGACTCGTCAATACTATGGCTGTGGATTTAACCACTAGCACGTCAGAGGTATAAGCCAATACGTGACGGGCCACCAGCTATTGACCAAAAGGGACGTCGATGAGCGAACTCATCCTGACACCCTACTGAGCCTGTCAGTGACAATATCCGTACAGTCCGGTCCGTTCGTCTATGAGCATCGCATGGCGGGCCTAGGGGGTTGGTAAAAGTCAGACCCCCAAAAGCGGTACAAGTCGTGTCGGAGTGTAGCCCAGAACACCCTGAGATACTACTGGAATACCTACCAGTAAATCTCCTGCCTTGGCCAAGGTCTTTGTGTAATGGCTCTCCTAGACACAGCGCGACCTCACCCCCAATACCGGGAGAGACGAACCCCTGAAGATCCGCTCACTGCCTCCATGTGGCTCGGGACTGTACCCAACTAAAACCTGTTTGCACGACTCCTTTGAGCCGTGGTAGGGTAGTAATCAAAGCACAGTGGGAACTCACACGAGACAAATGACGATCCCCAGGTCGATGAACTAACCTGTACACATGTCACCTGGGAACTGCTATCTGACGTCAGGTATAAGACCAACTAGCATGTTCCCGGCGAGTCCTGTCCGGTGTACTCATAACCCAATGAGCACCTGTATACATCTTAGGTGAACCAACTGACACCAGTGGCTTGTGAGACCGGCCACCGCCCCTCGTCGGGTCTCGACTGTATACACTAGTCTACTCTGGAGAATCGATGCCCTGTCTCGAAACTCCTACGACTAGGGACCTTTTAAGGATGCGCTTATAGACTCCAGCTCTCACTTATATGATCGCCCTCATACTGCTGGCAGTCAAGCAAGAATCCTAGGGGCTCTATCAACGTGCAATAGCGAGATGTCATGTCACCTAAAGCAGTACACGATGATAAAGGTAAACCAGATAGCATACTATCATCTCGAGTAAGACTGTCCTACCGGGATAGGTCCTCCCTCAATCATTGCAATCACGTGCCTGTGATCCAATAATTGACTCTGAGGGCACTATCTCCAACATTATGGTGGAGGACCCCTTGGGAAATTGTTTTGATTTGGAACCGTGTTTTGAGTTTGTGATTGGTTCCAAGCAAAGTTAGGGTGATTCCTCCAACCCTGATTATAAGTGGAAGAATACGGATCGTTTCTAGGTCTTTGTTGGAAAGCAGCATTGGTATGCTCTTGACCTTGAAACGGAGAATTTAAAGGACATTCTTCCGTAAGATAAGATCGATCAGAACAGCATCCACATACAGTTTTGGAGAGTGACATCTGATTTAGGGCGGCTGCTAAAAATTTATGTTCCATAGCTTTGAGTTTGTTTTGCATTGCTGCCATTTCATCTCTAACTCCTATGAAAACATCAGATTGGTGGTTACCACCCCTAGAAGATGGTTAACTTGCACTCTCCCACTGTAAAGATTTTTCAGCGAAATCTTCTAAAAATCTCCAGGCTTCACCATCATCTTTATTCATGAAGGTGCCTTGACACATGGATTCAAGGGTCTGTTTTGTTGTAGGATTAATAACCTCATATATGATTCTGCACAGATCCCATCTAGGGATTCCATGATGAGGACATTGAACTAACAGATCCTTGAAGCGTTCAAAACACTTCGAGAATGGTTCATTTGGAAGCTAGGTAAATTGATTTATTTCGCTACGGACTCGAGCTGTCTTATGATTAGGATAGAATTTCTTTAGGAAAGCTGTTACAAATTCTCCCCAGTTTGAAATAGAATGTGCGGCTGTCATAAAGCCACTTCTCGGCTATATCGCATAAAGTGAACGGGAGAAGAGATAAACGCATAGCATCCACAGAAAGCTGTGAAGTACCCATCATAGCGCATATATTTTCAAATTTGGTAATAAAGACATATGCGTCTTCAGACTCGAGACCGTGATATTTTGGTAAAAGATTGATGTATTGTGGTTTGATTTCAAAATTGTCCCCATTGGCTGGTGGAATGGTAAGACAGGTCGAAAGAGGACCTTGCATAGGGTAACATCTCTCTTGGAGAGAGATGCGGGGCGGATTCTGCGCACCTGCGGACGGTGGCAGAGTAGTGTTAAAGAAGTTCGATGGAGAACCGTCCATCAAAGTGGGTGTGGTAGTGGGTGAAGAAAAAGTAGACGTAGAATTACCGACTTCGGAGTCGATAGGAGGAACACGGACAAGACGGGCACTAGAATCCCGTGTCCAGCCGAGCATGCACTAAATGGCAGCATTGTGATAATTAGAGAAAAGTTTGGATTGGTGTTTGTTTTGAAAAAGACGGATTTTTGAAAAATTCACACAAACAATGCACAAGAAACCCTAAATCTAGTGGTCACTTAAGTCAAGTCTCTAGACCGCTCCCAGACTTCCAGAAGACAAGTCGCAAGATAGATCCTCTACTGCGTCTTTGTCCCTTCTGTGGCCAGGTAAGTGGGAGGTTCTCCATTACGTAAGTAGTAGGCCTAATTAAGTAACCACTTGCCTTAGACACACTTGTCTTAGACACCACAAAAGAAACGCGGATAAGCAATAGATTACCCACGACCTCTTTCTGTCCTAAGTGAGCGCGACAGTCCTTAGAGTCATGTCTAAATATTTTTTAGTTAATGAGGGTGATGCGGATGAAAGTTTTATGATTTTTGGGGCTTAGGAAGGGTAATGAACTCCCCACCTAATCTGAATTTGGTCTTTGCCCCTTAATTTCCGTGTTAAAATATGCAAACAACCAAGATCAAACACGCAACAATTTTTCTTTTTTCGGCGCTGCGAATTTTTGCAAAGAATCCTGCAGAAATTGGTTAATGGACAGAGCAGGGAGGAGATAAGAAAGACAGAGATTCACCTAAATTTTTTGGTGCAGTGAAGCCCTAAGATCGTCGCGGAATCGCCGCATGAAGGCTACTTTGGCCGCGGATCAGCCGCAAGACTGAGAGATCCCTGCACAAAAATTTCAGGAACTGTTCCAATTGCCTCTCTGAACTTTTTGAGATGTCCTGAAAATTTTTCCTCTCGCTCCAGAGATTCCAGATTTCCTTGCAACAAATCGTTAATCATTTGATGCGAATTTTGATCTAAAAAATTCTGATGGAATAATAATTTTTTCAACTCAATTTACAAAAACGAACAAATTAGCACACGTTCCCCGGCAACGACGCCATTTGATTGATCATTCTTCGTATGTATTTGGAAATGTTTCACAACCAAAGAAATTTATACCGCAATCAATTGACGGTGTCTATTGTAGGTTCGTCGGTGAATGCGGATCGTCCACTGAGAAAGTGTGATTTGTTCGTTATCGTTTTAGTTGAGTTGAAAATTAAAAGATAAAAGAAATTGATTTAATAATTATGATATTTAGTTTTATGAATCGTAAAGAACTAGATCTAAAATCAAGAATTAATAAAGATCAAGAAAATATCCAAATCGTTTGAATTATCAAGATTTGTAAAGTAGCTTGTAGGAATCGATCAAATTGTTAGTGATGATGAATACTAATGATTACGAATTTTTATCTATCGAGGATTTGTTTCTAGATCGATGACGATCAACGAGAATTAGGGATCTATTGAAGAAACTAGGATTTCTCCATCATCATCCCTTGTCTTTTCATTGATTATCATTCAAATTCTAGCCTCTAGCAAATTAAATCACCGATCGTTGATCTCTAATTTGGAGCAAAGAAAGTGATATTGCTCAAATTAGGTTTTCGATGATTCAATTTCCTAAAGTTTACAAAACTCATAAGACTTAAGAATTGTTCAAGAATTTAATCATCATCATCTACATATTCTCTTGATTCCTCCACAAGAAGAGATTTCACTCAAACATCATGAAAAAGGAAAGAATTAAGAATCGGTAACTTTTCATAATGCAAGAATATAAAGAAAAACAAGATTTACAATATTCACCTTTATTAATCGACGATTAGGTACAATTCACTCAATTCGAAGTTACAAGATTTGAGGAGGTAACTAGATCCGCCGAAATTAGCTTCGCATCGATCTTCTTGAGTCGCGGATCATCGTGGATCTCTTGCTTGGATGAAGGTCGGCGTTGCTTCAAAGGATCGTTGATGGCTTGCTTGAGACGCTTCTCGATGGATCATGATTTGGCTTTGGAATTAACAATCAACAACAACTAACGAACAACCTTTTCAATGAATCCCTAGGTGCCTTTTTATAGTTTTTCCTTTAGCTTCCCCAAGAAGCTTGGTTGTCTTCTACTAGAAGCTAGGTTGTTATGAAGCTTGCATGAGAAGCTTGGTAGGTATCAAATTTGCACAAGAAACTTGGCTGTTAAAAGGGAAGCTTCTGTAGATTTCTAGGGACTTTGAAGCGCCTTGAAGAAGTTTGGCCGTTAAAAGAGAAGCCTCGGGAAAAAATCCAACCGCCGATGAGTCAACTCGGCCGCGGATCCGCGGCCGTTTGATGGACTCAATGCATGAAAATCTCAGGGTATTCTGGTGTTGGTTTTATGGCACTTTCCTGATATCTGGAATATTTTTATACTTTCTAGTTTACTGCCAGATCTCAAGTCTTGGACTTGATGCGTTTTATCAGCACTTTTGTGATTCTGGCTCTTTTACCTGGAGAATTTCCTGCACATAATCTCGAGACAAGTGTTGATACACAAAGATCATGCGTGTAATAATAAACACACAATTTCCCTCATAATGCCGGTTATAATGTATAAAACATGTTATTTGATATTTTGCAGATGAATTGCTAATATGTGCTATATTTATACCAAATACCTTTAGATGATTACAAAGTGTAGGGAAATTGATGTGTTAAAAATGCAATATTTTCGACTGATCAAGTATCTTCATTTGCTTCAATTTGTGTTGGATTCTAGCTAGACTCCTAGGATGAGGGAACAAACTTAATGAATACCTCTCTTATCATAGATGGATCCACTTGAGAAAACCTTTCTCAAGCTCCAACTTCACCTCAAGCTCCAAGCCATTTATGAAGTAACTAACCATCCAAACTTTCTTGTTTTGGAGAGTTAGTGATGTAGTGGTATCCCTCATTATTTTTCTCGCATTTAATTTCCATTTCTCTTTTATTTTGGGAAGAAGAAAAGAGCTTGAAGCTTGGAGAGGAGAGTGTGTGTAGAATATCATTAACCATTTCATGTAAATGATTGATAATATTATCATCTCTCAAATAGATCCCAACCATAGGATTTCCATCACCCATCCAAGTGCCCACCCTCTTTTTTCCCCTTCACATGTCACCTAAATGAAAGTGGGTAGGCATGTGCTATACCCCTGACATAACAAAACCAAAAGAGAACCAATAAGGAAAAAACATAAAGAAAAGAAAATAATAAATACTTATTGTTCCCGCCAAAAATTTTGGCAAAGAGCTATTTGTTCCTTTATAAGAAAAAGGGAGAGAAAAGGATCCTCATAGTTTGGCATCACGTGTTAAACACGTGATCGCTCATATGCAAAGCATATAAGCACTGAAAATAAGTAACTAAGGGTCAAATTGGCCTCACGTGTTAAACACATGAGCGCTCATATGCAAAGCATATGAGCGTTGAATAAAATAAACCTAAAGGCCAAACTGGCATCACATGTTAAACACATGAGCGCTCATATGCAAAGCATATGAGCACTGAAAATAAATAGGCTAAAACCCAAACTAGGGGTCGCATGGTAAACACATGAATTCTCTTGCCGCACTCTTTGGCAGCGCTCACATGCAAAGCATGTGAGCGCCCCAATTTAAAATGATCCCATCTGATAAAATTAAATTCTATATGATAGAATTAAATTCTATTTGGAAAATATTTTTCCCGATCTTTCTAATATGGAAAGATGTTTCTCTAACAGAGAATCTTGGATTTAAAATCCAATGGTGATAAAATATCACAAAATAAACTATCTGACAGAATTAAATTTTATGTGGAAAATATTTTCCTGATCTTTCTCAAACTAGAAAGATCTTCTCTGTTAAACAGAGGACCCTTGGATTAAAAATCCAACGGTGATTATAAAATCATCCATCGATAATTTGATAAAATAAAATTCTATCTTAGGAAAATATATTCCTAATCTTGTTAAACTGACAAGATATTCATATTATAGAATAAAATTATGATCTTGTTAGACCAACAAGATATTCATGTTATAAAATAAAATTCTAATAAGATATTCATATTATAAAATAATTCTATGTTAGGATAATATCTTTCTAATCTTGTTAAAATAACAAGATATTAATATGATAGAATAAAATTCTAATCTTGTTAAAATAATAAGATATTAATAAAATAAAATAAAATTCTAATCTTGTTAAACTAACAAGATATTTATATGATAGAATAAAATTCTATTTTAGGAAAATATTTCCCCATCTTGTAAAACAAACAAGAAATCTTCTCTGGTAAACAGAGAGTCTTTGGATTAAAAATCCAACGGTGAATAAAATTTACCGATTGATCTAAAATATCATTTTGATTGATTATAAAATCAATCATGATCTCTTAATGAGAGATTTTCTCAACAAATTGATTTCTTTCTTTCTCCTATAAATAGGAGCAAAGAGATGACAAAAGGAGGAGGAGGAAAAAAGGAGACCCCCATAAGCTTCTGTAAAATTACAGAAGGTTCTCAAAACAACAAAGAATTTTATTCTCTCAAAGAAGAAGATTTCCCTCCAAAAAAAACCCTAGGTAAAGAAAAAAGAAGAGATAAAATATCTTATTTACCTAATATACCATATCTAAGGGTTTAACTGTTGGAGTTTCTTAGCACATTGACTAGGGTTTCAAGGTGTATCAAGTATACAATTTAAAAGTATAGTGTGCTAATAAACTCAAATTTAGAATCGAACTAGAGGATTATTGTTTTAAAACAAGTAAACAAGCATAAACATAAGTGATTATGGAATAGAACCTTTGTAGACCGGTTCATCACTTTAAATGCTCGTGTAGAAGTCCCTTCGCTCTAAGTAGTGGTGTTCCGGACTCTTCGTAGGCTCCACTAGTCGAAATAAATGAGCTTGCTTAATGATCGTCGAAGCCGAAAATGATCTACTTTAAGGAGACTCAACTCAAGCTATCTCTTCACTAATGTATGAATAAGTGAAGCAAACAACCTACACTATATGGATGATATGGTATAGATTGATGAAGTAGGAATTTAGCTGACTTTAGAATATTTTCCTCTCATTCTTTTTCACCTCAAGAAAACTCAAGTCAAGAAAAAAGGATGAAGAAGATGAAGCATCTAATGAACCATGGGTTAGAAAATATCTAATATAAACTCATGTAGAGACTTAACTAAGGTTAGGATAAGCTTAGGTTAAATAATATCTAGTGTAAAACAAAAACAAGTGGAGTTTAGTCAAGGTTTCTACAAGCTTCATAACCATGCTAATTTCCACCTATTTTTAGTTTTATCTAAATAATTAAAACCATACATTATCTTAACTAAGGTGTGAGTCTCATACACCCAAGTTCCATGTATCATCAAGCATGATACAATTATTAAAATACATTAAATATATATATATATATATATATATATATATATAATGTAAATGAAAAAAAGAAAATTCTTAAGTGAGCATTTATATTAGTTAATATATATTAATATATATATATATATATATATTAAATTATTAAATCAACATTTGATTTAATAATCCAGCTATATCACATATAACCGACTAATATCAAATCATCGAATCAATACTTGATCCGATAATCCGGTTATATAACATATATCGCGAAATCAGAATACAACATCATATACATGTATCTATCTCGGTCCCACACATATCACATATGTACCCTACTTCGTTTCGCTTGACCCAGGAAACCTCTGTGTAGGACCCTAAAGACTCGTCAATACGCCGGCAGTAGGTGGTGATCATATCAGTTACCCACAAACAGCAAGCGGTCTGCTAAACGTAACGGCCATCCGGGTATTGAGCGATTAGAAGATCAACAAGCAAGCCTGCTCATACTCCTGTGAATCCAATCAGTAACATTACCGTACAATCCGGTCTCTTCGTCTGATATGTCGCATATCGAGTCTAGGGTTGGTAAACGTCAGACCCCAATAATTTGATAACTCATGCTGATTTGAGGTCCATAAAAGTTCGAGAAACTACTGATAACACTTACCAGTAAATCTCAACAACCCTGGTCAGAGATTTCGTGTTATGGCTAATTGAGCACAACACAACATCAACCCCCAATACCGGGTGAGACAAAACCCCTCCTATCGCTCATTGCCTCCATGTGATTCGGGACTGTACCCAAAGGCCACCAGTTTGCACGTTCTCTTGAACGTGGTATGATGGAAATCAAAGCACGGTGGGAATCACACAAGACTCTATGACGATCTCGGGTCTACAGATTAACCTGTACCAGTGTCACCAAAGAACTGCTATCTGAAATTAGATATAATACCATCTAGGAGTTCTCGGCGAGTCCTGTTCGGTGTACCCATTCTCTAATGAGCACCTATGCACATTCACTTATGTCAAACACCAATGGTTGTGAGATCAACCATCGTCCCATACAGGATCAAGAATCGTACACACTAGTCTACACTGGAATATCGATGCCCCATCTCGGTACTCTCTCGACTAGGAACAATTAAAGGATGTACTTGTGGACTACTCTGGCCCCACTAGTATGATCTACATCATAGTCCTGGTGGTCAAGTCCACATCCTAAGGGCTTTATCAACATGTAACAGAGAGATAGTATAAAGATACATAAGCGTACATGTTAAGACAAAGTGCAACCAGATAGCATATTATCATGTCGAGTAAGAAAGTCCTCTCTATATATATCCAAGCATCCACTATAATATACAATCATGTACAACAATGGTCTCTAGGACATACATATAGCTAACAATCTCCCACTTGCACTAAGGCTAACTGTTGTAGTATCTCATACCCAACATCCCGAAGAATCTCTCAAACTGTATCTTGGGTATGGCCTTCGTGAGTGGATCCGCTGTGTTATTCTTCGTGTCAACTCTCCTGATCTCGATCTCCCGGCGACCAACTATCTTCCGGATCAGGTGATACCGTCGAAGAATGTGTCTGGACTTCTGATGGGACCCAGGTTCCTTGGCCAAAGCCACTGCTCCATTGTTATCACAATGCAGAGGTATTGGATACTCGATGGATGGAACCACAGCAAGTTCAGTTATGAACTTCTTTATCCAGACAGCCTCCTTGGCGGCATCGTTGGCAGCGATGTATTCAGCCTCCATCGTTGAGTCTGCCACGGTATCTTGCTTGGAACTCTTCCAACATACCGCCCCTTCATTGAGGGTGAAGACAAAGCCCGAGACTGACTTACTGTCGTCCCTATCACTTTGGAAGCTCGAATCGGTAAAGGACTCCACTTACAGTTCACCGTTACCATACACCAAGAAAATTTATTTAGTCCTTCTCAAGTACTTAAGAATTTTTTTCACAGCTGTCCAGTGATTCTCCCCAGGATCCGATTGATACCTACTCACTACACCTAGTGAATAAGCTATATCTGGTCTGGTACATAGCATCGCATACATGATAGAGCCTACTGCCGAAACATAGGGTATCCCTTGCATGCGAGCCCTCTCCAAATCAGTCTTGGGAGACATCTCTTTAGAGAGAGTGATTCCAGAAATTGTGGGTCAATCACCACGCTTGGAATCTTCCATACCAAACCTCTTTAGTATGGTGTCAATGTACCTGGATTGGGACAATCCCAATATCCGTTTAGATCTATCTTTATAGATCTTAATCCCTAGAATGCAAGAGGCATCACCCAGATCTTCCATGGAGAATCTGTGTGATAAGAAGAGCTTGACCGAGTGCAGCATAGGCACATCATTTTCTATCAAGAGTATGTCATCCACGTGCAATACGAGGAAGACAATCTTACTCTCTGCAACCTTCTTGTATATATAAGGTTCATCTACATTTTTGATGAAGTCAAACTCTTTGACTGCAACATCAAAACATATATTCTAACTCCGCGATGGCTGCTTTAATCCATAAATTGATTTAAGCAGCTTGCACACCTTTCCGCTGCTCTCACTATCTACGAAGCCTTCTGGCTGAGTCATGTACACACTCTCTTCTAAATCACCATTTAGAAAAGCGATTTTGACATCCATCTGCCAGATTTCATAGTCAAGGTATGCAGTGATGGCAAGTAGGATCCGGATGGATTAAGCATAGCCATTGGAGAAAAGGTTTCGTCATAATCCACACCTGGTCGTTGACGAAAACCTTTTTCTACAAGTCTAGCTTTGAAAGTCTCAACTTTTCCAACTACACCAAATTTCTTCTTGAAGATCCACTTGCTCCCGATGTGTTTTACTTCTTCAGGAGAATCTTCCAAAGTCCATACTTTGTTGTGTACATAGATTCCATCTCAGATCGCATAGCATCCAGCCATTTCATAGAGTCACTACTCGTGATGGCCTGCTCAAAGCTAGTAGGGTCATCATCTTCCATGATGCAATCCTCGCTCCCACCGTCTACGAGAAAACCGTAGTATCTCTCAGGTAGATGAGAAACCCTACCAGATCGGCGGAGAGGCCGAGGTTCGTTAGGAACTATCGAATCCTCTAGTTCTACTAAATCATCAGTCGCGGTTTGTGTAGCTGGAACTTCTTCCAGTTCTACCTTATCGCTGCTAATTTCTTTTTCAAGAAATTCCTTTTCTAAAAAGGTGGCATTCTGAGAAACAAACACCTTTTGCTCTTCGGTGTGGTAGAAGATATACCCTCGCAAATGTCTGGGATATCCAACAAACTTGCAAAAAACTGACCTTGCCTCGAGTTTATCCGGATTTTGCTATTTAACATAGGCCGGATAACACCACATCTTAAAAAAATTAAGATATGGTCTCTTCCCCTCCCATATCTTATATAGAGTGGTAGACACTTATTTAGTCGGAACCCTATTCAATAGGTATGCAGCTGTCTCAAGCGCATAACCCCAAAAGGAGATAGGTAACTCAGCAGCACTCATCATGGAGCGTACTATTTCTAATAGGGTGCGATTTCTCTGCTCCGATACACCATTGTGCTGTGGTGTATACGGAGGAGAAAGCTGAGAGAGAATCCCATTTTCTTTTAAATAGTCCAGGAACTCCATGCTTAAGTATTCTCCTCCCTGATCAGATCAAGGATTTTAATACTTTTTCCCGTTTGGTTCTCTACTTCGCATTTATATTCCTTGAATTTCTCAAAAGCTTCAGACTTGTGTTTCAACAGGAACACATGTCCGAATCTTGAGAGATCGTTTGTGAATGTAATGAAGTATGAGAAGCCATTCCTGGCATATGTAGACATAGGACCGTATACATCACTATGTATCAGTCCCAAGAGTTCAGTAGCTCTTTCTCCGTGTCCAGTAAATGGAGTTTTGGTCATTTTGTCTTTGAGATGTGACTGGCAAGTTTCATAAGATGAAATTTCAAACAGATTTAAATATCCATCCTTATGTAACTTAGCTAGCCGTGTCGTATTGATATGACCTAGTTTACAATGCCACAAGAAGGATTCGTTCATTTCTGAACTTTTCCTCTTGTGTGTGTTCTGTACATTAAGAACTATATTCTGATTCAGAATGTATAATCCGTTACATAACGCACCAAACCCAATCAACACTTGATTTAGGAAAATGTTCATAACATTTTTCTCTACTATAAAGTTATATCCTTTTTTATCTAATACAGAGATTGATATTAAATTGCACATCATAGATGGTACATAGTAACAGTCGTTCAAGATCAGTGTATTACCGTTTGGCAATACAAGGTGATATTCGTCAACTGCTTTGGCTGCAACAGTTGCACCATTCCCAACTTTTATTGAATGTTCACATTTTCCCAGTTCTCTACCTCTTCTAAGCCCTTGTAATACATTACATAGGTGGGATTCTGATCCGGTATCTAATACCCAGAATATAGAGTGTACTGAGAAAAAGTTCTCGGTAACGAACACACCCGAAGAAGACGCATCAATATGCTCATTTCTCGTTTGGGTGGCTTGGGAATCCTGGTATCCCCTATTTCCTGCTCAGTCTTATAACAATTATAAGGAAGAGCGGAACTAATGTCCCCCAGCTCAGTATAATAAGCAAGTTCGGTCAATACATCCATATTATTATCTTGATTAAGGCATGTCAAGGTCGCTACCTGGAGAGAGAGAGAGAGAGAAGAAAAACACTTTAGCGTATGCTCTTGCAAGATTAGATTTGGTAATTATCTTATCTAATCAGGATGGCTCCCACTGCTTTGTATCAAATCTTCCTTCAAAACCTAAAAGGTAAGACTAGCCGGGATTAATTACACCGTACAAGTTCGCTAACCGGTCAGCCAGGCCAGTGTCGGTACTTTGAGGGAGGTTCCCCATGCTTTCGCACGGACCTAATTAAAATAAACCTCATTTTCCCAGAGGCATAACTCCATTGACACCTTTCTAGACACCTAATGGGTTAGCTAATTGTATAGTGCAAAACTCTCCCAGGAGTAACTCTTACTCGCAGCGGGTATCGGGATCCAACTATCTCATAGAAGGTATGCAATCTCATTGCAAATTTCAATACTTGAAATTCCCGATAATATTTCCCCCTAATGTCCTATGGCCTTGACGGAGGCCAACAAACCATAGGACACTAGCCAAGTTCAACCCGTACATTTCTTGATTGAATTAAACCTACCCGCACGACCCTTGACGGAGGCCAACAAAATCGCACGACTACCCTAATCCAATCGCATCATATGCTAACAAATAAGTGCTAATCAGCTACCGCACACTACGCCTTGACGGAGGCTAACAAACGCAGCACGAATACTAAATAGTACCTATCTAAAATGATGGAGGGTTACGACAGGTTTTTAAGAAAACCTTTTGTGTAATGAACTTGATATCGTTGCAGAATTTAGTGATTTTGAAAAGGAGTTTTTTTGAGGATTTTACTAGTTTCGCTAAAGAGGTCACTCCCGGTGAAGGGATCTCGGCTCTTTCCTCATCGAATAAGATGCTGGATATTCTACAAGGAATACCATTATGCAAAGCAAAAACTAAAAAAGCAATCAAAAAACAAAACCGTGTTGGTTGTAGCATCTGCTAGCTTCTGCTAAAGAGGTCACTTCCGGTGAAGAGATCTTGACTCTTTCCTTATCGAATAAGGTGCTGGATATTCTATAAGGAATACCACTATGCAAAGCGAAAACTAGAGCTACCTTTTTCTAAAAATTTGATTCCACAACATCTTTAGGTTTCTTTACTTTTCATTAATCTCATTAATAAAGTCCCATCATGTATGCTTCCTAAGCATCACAGATAAAGAAACGAAAATAAAATGTACGCTTATGCCATCCGCATTCGCCACCGGGTCCCGTTATACACCATTAGGTTACTTAACTAACGGCATGGCGGGGCGGGACTAGCACGGATGCAAAACATAAGCAACCTCTATTATATATCATATATATAATAATAAAACATTCGTCTTAGGCAGTAATATGATCTCATCATAGAACATTGCAGCAGAAGTCAACATATGAAATATTGGATATACTAGGATTTCCGCGTTTTAAATTAAGCCAGTAAAAAACATGGATTTCACAATCGTGATGAATAGCCAAACATCCCTAGACCCCTACGAGAGCGGCAAGTAACCCTGCCCTTTCTAGGGTTAAGAGACCCGGTCTCGACTCCTCGAGATGGTCTCCCACTGGACCCTAGAAGCCGGTCAATTGTGCTCCCCACCTTGGGTCTATCCTAATGCGGAAAAATAAATAATATGCATCAATGGTGACATCATCCTCAACCCGGAAGTGCCCCAATAAAAGAATATTATATACAATGAATTTTACATGAATAAAAAGAAAAACTCTCATCTAACATAAAATCCCCGGCCATTCTTTCACGACGATCCAATATTTCATATCACAACAACACATAAGAACACATGCCATCAACATAAGTAAATATGCGTATCCCAATTGTCGTTGTCGTATAGCAACGAAACCGGCGATACACCACATATTACACTTACGATCGCAGAATAGAAATGTGAACTACAATAATTAGAATCCGCAATCACCCTTAGACATCATAAACCCGAAATATCACATACTTCGGATTTCATGCCTAACACAGTAGATTCCTTAGACATCATAAACCCGGAACATCAGATATTCCGAATTTCATGCCTAACTTTATAAACCCCGCATTTTAGTCTCGTATTGAAAACGCTTTTCAATAATTAGTCGGGTAATTCAACAAGATTCCCGACAACATGATCGAATGCGCTTCGGAAACATTAGTAGACGACCGCACCCCCGATGCCGTCGACGAAGTGCACTTAGGCGGAACACTATGGCCGCGAGCACCCGAGCGGATGCTTTTGGTAACAGGGTTCTCCTACAGTCACTTGGTCAGGGCTATGGGGCGTGGCTATCTAGTAATGTTACATGGTGAGTATTCGCGTACACTACGCGACTGCGACGAAGTTTTGATCCAAATCGAAACTTCGTGGCAACCGATGTTTTGAGACTAAATTGCTAGATTTATAAGATATAATCCAGTTTTCACAAAACTTATAATTGTGGATTCCAAATATTGTATCACAAATCACATATAGCTAGGCGACGTTAAACATTTGGATCGAATCAAAGAATTCCCAAAATTCCCAGAAAACTCAACACTTAAGCACAATTAAAAAATACCCAGAATATGCCACAACACCTATGGACTAACCGTTGAAGTGCCAACTCAAGCCTCACACTTGGCGCCGTGGAACCGCCGCAAATACCACTATTTGGCCACGGTTCTGTGGTCAAGTAATCGAATTAGGGTTTCGTTCTTCAAGAGGATCCATAGAATTACCTGCATGATTTTTTGAATATTTTTAATCTCAAAAATTCCAACGTTTGGAAAATTTTCCAAAGAGCATCGGAAATTAGGGTTTTCGGTGTTCGTTCGGACTTCTAACTTCGCCTAGACGACGCCTAATGCTCTAGCTTGGCTCTGATACCATGTTGGAGTTTCTTAGCACATTGACTAGGGTTTCAAGGTGTATAAAGTATACAATTTAAAAATACAGTGTGCTAATGAACTCAAACTTAGAATCGAACTAGAGAATTAGGGTTTTACAACAAGTAAGCAAGTATAAACCCAAATGATTATGGAATACAATCTTTGTAGACCGGTCCATCACATCAAATGCTCCGTGTAGAAGTCCCTTCGCTCCAAGTAGTGGTGTTCCGGACTCTCCGTAGGCTCCACTAGTCGAAATGAACGAGCTTGCTTAATGATCGTCAAAGCCGAAGATGATCTACTTTGAGGAGACTCAACTCAAGCTACCTCTTCAGTAATGTATGAATAAGTGAAGAAAACAACCTACACTATATGGCTAATTTGGTATAGATTGATGAAGTAGGAATTTAGCTCACTTTAGAATATTTTTCCTCTCATTCTTTTTCATCTCAAGAAAACTCAAGTCAAGAAAAAAAGGATAAAGAAGATGAAGCATCTAATGAACCATGGGTGATAAAATATCTAATATAAACTCATGTAGAGACTTAACTAAGGTTAGGATAAGGTTAGGTTAAATAATATCTAGAGTAAAACAAAAATATGTGGAGTTTAGTCAAGATTTCTCCAAGCTTCATAACCATGCTAATTTCCACCTATTTTTAGTTTTATCTAAATAATTAAAATTATACATTATCTTAACTAAGGTGTGAGTCTCATACACCCAAGTTCCATGTATCATCAAGCATGATAAATACATTATATATATATATATATATATATATATATATATATATGTATGTATATATAAAATGTAAATGAAGAAAAGAAAATTCTTAAGTGAGCATTTCTATTAGTTAATATATATTAATATATCAAATATATATATATATATATATATATATATATTAAATTATTAAATCAACATTTGATTTAATAATCCGGCTATATCACATATACCCGACTAGTATCAAATCATCGAATCAATACTTGATTCGATAATCCGGTTATATCACATATAACCTATATCGCGAAATCAGAATACGGTATCATATACACGTATCTATCTCGGTCCTGCACATATCACATATGTGCCCTACTTCGTTCGCTTGAGCCAGGAAACCTCTGTGTAGGACTCTAAAGACTCGTCAATACGCCGGCAGTAGGTGGTGATCATATCAGTCACCCACAAGCCGCAAGCAGTCTGCTAAACGTAATGGCCACCCGGATATTGAGCGATCAGAAGATCAACAAGCAAGCCTGCTCATACTCCTGTGAATCCAATCAGAAACACTACCGTACAGTCTTGTCTCTTCGTCTGATATGTCGCATATCGAGTCTAGGGGTGGTAAACGTCAGACCCCCAATAACTTGATAAGTCATGCCGATTTGAGGTCCATAACGGTTCGAGAAACTACTGATAACACTTACCAGTAAATCTCAACAACCCTGGCCAGGGATTTCGTGTTATGGCCAATCGAGCACAGCGCAACATCAATCCCCAATACCAGGAGAGACGAAACCCCACCTATCGCTCATTTCCTCCATATGATTCGGGACTGTACCCAAAAGCCACCGGTTTGCACGTTCACTTGAACGTGGTATGATAGAAATCAAAGCACAATGGGAATCACACAAGACTCTATGATGATCTCGGGTCTACAGACTAACCTGTACCAGTGTCACCAGAGAACTGCTATCTGACGTTAGGTATAATACCATCTAGGAGTTCTCGGCGAGTCCTGTTCGGTGTACACATTCTCTAATGAGCACCTGTGCACATTCTCTGATGTCAAACACCAATGGCTGTGGGGTCAACCATCACCCCATACAGGGTCAAGAATCGTATACACTAGTCTACACTGGAATATCGATGCACCGTCTCGATACTCTCTCGACTAGGAACAATTAAAGGATGTACTTGTGGACTACCCTGGCCCCATTAGTATGATCTACATCATAGTCCTGGTAGTCAAGTCTACATCCTAAGGGCTTTATCAACATGTAACAGAGAGACAGTATAAAGATACATAAGCGTACATATTAAGACAAAGTGCAACCAGATGGCATACTATCATGTCGAGCAAGAATGCTCTCTCTATATATGTCCAAGCATCCACTATAATATACAATCATGTATAACAATGGCCTCTAGGGCATACATATAACTAACATTAACCTTTTTCAAAGAACTTAGTTCTTTCTCTGGATTTGAGATCCACAAGACAAGTCTCCCACAAGTTAAGAATTTAATTCTCATTGGGAAGATCTTATTCTTAAGAATTAAAGATTCAGGAAAGAACAAAATTGAAATGAAATAAGATGGGGTTCATAATACTCCAGGAACTTAGTTCCTCCAAATCAGGAACTTAACCCGATCCAAGATTCTTAAAATAGTGATCTTGGTGATCCTTAATGATCAAAACACCATTAAAAGAGGTTTAACCTCTCTGAAAACATGAACATGGAAAACATGAAGTTCATAATACTTTAGGAACTTAGTTCCTTCAAATCAAGAACTTAGTTTTTAAAGAATATGATCCAGATCCTCAAAATAATAATTTTGGTGATCGTTAATAGTCAAAATACTATTAACAGAGATTTAAGTTCTCTAAAAATATCAACAGAGATTAAATCTCTAAAAGAACCCAGCGCCTCACGTGAGCGCTCAAGGCCAAGTATATAGCGCCTCATGTGAAACGCATGTGAGCGCCTGAAAAAGTTAGTGCTTAGCACTATTGGCGCGCTTCACGTGAAACACACGTGAGCGCCAAAAAACAGAAAAGTTAGTGCTTAGCACTAGTGCAACGCCATAAAAGACTAGTGCTTAGCACTATTATAGCGCCTCAAGTGACATACACGTGAGCATTATAGACAACTGAGTGCTTAACACTGTTGGGTATTAAAGAAATCCAAACCAAGCCCCAATTGGCTAAGTCCCTCTGGAGTCAATTGCAACTGAGCCCAAATGCTCTGTTGTTGGATCTCAATTAAAATTTGATGATCCTTAAATGTTGCTAAGTTGATCTTAGTCTCAAATAAGACTAACGTATCCTTACTTAAAAATAAATTGAGCCCAAACGCTCATATGTTTAAGTTGATCTTAATCTCAAATTAGATTAACGGTCCTTAAACCAAACAAAATATTTTTGAACTAAAAGAACATATAACCTAAGTTCAAAACCCAAAACCCGATCTTAGCCCAAATTGGCTAAGCATATATTTATGATATCGAAATTGATCTTAGTCTCAAAAATGACTAGTGTTCTCCCATCGATGATATCCAAAATGATATTCATCCTATGTCTCCTAAAGTAATCTTAGTCTCAAATACGACTAATAATTCTTAGGTCCACCACAATCATTTTCCCTCAAATACAGGATTTGGTTCAAGGGTACATCTCTTCACACCTCTGATATATGTCGTAATTCCTCAACATCTTCAGAGAGGTGGCGGGTCCCGACGACCAACAACTTCTTTCGTTGATGCACTTCTAAACTGACGTGCACGCCTTAAATTGGATCGTGCCCCAAATTGGGCACATTCCATATCTCCATTGTTCACTCTGTCACGTATAAAATACACATGCGCATAGGATGAATAATGGACCGGAATGTTCCTAAACTAATATTCGCCCCCAAATACGGCGATAATGGACTGAAATGTCCCTAAACTAACATTCACCCCCAAATACAGCGATAATGGACCGAAATGTCCTTAAACTAGTATTCGCCTCCAAAATGGCGATAAAGGACCGAAATGTCCTTAAACTAACACCTCGCCTCAAACATGGCGATAATGGAACGCGATGTCTTTAAGCTAAAATAATCGAGCCCAAATGCTCATATGTTTAAGCTAATCTTAATTTCAAACCAAATTAACGATTCTTAAATCAACCCAAACCCAAATCTAAAAACATACGGATTTGGACTAATCCACGCCCTACGGGCGACGACATAAATTAGTCTCCGTATACAATCCACGGGCAACCAAAATAAAACAAACATACACATGACACGAAATGAACCTCCGGAGTAGGAGAAATTGGTTATCGCGATACGGTAACGTAATTAACTGCAGGGGATTGCGCCTGCAGGGAAGAGCGTCCCCACAATAAAAAAAACCCCTCGCAAACGAGGGGGAATCTAATAAAGTCCGCTACAATGGCCACATCCGTCCAAACCTCCGATATACGGTGCCATAAATCAACTTGGTATGTTCGAAGAGGTGGACGGATAAATCCAAATAGTGTCTGCCCCCAGATTCAGGAAAGACGATCCATCGCAGTTCGTCTCTGTTTTCGGTGGTGAACAGATTCTGGCACGCCCAGTAGGACCTTTTTCACTTTCCACTCCACACTTCGTGTGTCGTGTTTCGCGAACAAAATCGCGGTTCTTTATGGTTGCCCTTGGATTCGAGATACTAAGATTTGGTGTCTTGTTCCTGTGCAGAAGAAAAATCAATGGCTTTCAACTGCACAACTTGCAACAGCAACTCCCGCTCTGCCCCAACTGGAGAAGTGACTTATAGGCCCAACGCGTCCTCCATTTTTTCAATGCTGATGGGGCAAGTAATAGAAGCCACTACTGGATTGTTCTTCGGGACCATGCTCCCACCAATGATCGTCGGCGCCTCAACACCGCAACCTGATGTTCCCAAGAAGTCGGTCTTCCATCGACTGACGACCGCAATGGATCCACTCAACGAGCCGTCCAAAAAGGTGGTCTCAGTCTTTAATAGGCCGAGCTAAAACTCAAGTGGACCAGCAAAGAAGCCCGTGATTCCCGAAGGGGCTACCCCAAAAAGGATAGACCTCCCAATACCTGCTGCAAATGAAGCCGTCAAAAGTGCTTTACCAGTCAGGCGATCGGTCTTCGAGAGGCTGACCGTCTCCAATCAAATCTTACCAAGGAAGTTGGTCTTTAACAGGCTGGCAACTGCTGAAGCTCCTCAACAAAACCAGGGACAAGCTGCAACCGCTTCCGAAAACGAGATGGTCCCTTCAGCAAGGCATGCTCGACGTCGCCACTGGCTCCGAGTAAGAAAAGCTGGGGGAAACTCCCCTTCTGGACTTACCCCACTAGCTCCAATGGTGGAAGTCGATGCTGCTGTTCCAACCGAAAACAACTTTGAACCGCTGAAGAGGGTGCGCAAAAACTCTTCCACAGAGGTACTGAAGAAATCACCTCTTCCTGTTAAGGTCCCTGTGTAGGAAAAGTAGGAGCGGTCCCATCATCGGCTCTCTTCCCAAATTCACAAAGTCTGGAAAAAAGTCCAGGACTCTGTGATCGATGAAAACTACTCCCGCCGACCGAAGAAATTGAAGGCTCGGCAAAATAAAGATCATCCCTCCATCATACAGTGAGGGGCTTCTTCTATAGAGGTGCCTGTCATAACGGCTCCTTCAACTTCAACCTCCCACAAAAGGGTGAGGCTGGAGAACATCCTACCGCCTGTGGCAAATTCCAAAGGCACTGGACCCAAACGCCCTAAGTCTGTGGGCATGATCGTGCATACGGTCTACATGGCTTCTGGGAAAGATGAAAGCCATGCTTCCGTAAGTCATCGACCGCAAACTCGGTCGTTGACAAAATCTTAGGAGCAATAACAAAAGCTCCAAGAAATGCTAACCAAGATGGAAGCACTTGCCCGACAAAAAGAAAGCCCGGACACAACTGCCAAACAGCGCTAAGATCAGGAGACCGATACAGAGTTCCTGCGAAGGGTGTTGAAAGAAAAGATAAGGAGGCCGCAGAACAAGCTACTAACATAAAGAGAATGGCGCTTTTTTTCCACGACTTGGTTGAAATGATGATCCAGTCAGAGCCTCAAACCGAGGATCCGCCGATAACCATCGAGGATGACAGAGGGGAAACTTCAAACCCTCTTTTGGCTTTATCGACAGCTAAGGAGGAAACGATCTCCAAGGCTACTCTTGATGACTATATAGCTCAACAAATACGAGCTCATCAAGCTAGTGAAGTGGCTGGCCAAATCATCAGAACTGGACGACCATATCCAGGTTGGTATGACCAAATCAAATACCCGCTGGGATATACGATCCCCAAGTTCCATGTATATAAAGGGACAAGAAACTCACACCAACACGTCACGCAGTTTAGAGCTTTGTGCGGCAACACTGCAGGCGATGAAAAACTGTTGCTTCGCCAGTTCGTTGGCAGCCTGTCATAAACGGCCTTTGAATGATACTCGGAGCTCCCAAATGACTCCGTGAGGACATTCACAGAGATGGAGCTGTTGTTCACACAGTGGTTCTCCAGCGTAAGCGAGCGAACCCCGATCACTGCATTAATCAATGCAAGGGTAAAGTCGGGAGAAACCTGGGTCCAATACGCAATCCAGTGGCGGAACCTGTGGTCAAAGTGAGAACAACGCATCAAACAATCCCCCACCGTGGGCATGTTCATCGGGACCCTAGATCCACAAACGACTATATCCCAGTTCATGACGTTCTTCAAGCCCACAACTTTCCAGGCTCTGATAGACAAACTGGCCTAAATAGACCAGATGAGCCACGGGCCTTCCTCCTCAGATAAGGATCCTAGAAATGCCAAGAGTAAAGGGAAAGCGGCCTTCGTTGCCTACACGCAACAGCAACCGAGTGGTCCAAAGCCAGCCGCTCGCCAAAACAACACGCGGTCGCGCCTATCCCTGGAAGAAAGGCTAGGATGCGCTTACTCGTTTCCCCGCGATAAAATAAGAAGACTCTTTGAGTTGGCAGTGCGCAACAAACTCATCCAACTGCCAAACACACGGCGTCCACCGCAACCTCGCGACGTCAACAACCCCAACTACTGCTCCTATCATAGAATGGTGAGCCACCCAATTGAGGATTGCTGCGTCTTCAAGAACTGGGTCGAGGACCAGTACTAACAAGGAAAATTCACACTGTCTGAGAACTGGAGGGTGAACCCGCCACAGAAGCACTCCCAAAAAGGTGGATGCAACGGGGGCATCATGCTCGCTTGTAGAAGAAGCTTCATGGGAAGTCGTTCTTTCAGCTAAAACCAAAAGAATGCTGAAAGATCTACATGCATGTACGGCAATCAGGTGGAAAAGCCCACTTGAACCCGAAATCATCGAAGGGATGCTGAAACCGCGTCCCGTACCGAAAGTTGTTGATAAAGGGAAAAATCCCCAAGTCAAGCCTTCAAAGTCTTCAAAGAAAAAGAAGAAGACCAAGAAGCCTGTGCAGCCTGCCGAGTATGACGAAAAGCGTACAAATCTAAAAAAGTACATCGATACGTTGGAGGAGTACAACCAGAAGGCGTGAACACCGGTCACCCTCGAAGAGTTCATCAAGCATATTCTTGAGAACAAATATAGTGACTACGATAAGGAAAATGACTCATCAGAAGAAACTGAAGTCTATGTAGCGAGTTGCCACATGGCCTCCCATTCGTTGTTAAATGGAGAAAAAACTACCTCATCGTCAGAAAACAACACAAAAGAACTAAGGGCAGATGCGGCGCTAAAATCCCCGGAACTGCCAGAAGAAGACCCGATCGATAGGCTGTTAAACGAAACCTTTCAAAAAAGCAAAGCTGATTGAGAACGCGAAACAGCCATATACGAAAAGGCTAAGCGTCAGCATCAGAATGAAGAAGCTGCGGCGATATGAGTCGTAAAGTACTCCAATCAAGCCGGAGCAAACCTGCTACAAATAAGAGCAGGATCAAGGCAGAGAAGCGGTGTGCCAAAGCCCTGTTAAGGGGAATGAAGCTGCCACCTCTCGTGGGAATCTCTCCCGAGGTCATACGCCTCGACGGAGAGGAATCTCATCCAAAATACTGCTTATATCATCGGAGGGTCACTGACCCCACCGAAGAATGCAGTGCCTTCAAGAAATGGTAGCAAGGATACATTGCCTATCAAAAACACTTCAAGAGGATGAAGCGCGAAGCTCGTCGACAACAAAAAGGTGCGACAAGTACGTGTGAAAAAATGACTGGCAACTGTCATATGGTTTATACCAGTCCGGAAAGGAAAAAACCCCAAGTTCTTACCTTCGGGAGCGATTCTTAAGACGGAATGACCCTCAGCCCTCTCTTCAAGGACTCCACCTTCGAAAAAGAAGAGGGGGAGAAGAACTTTGAGAACATTCAGCTACGTAGCCGCACGCTGCCTGAAAATAACCTCGGACCTACAAACAAGGGTTCGAGCAATAAAGACAAAGGGAAAGAAAAAATCCGTGAGGAAATCACCCTTGATGAGGGAGATGTCAAAGAGCTCGCAGTGAGGGAACCGCTTAGGAAAAATAAGGTGGATTACAATGTCCTAGCACATCTGAGAAAAATACCCACACAATTAAGCATATTGGATGCTCTCCTTCTGTCCAAAGAGGCACGAGATTCTCTGATCAGGGCATTACAAGAGCCCAATCAGTTCCAAGCTTTCCTCGCAGAAGAGAAGATGAAGGACGAGCTGGCAGAGGTTCACACAGCTGACATTACATTCAACGATGAAGATCTTCTCCTTGGTACGTGCGAGCATAACCACCCGTTATACGTTACTGGGTACTGCTACGACATCAAGATAGCCAAAATCCTTGTCGACAACGGATGCTCCATAAATATTCTCAACGTGAAAGTGCTGAAGGAGATTTGCATGAACGTTCAACACTTGGCCCGAGACAAAATTACCATCTCCGGGTTCGACTCACAGTCGTTACGAACGCTTGGTTTTGTAATACTGACGTTACGCTTCGGGCTGCTCATCATTGACATCAAATTTCATGTCAACGTCAAGACTTGCTATAACGTTTTGCTCGGCTGGCCCTGGCTGCATGAGTACAATGTCATTCCTTCTACACAACATCATTATATGAATTATTTCACAGGGGGGCTGAATCCGTTATCCATAAACAAGGTTCGGAAATATGAAGACGCAAAGTACTTCCTAGCAGACTTCGAAGATACGGAAAGATTTCACAAGTCGGAGGATAAACGGAAGTCTATCGCCACTATCCCAATCTTTGGGAGCAATTCCGAGGAAGATGAATAAATAGTCTACTCTGGGAAACCCTAAAAAGAAAACAACAGGCCCGGACCATCGACCCCTATTCTGTTCTTTGGCAGCGACTCTGAGGACGAGGCAAACGCAATGTTCTCCATCCGCCCGTCAGTACAAACCCTCGATGAAGTAGATCAGAGCCTGCAAATCACAATGGTTCCTCCTCGGCATTACAAGGAACTTGATGCGTTCGATACATTCAGCGTACAGGAACTACAGATTTTCTACGTGCCTCCCAGGAGAAAAGGTGAAAAGTCGATCCTCTTCTACCAATCTACGGAGACCAGAGTAGAGAAAGAAGTCTGGCACGGTGCCGATTTTACACTTGATAGGTTTCAACCAATCCGTCTGCCAAGATACTACGCAGATGGATTAAAAAGACTATTAAGATGCCAAGGTGTACCTTTCAAACAAACTTTTCGACAAGCCCACTTCTACAAAAAGATTTGGGATATCCCTGGGACCCAGCGAAAGATTCCCAACAGGAAGATGGAAACAACCGGGCTCGGATACGTTCGGTCCGAGAAACGGGAACGATTCTACAGCTGCCGCGTCATAAACAGCTCTAGTGAAGAAGAGAACACTCTTCCAAATAGCTGTGACGTTGAAACAGAACGAGATCCCGCTCTAAGGACGTTAAGCCCATCGTTCGAAGAACAAGTTGACAAACTAATAAAAGAATCCTGTCAAAAGATTCAGGATAACTACAGTTGCGAAATGGCTATTTATGAAAAGGCCAGGACGCAACGCCTCAACCAGCAGTCCGCGGAAAAAGAAGATTACAATGCCCTTCATACTCAGCCAGCTGTACGTTCTCGCCTCGAAGAAAAATCCCGAAATAGAGGAAAAAACAAGGCGAAGAAAGAAAACAACGCTCGAAAACAGCAAAACGGATCCAAGAAGCCATACAATCGAGGAAAAACCAGCTGGAACCCGTCCTTTATGAAGAAGATGGGCCGGGAATACTCTTTCCCTCAAGACAAGACAAGACAAGGAAAGTATTCAACTTTGTCATGAAGCATCAAATGATGATGCTTCCGGAGTCTCGGCACCCCGAACAAATAAACGAGGTCCATCATCCGGATTATTGCTCCTATCACCGAGCAATAGGTCATCCCCTTGAAGAATGCTTCACCTTCAAAGACTGGGTCGAAGACCAGTATAAACAAGGTAGGTTCACTTTGTTCGACAGCTAGAGGGTAACCCCGCCGTAAAAGCATGAGCCAAAGAGGACCTATACCGTAAGGATAGGACCAGCTCAATATCAAGGATGGAAGCAAACCCATACCTGCCATGTGGTAACACTCTCAAAGGAGGAAGGACACGAGAATATAGATGACCCCTTCAAGTACTTCATAAATAAAGACGAGGATGAGGTGATCTCAGAGTTTCCACCAGCACCAAAAGAGCTGGAAGACGGGATACACACTACGGCGGACAGCCTAAGGAAAATTAACTTAGGGACGGAAAACGATCCGAGGCCAACGTTCTTCAGTGAGCTACTATCTGAAAAACAGATAGCCACGTTAAAGGACATGCTCATGCAATATAAATACTTCTTCGCATGGAACTATTCTGAAATGCCGGGTCTAGATCCAAAGGTAGAAACTGGCCATGTCGCCGGACATAAAGCCAGTGAAACATGAGCCAAGAAGAATGCGGCTCGAACATGAAATGAGTATAAATGCTGAGGTCAAGAAACTAATCGACTCCGGCTTCATCCAAGAAGTTCAATATCCTGACTAGATCTCTAACATCGTTCCGGTGATGAAGAAAAATAGGACGGTGCACATCTGCGTGGACTTTCGAGATCTTAACAAAGCTTGCCCGAAGGATGACTTCCCGGTACCTGTTACCGAGCTGATGATCGATAACACGTCTACCCATGAGGTCTTCTCCTTTATGGATGGATCTTCGGGATACAATCAAATAAAAATGCATCCTGAAGATCAAAAGCATACCGCCTTCCAGACTCCGCTGGGCATATTCTGCTACAAGGTGATGCCTTTCGGTTTAAAGAACGCGGGCGCTACCAACCAGAGGACCATGACGAAGATCTTTGATGACCTCATCCATGAGATTGTCGAATTCTACATCGACGACCTGGTGGTGAAGAGCAAGTCTTATGAGGAACATTAGAAACATTTAGACGTAGTGTTCTAAAGTTTTCGGAAGTATAATCTGAAGATGAATTCTCTAAAATGCGCGTTTGGAGTCTCCTTAGGCAAATTCCTAGGATTCATTATACGGCACCGGGGTATCGAAATCGATCCTTCAAAGATCAAGGCAATTACGGAAATGCCCACGCCAAGAACCCTCAAACAATTGCGATCCCTTCAAGGAAAGCTCGCATATATCCGGCGGTTCATAGCCAACATCTTCGGAAAATGTCGTCCCTATAGTCATCTAATGAAGAAGGGGACCACGTTCGTCTGGGATCAAAAGTGCCAAAATGCACTAGACTAAATCAAGCAATACCTGCAAAATCCGCCAGTATTGACCGCTCTGGTTAAGGGAAAACCTCTTATCCTATATACAATGACCTTTGAGGGTTCTCTAAGCGCGCTATGGGCACTAGAGAACGATCAGGGAAAGGAAAGAGCTTTGTATTATTTGAGCCGAATTCTCCTGGGGGCAGAAAACAATTACTCCCTCATCGAAAAGTATTGCCCGGCACTGATTGTAACAACCCCGAACTTTCTGTACATGATTTTTTTTCAAAATACAGAAAGGAGCACCTAAGCCTTAGCACAAGTTATAAATTTGAATTGCTTTTGAACAGCAAGAAAGCACTTGTAGCTCATTGGTAAAGTCTTGCACTGCTGTAACATAGCCCCTGTGTTCGAATCTCTCCAGCCACATATTATTTTTATTGGTCTTTCCTTTAAACTTTTAAAAGATCAAAAGTTTGCACGTGCACTGCACGAAAAATGAAAAGTCACACTAAAAACAAACATGTGGAAAATGTTATATGCACTGAACCTGACACGTGGCAGCAATCCAACCCCACACCCACACAAAATGGCCGGCGATATCTTCACAAGGGGCCGGTGCCGTCGGTCCCACTCGTCCCAAATGCTTCATTTTTTTACCTAGCACCTCTTGGACTCCCCCATTAACCCTAGTTTGTTTGATTTTCCTGCACATTTCCAGAGAATTAAAATGAGCCTTAAAACCAAATTTTAATGCATTTTTAATTCTCATTTCAATACCCTAAAACCTAATTTCTCCTATAAATACAACCCTACACTTTGGCCCTCCTCATTCAGAAATCCATTACCAAAACTCTCTAAAATTTCTAAGTCCAAGAAGTTGTACAAGTGGAGTTAGCTCAAGGTCAAAGTTCCGGCAACGTCGGGAAAAATCCGGAGATGAAACGACTCCACGACACCTTCGAAAGTTCCATCTACCTCTCCCATTTCCTTTCAATCAGTAAGTCCCTTCACTTCTCACTGCTTTCTAGTCTAAAACAATAATCTATTAAAACTCGTCGGAAGCGGAGTTAATCCAACTTCCGATTCTAATTTTCATTAAAAGCGCAATTTTTCTTAATAGCAAATTGCCATTTTTTATATATTGTTTATTAACCATTAAATAACATTTGGAACAAATTTCAATTCAAAATATAATATTAAACAACTTTTATTTAACTTTTACGGTAAAATACTATCTTGTTTAAATACGACATTAGTTTATAGTTTGGCTCATATTACCTTTAGAAAACTCACGAGGTAATGACATATCTCATCACAACACTCATCTTGACATAGCACGATGGCTTTTGTAACAATTTTTGTGGGACAAAACATAATTTACATTAAAATTCCTTAAACTATCAAAACCTGTATTCTTTAAATTGTTTTAATTAATTCCTTGCAAATAAGCCTCTACAACCCATTTTGGGGATCTCGATCGGGCTGGTGTGGGTTATTGCACGTTCTCGGGACTAGTAGAGCGAGATGCAGACCTCCTCACGGAGCATTCAATCTCGATGGAATTCTTATTACAATTTTTAAGAAAACGTGATTTCTATTTAATAAATAAATTCTATTTTTATAATTATATATATATATTATCAAAATATCTATTTTAAATATAATATATATTTTATGTTTTCTAATCAAAAGAAAAGAATCACAAAAGATAATGAAAATACCATCACATTCAATACAACTCAAATTATAAGAAAATACCATATACTATTCAAGTTAGGTTTATATCCACTAGAATATTTCATTTTATAAAAATTATATCTATGGAAACCCTAAAGACGATAAATAAATACTTGAGATTTATTTTGAAAATATATCAAAACAATTTTTCATAAAACCCCCTCAAGTTATATTAATTTACAATAAGAACCCTATTAAATATAGCTTTAGGCGCGACCAGTTCTCTTGAGCCTCAGGGAGCCGGAGAATATGGGTGGTTGCCTATCTAAGGTAGACAACCTAAAAACGGTATTATCAATACGGTAATTGTCTTGGAAAAAGACACAAATTCTGTCGTCCATGTGCAGCAGTTACCGATAACTCCAAAACTAATTCAGGACTTAAACTCGTTTTAAGTGTCTAACTCAGTCTGAGTCTCGGTCAAAACTGGAAACAATCTATACTCAAATAAAATTCAAAGGTAACTTCAATACAACATGAATCCATTTATACCAGAATTCAATCTATATCAACATGACTCGACTAAACCAAACCATGGATATACTCTGATTACATGTTTATCCATTTATATCCATTTCGTTTACATGATATCATGGTTTCGTAAAGTCGTACATCCATTAAACAAAACAATACAATCAATATAAAAGACATTACGGGGTTTTAAAGGGGTAGACTGGCACAAAATGTGTTAAAAGTGGCACGAGATGGTCATAAAAAACGTAACTATACATCCATTGCCGTTGTTCCGTAGTTTTATCGACGGAGCCATGTGATTGACACGCTTTGGGCGTGTCGTTTTTAAGTTCTAAAGTTAACCGCAATCAAGACGGTGTCGCATGTAGCTAGCCGCGATGAGTACGGGTCATCCGCAGGGAGACAGTACGTTTTTAATCTTGTTGTCATGAGTTAATGCACGGGTCGGAATGGTTCGTTTCTAACCTATGTGTTGTATATGCAAAGTATAAGTTTGTTAAGAATAGATAGGTTAGTGTAAGTTAGTAAAGTCCGTACTCAATCTTTTGAACTGAGATTGACCAATGAAGCTAGAGCAATTGACAACAACGTAGATTAGGGTGCTTAAGCATGGTATTTGTGAAATCCAGCTTATTGACCCTTGTCCGTCCGTTCTTGTCTCTTGACTTTCGCCTCCGGCCAAACCGAACGCAAAGGTGTCACGGTTAGGGATCACCGATACTTTGGTAGGGTAGGGTGCCTAACAGAGCGCTTGCGTAAGGTTTGGGCGAAGTTCAATTGGAAAATATCAGGCAAAGGAAATGAGAAAAGAAAACCTTAATTTACACTACCATTCTTTTTCCTAACAACACCATTATTTACAAACCATTAAAACAACAAAAAGAAAGAGCAAATGAAATGATAAAAGAAAAGAATAAAACAACATTGCAAATTAGTAAATGGCAAGAAATAAATTGCAAGTAAGTAAATGGCAAGGAATAAATACTAAGAACCCAAAAATGAAAGCTTTATTAAGTCCAAGTGATGATACAAATCTTGAGTTCAATAACCAAAACTTAAACTTGCAAGCTCAATGAAGAGATTGCAAGATCAAGAGAAGGAAAAGAGCTTAAGGTGAACAAGCTATATACAAGAACTAAAAGGAAAAGGAAAAAGAAAAAGAGTTGTGTATCCAAGTGTGTGCTCCCTTTCCCTTGCTCACTGATCTGACTTTTATAGGCATAAAATAAGATTAAACAAGTGATAAAAATAAGATGATGTGACAACAAGGGATGGACAGAAGAAGATTAGGGAGCATTGGGCAAGAAAAAACCTGTGGGGCCGGGCTTTAGAAGGATGTTGTCGGTTTTCTTGAGGAGTTTGGGGCTCGTGTTGGTTCTGTGATGATGTGTTCTCTTGATTATTCCATTGGTGTTGTTGGATTTGTTTATATGAATCTGGTCTGCATTCAGGGATTTGGAGGGAAACATGTAGCTTTATATCACATCACAACTTTTTGCATTTAACATTCTTGTCCCCCACATGTGTCCACTTATGCCATGGGCAACCCCACCATGGTCCATGTGCCAAAGAGTTTATGTTCACACTTGTATTGTGTTGGACCAAAAATGTGTACACTTTATTTGTTGCAAAAGAACTCTTTGGATATCGATCGGTTTGCAGTTCCGGTTGTAGTGTCGGCTCACAAACGTTATATCCATGATTTTGAGTGTGTTTCCAGTGTTTTGTCACGGATATCTGTAATCTGTATTTATTGAGCAAACACGGGTTAATAATATTGATACTATACAAAATTGATAATGAGTGAGCGGTATTGAAATACAGTTTTCTGTGATAAACAAATACCCCCAAACTTATCTTTTGCTCGTCCCGAGCAAAACAAAATTCCTAACCTCACTTTCGCAGGGAACGCGATTGCACTGAGCTCGTGCAACAAGATGTTAAACCTCTAGGTGTCCGAGGTCATCCCTCTTCTTTGTGATCTCTTGCAATAGTAGGAGGAATGTTGTCTCCTGAGGGTTTTTAGCGGATACTACCCATAAAATCCCATCAAGCTAGTTTCACAAGTTAACGTCGATTCTACTCCTACAGTTTAGTATTTAGGCTAGAAATTCTATTATTCTAAGTTAGAAATATTCAACCCTTATATTTCACGCCTCCTATTTATTCAAGCTTAGATCCTATACGCTTTTACAGTTTAGAAAGATCTTGGTATTGAGTTTTCTTTCTAAAGTGCGGTCCCCAATCAGGGATTTTTATCATCTTTACGGAAAACATAAGTCTTATTCTTTATTCCTATCTTTCCTCCAAATATCGATTGTATACCCTTACGTGTGTATAAAATTTCACCTTTACACTTAAGAATTCAATTCCAGCTATAGTACCCTTGCCCTAATACCTAATACTACTTCTTTTCATTAATGATGGACGGTTTTGCTCACACACCTTTCATACGACTATTAATGCTTCTTGAGGCACTAACAGCCGATTACTGAATGTGTGAGCTTAAAGTGTAAATAGCAGTTTCCAGGTCTTGACTTTATTTTTTTTTTTTTCTTTTTTTTTTCTTTTTCAAGACTGGATATATTTTTCAATGATGCTCTTTAGGTGGTTAGCTTTAAATACCATTTTTTTTCTTTCATACTAGGTTTTTAGGCAAGAGTATTTCTAGGTATTCTTTACTATCCCAAATTTCAAGGTGCGTGTATATGCAGTTTGGAGGGTATATACTTTCTAAATTTGGACTTAAGAATAAAAACTATTTTTAAGACTTATTCTTCAGTAAAACATTCAATACTTTTCCTTCATCCCGACTTAACTCAAGAACTGAACTCAAAATTACCTACTTTTATATAAAAAAAAACTGCAAGGACGTATAATTACCAAGGTTAAATAGAAGGAGGGTTATTTTTAGGGTTTTCAATTCCTAAGCCTAGGATTTAGTTATTTCTAACGTATCAACTAAACTTTCGGAATAAAAATCTAAGTTACCCTATTAGCTAACTTGACAACAAAGTTTTTATATTTTTCGTAAAATTTTTCGATTTTTATGGGTTTTTAAATAAGTATGCAAATGCAAAATATACACATGAATGCGAAGGTAGAAACCTTACCGAGCACACCCCCAAACTTAAACGCGACAGTGCCCTCACTGTCAGGCTACACCAAGAGAGTCAAAATTGTCGGCGCTTCCCCCTTTTTTATTTATGAACAGAAAAAACAAAATATATACATAAAAAGCCCCCTAAACTTAAGTGAAACAGTGTTTCCACTGTTAAGCGTTGAAGTTCAAGGTAAAGGGAGGGAACAGTTTCAAACTACACAAGGCCTTACACAGGCCAAAAGTTAACACCAACAATTTAAAAATTCTATCGCTATAACATGCAGGTTGGTGAAAGAATGCGGAGAGGAAAGAAATGGAGAATACGTGAGACCGTATGGGGATGGAAGCGAGATACATTCTCGGTGGAGGAGAATAATGGCAGAGGGGAGAAAGAAATGGAATACGAACTTGAGAGTGGAAATGGAGTGAATAAATTAGTACAATTTGTAATGACCGATGTGTAAAAAGAGATTGTACTAATTTATTAACCCGTTGAGAAATGGGGTCAAACTTCTCAAAATTCGTGAGAAAACATGAGTAGACCGAACTTGGAGAACCAGACATAAGAAATGAGGTGATACGGTGTCTTGCAAAGTGGGAACGATGGAAAGGATGGAGGGAAGTGATTGAGGAATGGTATCGGTTAAAGATTCAGGAGGGTGTACACAGTCAATAAAAGGGACAGGATGAATTAGAAAATCCGACTCATCTAGTAAAACTGTTTCATTCTCAAAATTTATCTCATCCATGCATTCATCATCATCCTCAAAATTTAGCTCATCCATGCATTCATCATCAACAATTTCCAGACGCATATGGAGTTTGGGAAAACAATTAATGGTTCGGGATGATGCTCACACGGAAGTGTAAGGACATGATGAATTGGTGAGAAAAACTCATCCAAAACTGCAGGTTCATCATCCAAAATATTCCCAGCGTCAATATCCTCAATCAAGAGAAAATCAATTTTTTCAGACACCTTATCAAAAGCATGGATTTCAATCAATTGTGGTTCTAGGATAGAGGTGTAGAGGTCAAAGGGATTGGGTGTGGTTTTACTTGACAGGGTCCCGTCACAATCCGGTAAATCAAACACTACAAAGTCGCACAACTCATTAAACATTCTATCTTCAATTGGTGAATCATTTGGGACACTCGATAGACTTTCAAAACCGGAGTTGTGGAATTCAATTTGCGATGGGTAGGTTTGATTTTGAAGGGTGTACTGCTCACTTTCACGACTCAAATCCTCAAATTGTCCTATTGCCTCATCATACATTGGAAAATTTGAAGCAAGTAGGGAACTAGCTGCTGGTTCATAAGGTTGTGTGAGGGCAGCCATGGACACATTCAGATCCATCATCTGTTGGCATGACACTACCCGAAATTCATCCAATGATTGTTCTAGACTAGACATGGGTTGCGGAGGGGTTTCAGTTAAAAATTCAAAGTTGTTTAGATACGTGAAACTCCCAAATGGCTGTTCAGAAGCAATGTCTAAGGAAGGTACAAAAGTCGGGTAGGATTGGTTGGAATCGAATGGTTGGACAGGAATAAGATCAACGTTATGATAAGAAGGTGATTGGAATTATTGATCAAAAGAATTGAAAGTGGTGAAAGGAGTGAAAGATCGGCTACGAGATTGCACAATACGTTCAGCAATGGACAGTGGTTTCGGAGTTGCAACATGACTCTCAAAAGGGGTATCAATGTAAGAAGATGGGGGAGGTTGAAACAGTTGATATAAAGTGGATTGCGGAGTCCAGTTGTTTGTCCTAGATGCGTCTATCCGATTTTTCAAAGAGAATTTGGGTATGGAGGGATTGTTCAAAGTTCGACCAAAGCAAGAACCGTAGGAAGTAATGTCTGGTTGTAGGTACCATAGTTCGGCAAGAGTTGGTCTATGTGGAGTACCCATGATATGAAGAGAAGAAAAAAGAAGAAAAGGAGATGAAAAAGAATGTGTTTTTTATTTGTTTTATGTTAGTTATCAACAAAAATATGAAATATACACACAAAAGAATAATCACGACACAATACCACACATCTAATCGGTCTAGGGTTCACCTAGGTCAACTAGACCTACTCAAGAACTTGATTGTTGAAGTAAAACTGTGTCGAGAAATGGGCTCAAGATATACTGATCACGAGGTCAGGTAAGTGCAGAGATAAGGGGAGTGTTGGGGTCAAAATTTACACCCCGGTTGACCGAGTCAAAATCAAAGTCAATCCCAATCCAAGTGGGCCCAAGCCTAGTTCAAGTGGGCCAATGCCCGGGTCGAGCCCGAACATGAAGCCGCCGGCCTCCCCCATGGCAAAATAAAAATTTTGTAATAAATAATTTTGGTGTATTTTTTTATGAATAAATGTAAGAAAAATAGGTATAAAACTAAGTTTTTGTAAAGCTCATAGCTCATGTGCAAAATAATTAAGCACATAAGGCATGGGGTGGCATAAGTGCCATTTGGCAAAACCCAATGGGCTATATGTAAAGTGTGTAGCCTATAAAGGCAAACATGATGAAAATATCTATGACAACTTTTTCCATTCTAAAAAATTCTATGGTTTGTGCCTCCTTTTCCTTTCTCAAGATTCTAAAACCTTCCCCCTTTTTAAATTAAATCAAGAGTTTAACTCTTCCCTTTTCCAAAAGAAATAGTTTTTCACCACAAAACCCTTGAAGGGGAGCTCAGATCTTCAATCAGATCTCAAAAAGGGGAGACTTTTAAGTCTCACCCTCTTTTCTCCAAAATCCAGCCGATCAAGAGGAGGAAGAAGGAGACCCATCACCAAAAATCCAACTTTGGACAGATCCAAGGCTCAAAAGAAGCTCCAAGGCTAAAGAGAGAAGAGAGGGGTCCCCTTTGATCACCTCTAAAGATCTTTTGGGAGTTCAACTCCAATACCCAAATCCTCAAAGGAGTTTAACTCCTATTCCAGATCATTTAGGAGTTTAACTCCAAATATAAATCTTTTGGAGTTTAACTCCACTCAAAATCCCTTGGGAGTTCAACTCCTAACCCAGGGGCTAAGCCACTTTTACACTGGTGTTTTCAGCGGTCGCGTGCCGCGCACGTGACCCGCTGGCATCCAGCGGTCGCGTGCTGCGTACGTGACCCGTGGGTGCCAAACGCCCACACGCCGGGCACGTGACGCGCAGGCGCCAAGCGTCCACATGCCAAGCACGTGACCCGTGGGCGCCTAGTGCCCATGTGCCATGCACGCGTCTTTAAGACACTCCTCACCCCTCATTTTTCATACACTCTACACTCAAAACACATCCCCTGTTAGGAAAATTTTTCTAACGGGACGCTGTCCCGCACCCCGCAAGGGGGCTGCTAGCCCCCTTGACCCCTACCCCGCTATCCGGGTAGCAGGACTCCCGTAAACTCTGCGAGGCCCCCAATATATCCAAAACCCTTTCAAAACACAATACACGCACACGGCACATTGAGTTCGCATGATCAGATTGACCCGTCAATCAGTGGTTCCCTCGCTCCAAAGACGAGGGGTAATTAATGGCAGCTTAGACCATGGCCGCCGGAGATTCGGATACCTACAATCAATAAACCCACGCCTACCCTTGGCAGGGGGAATCTGTAGTACGCCTGACAAGCGCGTGCGTATTCCCATCTCAATGGGGTGGCGAAAAACATCCTACAGGGAGGTTTCCCAACGCTTTTGCGAAGGTCCTTAATTAGATAACCCTTTCTCTTTTGGCGGTTTCGTTGTGAATACTTTCCTAGACACCCCGTAAACGATATACTGTTAAGCGGTGTTCTAAACACAGTTAACTTCTCCTAATGAGAGCGAAGTCCTTAAAGGCTTAAAGTCTAGTTTCTTTTAAAAATTTTGTGGGTAAAAGTTATGCTCAATTTCGTGATTTGTGGGCTACGGAAAAGGTGGTGAAATCCTTTACCGTATGTTGTGGGGTTCGCTTGCCCTTAAGTCCGTATTAATGGATGCAATGCGCAAATCAATGAAAAAGTTATTCAAAATATCAAATAAACGTTTTTATGTTTAGGCACGACACTGCAACAAATACGGGTTAGTCAATTTTATCGTTTGACAGTGAATCCTGCAAAGATAGTATATTGGATGCGTCGGATTGGAGAAGAAGGTGAAAGGAAATACATACCGATAAGCTTTCGGGTTAAGAAACCCTTGTTGAATTGAATCCGGCTAGCTTGAAAAATTAGCTTGCACGGGTCAAACTATCCGGATTTTTGGCACTGTACTTCGCAATCACCTTAACTTTGAATGTACACTTTGCTCCACACGATCGCGGTTCGCAAATCCGTCAAAATCTGCAAATGTTGGAAAAATGGATTATTAGTGCGAAAAAGCGATATGAATTCCCAAACTCCGGCATATATATAATTAAAAAAATCAAATAATAAAATTGGGATGATAATAGAACACTGGAGAACAGAACAAAATTTGGGAGCAAATGGAGAACAAAAATCCAGCGGCGCTGGTTTTTATAGGGATCTCGTCGGTCTCGTTTGGGAAGTTGGGCTCCAATTTTCTTCGTGATCTCAGTTTTCTATTAGTGTCTCAATATTATTGTTTATCTTTTTTAATTAGTCCCAAAATGGTAGCAGGTCAAATATCCAGAGAGCAAAAGTAAGATATGTTAATTTTTGTTTTGGTTTTGAAAATTTATGATTTTTTTAGTTTGTTTTTTAGAATGGTATTAGATTTATAAACAGGATATAGAGAGATTAACCGGAAATAACAAGAATAAAAACGTTACCATCTCCCCGGCAATGGTGCCATTTGATTGACACGCTTTTGGCGTGTCGTTTTTAAGTTCTAAAGTTAACCGCAATAAAGACGGCGTCGTATGTATGTAGCCGCGATGAGTACGGGTCATCTGCAAGGAGACGGTGCATTTTTAAGCTTGTTGTCACGAATTAATGCGCGGGTCGGAACGGTTCGTTTCTAACCTATGTGTTGTATATGCAAAGTATAAGTTTGTTAGGAATAGATAGGTTAGTGTAAGTTAGTGAAGTTCGTACTCAATCCTTTGAATCAAGCTTGACCAATGAAGCTAGAGCAATTGGCAACAACGTGGATTAGGGTGCTTAAGCACGGTATTTATGAAATCTGGCTTATTGACCCTTGTCCGTCTGTTCTTGTCTCTTGACTTTCGCCTCCGGCCAAACCGAACGCAACCGGTCACGGTTAGGGATCACCGATACCTTGGTAGGATAGGGTGCCTAATGGAGCGCTTGTGTAAGGTTTGGACGGAGTTCAATTGGAAAATATCGGGCAAACGAAATGAGAAAAGAAAACCTTAACTTACACTACCATTCTTTTTCTTAACAACACCATTACTTACAAACCATCAAAACAACAAAAAGAAAGAGCAAATGAAATGATAAAAGAAAAGAATAAAACAATATTGCAAATAAGTAAATGACAAGAAATAAATTGCAAGTAAGTAAATGGCAAGGAATAAATACTAAGAACCTAAAAATGAAAGCTTTATTAAGTCCAAGTGATGATACAAACCTTGAGTTCGATAACCAAAACTTAAATTTGCAAGCTCAATGAAGAGGTTGTAAGATCAAAAGAAAACAAAGAGCTAAAGGTGAACAAGCTATGTACAAGAACTAAAACAAAAAAGAAAAAGAAAAAGAGTTGTGTATCTAAGTGTGTGCTCCTTTCCCTTGCTCACTGATCTGGCTTTTATAGGCACAAAATAAGATTAAACAAGTAATAAAAATAAGATGATATGACAGCAAGGGATGGACAGAAGAAAATTGGGGAGCATTGGCCAAGCAAAAACCGATGGGGCCGAGCTTTAGAGGGATGTCGCCGGTTTTCTTGAGGAGTTTTGGGCTCGTGTTGGATCTGTGATGATGTGTTCTCTCGACAATTCCACTGATGCTGTTGGATTTGTTTATATGAATCTGGTCTGCATTCAGGGATTTAGAAGGAAACATGTAGCTTTATATCACATCACAAATTTTTGCATTTAACATTCTTATCCCCCACAAGTGCCCACTTATGCCATGGGCAGCCCCACCATGGTCCATGTGCCAAAGAGTTTATGTGCACACTTGTATTGTGTTGGACCAAAAATGTATACACTTTATTTGTTGCAAAAGAACTCTTTGGATATCAATCGGTTTGCAGTTCCGGTTGCAGTGTCGGCTCACAAACGTTATATCAGTGATTTTGAGTCTATTTCCAGTATTTTGTCATGAATACCTGTAATCTGTATTTATTGAGCAGACACGGGTTAATAGTACCGATACTATACAAAATTGATAATGAGTGAGCGGTATTGAAATGCATTTTTCTGTGATAAACACCTTGTACTATGGTGTAAGTTGGTCTCCTCTCGTATACACTGGCATATTCTGTACCAGGCTATAATCAACTGCGTTAACATAATAAACTCACAATACACCAGTTATATTCTCATATCTGTCTATTCTATTCCTACTTTTCTTTAGGACTTACCGGGCGATTGTTCGCTGACGACATTCTTATTTCTCTTTTTTCTTTAGAATGTTGTCAGGAGGACCCGACTCTGAGGAGTTCGAGACCAGCCAGGAGCACTTGGAGCAGACCACTGAGCAGCACGACTATTAGGATTTACTTGTACTTACTTTTCTTTCAGTTTATGTCATTGTTTATGCATTGCTTTCCATTCTTGTATTTGCATTTTCAATTGTATTGTAAAAAAAATTTTAATAAATAAAAGTTGTTGTTCAATTATATCTCTTGTCATTTTTCTTGTGTATTTTATTATATTGCTTAGTTACGCTTAGCGTGTTTACTTCTGAGTAAATACGTAGCGGGCCAGTCGCGCCTCCTTAACCGTACGCTGGGAAGCGGGGCGTGACAGGTTTTGTTGGCGGGCCATGCAGGTCAGTGCTGCATGGAATCCTACCATGCAGGTCAGTTCTGCATAGACATGCAGGTCAATTCTGCATGAAGTCTTAAGCAATATAACACAAGAATCAGCAACTAAAAAACATTATTAACATTTCATATTCCGTGAATTTTACAATTTAATATTCTTTGAATCAATCCTAACCCTATTTTTTCTTTCAAGGTTATGGATTCTCCAAACAATACCAACACAAACTTTAACAACACAACACCACCTCTTCCAGTTACACCTACCGTTGCAGCTCCGATCAACGAGCAAATGGTATTGCTTGAGGCAATCCGAAGCCTCCTGAAGGACAACAGCAGTAGACTGCTATCTTATTGAATCGCCCAGAAGCGGAAGCATCCGGAGTGAAGCAATTCCAGGTATCGCACCCGAAGCAATTTTGTAGGAAAGAGAGCCCTTTGGAAGCTGAAAAATAGGCTCAGAGCATTGAGGACGATCTGGCAGCAGTACAAGTGCCAGACATTGCTTGGGTACGGGTTGCAAAGCTGCAACTCACCGACAACGCCCGAGTATGGTGTAAAGCGGAAGAAAGCCGTCTTGCCCAACCTATCAAATGGAAAACTTTTCGCGACATGTTCGACGCGAAATATTTCTCCGAGACTTCCCAATTTGACATGGAGCAGCAATTCATCCACCTGCAACAAGGTTCGATGTGGACCAAATCTATGGATGAGTATGATACTGATTTTACCATGCTCGGTAGGTAAGATATGTCTCAATATTCGATTTTCAAATATCACATACTACACAACTAACACAAGCCCGTAACAGGTTCGTGGCACACCTTATTCTGACTGCTGAGATCAGGTCCAGACAATTTCAGCAAGGGTTAGACCCAAAGATCCAAGCTGACTTATCTGCAGGGGATTTCCCAACCCACGACTTAGCTCTGAAAGCTGCCCGTCGATATGAGGCAGTAGTGAAAAAGAAGGGCATACCTCAATCTGCCGATGTGAAGCGCCCTGCCACCCAGATGGCAGGAGGAGCCTCTTCAATACCAACTTCTGAACCCAGGAGACCGGAAGTAATAAATAACCGGCCAAGTCCTGATTTTTGCTTCTACTTTAAGAAGGATGGACACTTGTGGAAGGACTGTAGGTGCGCAAAAGGCCTATGCTTAGTTTGTGGCGCATCCACTCATGGAATTGGAAAATGTCCTTATAGATGACACCCAGTTCCAACTTACAACACTTATCCGCAGCGGCCAGCTATCCAGGCTCCTACACCTCGTCTTGCTTTTCCAGCTCCACCTCCGCATGGACCTCCTGCACAGCCTAATCGTCAATGCTATCAGGCTATGAAGAACATGTCTCGAGGGCAGAGAAACATGCCCCAAGGACAGAGGAATGTGCCTCCAGCTAAGAGGAATGTACCCTTACGTCAGGCTTTCACTTTAGCGCCGTAAAAGCCGAGACTGTAGACCAAGGTAACCCTGCTAATTCCCTTACATTTTTTTCAATCTTTCCAAAACTTTTGCATTCTTTCGTTCTTCTAAATATTTTTTGCACCATCAATAGTTCTATCACCACCATCATCATCAAACTTTTCTTGAATTTGTTACACTTTCCATCTATAAATTTCGAGAACGAAATTTTTATAACGAGGGTAGAATGTAACAACCCTGAACTTTCTGTACATAATTTTTTTTCCAAAATACAGAAAGGAGCACCTAAGCCTGAGCACAAGTTATAAATTTGAATTGCTTTTGAACAGCAAGAAAGCACTTGTAGCTCATTGGTAAAGCCTTACACTACTGTGACATAGCCCCTGTGTTCGAATCTCCCCAGCCACATATTATTTTTATTGATTTATCCTTTAAACTTTTAGAAGCCCAAAATTTTGCACGTGCACTGCATGTAAAATGAAAAGTCACACTAAAAACAAACATGTGGAAAATATTATATGCACTGAACTTGACACGTGGCTGCAATCCAACTCCACACCTACACAAAATGGCCGGCGAGATCTTCATAAGGGGCAGGCACCGCCTGTCCCACCCGTCCCAAGTGCTTCAATTTTTTTACCTAGCACCTCTTAGACCCCCCACTAATCCTACTCTGTTTGATTTCCCTGCATATTTCTAGAGAATTAAAATGAGCCATAAAACCAAATTTTAATGCATTTTTAATTCTCATTTCAATACCCTAAACCTAAATTTCTTCTATAAATACAACCCTACACTTTGGACCTCCTCATTCAGAAATCCATTACCAAAACTCTCTAAAATTTCTAAGTTCAAGAAGTTTTACAAGTGGAGTTAGCTCTAGGTCAAAGTTTCGGCGACGTTTCGGGAAAAAGCCGGCGACGAAACGACTCCACGACGCCTTCGAAAGTTCCCTTTACCTCTCCCCTTTCCTTTCAATCAGTAAGTCCCTTCACTTCTCACATCTTTCTAGTCTAAAACAATAAGCTATTAAAACTCTTCGGAAGCAAAGTTAATCCAACTTCTGATTCTAATTTTCATTAAAAACGCAATTTTTCTTAATAACAAATTGTCATCTTTTTATATATTGTTTATTAACAATTAAATAATATTTGGAACAAGTTTCAATTTAAAATATAATTTTAAACTACATTTATTTAACTCTGACAATAAAATACCATCTAATTTAAAAACGCATTACTTTATAGTTTGGCTCATATTACCTTTAGAAAACTCAAGAGGTAATGACCTACCTCATTAAAACGCTCATTTTAACATAGCACGATGGCTTTTGTAACAATTTTTGTGGGACAAAACAAAATTTACATTAAAATACCTTAAACTATCAAAACCCATATTCTTTAAATTGTTTTAATTAATTACTTGCAAATAAGCCTCTACAACCTATTTTGGGGACCCCGATTGGGATGGTGCGGGTTATCGCACATTCTCAGGACTAGTAGAGCGAGATGCAGACCTCCTCACGGAGCATTCGATCTCGATGGAATTCTTATTACAATTTTTAAGAAAACGTGATTTTTATTTAATAAATAAATTCTATTTATATATATATATATTATCAAAATATCTATTTTAAATATAATATATATTCCATGTTTTCTAATCAAAAGAAAAGAATTACAAAAGATCATGAAAATACTATCACATTCAATACAAGTCAAATTACAAGAAAATACCATATACTATTCAAGTTAGGTTTATATCCACTAGAATATTTCATTTTATAAAAATTATATCTATGAAAACCCAAAGACAATAAATAAATACTTGAGATTTATTTTGAAAATATATCAAAACTATTTTTCATAAAACCCTCTTAAGTTAAATTAATTTACAATAAGGACCCTAGTAAACATAGGTTTAAGCGGGACCGGTTCTCTTGAGCCTTAGGGAGCCGGAGAATATGGGTGCTTACCTATCTAAGGTAGAAAATCTAAAAAACGGTATTATCAATACGGTAATTGTCTTGGAAAAAGACACAAATCCTGCCGTCCATGTGCAGCAGCTACGGATAACTCCAAAACTAATTCAGGACTTCAATTTGTTTTAAAGTGTCTGATTCAATCCGAGTCTCAGTCAAAACTGGAAACAATCTATACTCAAATAAAATTCAAAGGTAACTTCAATACAACATGAATCCATTTATACCAGAATTCAATCTATATCAAAATGACTCGACTAAACTGAACCATGGATATACTCTGATTACATGTCTATCCATTTATATCCATTCCATTTAAATGATATCATGATTTCAGAAAGACATACATCCATTAAACAAAACAATACAATCAATATAAAAGACATTACGGGGTTTTAAAGGGGTATACTAGCACAGAATGTGTTAAAAGTGGCACGAGATGGTCATTAAAAGACGTAACTATACATCCATTGCCGTTGTTCCGTGGTTTTATCGATGAAGCCTTGTACTACGGGTTACCATAGTCCACGGTGTAAGTTGACTCCTCTCGTATACACTGGCATATTCTGTACCAATCTATAATCAACTGTGTTAATATTACAAACTCACAATACACAAGTTATATTCTCATATCTGTCTATTCATCTGTCTATTCTATTCCTACTTTTCTTTGGGACTTACCGAGCGATTGTTCGCTGACGACATTCCTATTTCTCTTCTTTCTTTGGAATGTTGTCAGGAGGACCTGACTCTGAGGAGTTCGAGACCAGCCAGGAGCACTTGGAACAGACCACTGAGCAGCACGACCATTAGGCTTTACTTGTACTTACTTTTCCTTCAGTTCATGCCATTGTTTAGGCATTGCTTTCCATTCTTGTATTTACATTTTTAGTTGTAATGTAAATAAATGTTTAATAAATAAAAGTTGTTGTTCAATTATATCTCTTGTCATTTTTGTTGTGTACTTTATTATATTGCTTAGTTACGCTTAGCGTGTTTACTTCTGAGTAAATACATAGCGGGCCAGTCGCGCCTCCTTACCCGTATACTGGAAAGCGGGGTGTGATAGGTTTTGTTGGCGGCCCATGCAGGATAGTACTGCATGGAACCCTACCATGCAGGTCAGTTCTGTATGGACATGCAAGTCAATTCTGCATGAATTCCTATGTAATAAAACACAAGAATCAACAACTAAAAAACATTCTTTACATTTCAGATTCCTTGAATCTTACAATTTCATATTCTTTGAATCTATCCTAACCATATTTTTTCTTTCAAGGTTATGAATTCTCCAAATAATATCAGCACAAACTTCAACAACACACCATCACCTCTTCCACTTACACCTACCGTTGCAGCTCCAATCAACGAGCACGGTATTGCTTGAGGCAATCCGAAGCGTCCTGGAAGGACAACAGCAACAGACTGCTATCTTATTGAATCGCCCAGAAGTGGAAGCACCCGGAGTGAAGCAATTTCGGGAATTGCACCCGAAGCAATTTTCTGGAAAAGAGAGCCCTTTGGAAGCTGAAGAACGGGCTCAGAGTATTCAGGATGATCTGGCTGCAGTACAAGTTCCAGACATCGCTTGGGTACGGGTTGAAAATCTGCAACTCACCGACAGCGCCCAAGTATGGTGGAAGGTGGAACAAAGTAGTCTTGCCCAGCCTGTCGAATGGAAAACTTTTCGCGACATGTTCGGCGCGAAATATTTCCTTGAGACTGCCCGATTTGACATGAAGCAGCAATTCATCCACCTGCAACAAGGCTCGATATGGACCAAATCTGTGGATGAGTATGGTGCTGATTTTACCATGCTTAGTAGGTAAGATATGTCTCAATATTCGATTTTTAAATATCACATACTACACAGCTAACACAAGACCGTAACAGGTTCGCAGCACACCTCATTCTGACTGCTGAGATTAGGTCCAGAATATTTCAGCAAGTGTTAGACCCGGAGATCCAAACGACCTTGCTACAAAGGATTTCCCAACCCATGATCTAGCTCTGAAAGTTGCCCGTCGATATGAGGTAGTAGTAAAGAAGAAGGGAAGACCTCAGTCTGCCGGTGTGAAGCGCCCTGCCACCCAGATAGCAGGAGGAGCATCTTCAATACCAACTTTTGTACCTAGGAAACCGGAAGTAACAAATAACCGGATAAGTCCAGATTTTTGCTTCTATTGCAAGAGGGATGAACACGTGTGGAAGGACTGTAGGCACGCAAAAGGCATGTGCTTAGTTTGTGGCGCATCCACTCACGGAATTGGAAACTGTCATTATAGACGCAACCCATTTCCAACTCACAACACTTATCCGCAGCGGCCAGCTATCCAGGCTCTTACACCTCGTCTTGCTCTTCCAGCTCCACTTCCACATGGATCTACTGCACAGCCTAATCGCTAATTCAATCAGGCAATAAGGAACATGCCTCGAGGGCAGAGAAACATGCCCCAAGGACAGAGGAATGTGCCTCTGGCTAGAAGGAATGTACCCCGGCGTCAGGCTTTCACTTTAGCGGTCGTAAAAGCCGAGACTGTAGACCAAGGTAACCCTGGTAATTCTCTTACATTTTTTTCAATCTTTCCAAAACTTTTGCATTCTTTCGTTCTTCCAAATATTTTTTGCACCATCAATAGTTCTATCACCATCATTATCATCAAACTTTTCTTGAATCTGTTACACTTTCCTTCTATAAATTTTGAGAACAAAATTTTTATAAAGAAAGTAGAATGTAACAACTTTGAAGTTTCTGTATAGAATTTTTTTTCAAATTACAGAAAAAAGCACCTAAGCCTGTGTACAAATTATAAATTTGAATTGCTTTTGAACAGCAAGAAAGCACTTGTAGCTCATTGGTAAAGCCTTACACTGCTGTGATATGGCCCCTGTGTTCGAATCTTTCTAGCCATATATTATTTTTATTGATTTTTCCTTTAAACTTGTAGAAGCTCAAAATTTTGCACGTGCACTGCACGTAAAATGAAAAGTCACAATAAAAACGAACATGTTGAAAATGTTATATACACTGAACCTGACACATGGCAGCAATCCAACCCCACACCCACACAAAATGGTCAGCGAGATCTTCACAAGGGGCCGGCGCCACCGGTCCCACCCATCCCAAATGCTTCAATTTTTTTACCTAGCACCTCTTAGACTTTCCCACTAACCCTAGTCCGTTTGATTTCCCTGCACATTTCAAGAGAATTATAATGAGCCTTAAAACCAAATTTTAATCATTTTTAATTCTCATTTCACTACCCTAAACCCTAATTTCTCCTATAAATACAACCCTACACTTTGGCCCTTCTAATTCAGAAATCCATTACCAAAACTCTCTAAAATTTCTAAGTCCAAGAAGTTGTACAAGTGGAGTTAACTCAAGGTCAAAGTTCCGGCGACGTTTCGGGATAAATCCGGCGACGAAACGAATCCACGATGCCTTTGAAAGTTCCCTATACCTCTCCCATTTTCTTTCAATCAGTAAGTCCCTTCACTTCTCACTTCTTTCTAGACTAAAACAATAATCTATTAAAACTCGTCGGAAGCGGAGTTAATCCGACTTCCGATTATAATTTTCATTAAAAACGCAAGTTTTCTTAATATCAAATTGCCATCTTTTTATATACTTTTTTATTAACCATTAAATAACATCTGGAACCAGTTTCAATTCAAAATATAATGTTAAACAACTTTTATTTAACTTTTACGGTAAAATACCATCTTGTTTAAATACGGCATTACTTTATAGTTTGGCTCATATTACCTTTAGAAACCTCACAAGATAATGACCTATCTCATCACAACACTCATCTTGACATAGCACGATGGCTTTTGTAACAATTTTTTAGGACAAAATACAATTTACATTAAAATACCTTAAACTATCAAAATCCGTATTCTTTAAATTATTTTAATTAATTCCTTACAAATAAACCTCTACAACCCATTTTGGGGACCCCGATCGGGATGGTGCGGGTTATCGCACTTTCTCGCGTCTAGTAAAGTGAGATGCAGACCTCCTTACGGAGCATCCGATCTCGATGGAATTCTTATTACAATTTTTAAGAAAACGTGATATCTATTTAATAAATAAATTCTATTATATATATTATCAAAATATCTATTTTAAATATAATATATATTCCATGTTTTCTAATCGAAAGAAAAGAATCACAAAAGATCATGAAAATACCATCACATTCAATACAAGTCAAATTACAAGAAAATACCATATACTATTCAAGTTAGGTTTATATCCACTAGAATATTTTATTTTATAAATATTATATCTATGAAAACCCTAAAGACGATAAATAAATACTTGAGGGTTATTTTGAAAATATATCAAAACTATTTTTCATAAAACCCACTCAAGTTATATTAATTTACAATAAGAACCTTAGTAAATATAGGTTTAAGCGTGATCAGTTCTCTTGAGCCTCAGAGAGCTGGAGAATATGGGTGTTTGCCTATCTAAGGTAGACAACTTAAAAAATGGTGTTATCAGTACGGTAATTGTCTTGGAAAAAGACATAAATTTTGCCGTTTATGTGCAGCAGTTACCGATAACTCCAAAACTAATTCAGGACTTCAATTCGTTTTAAATTGTCTGACTCAGTCTGAGTCTTAGTCAAAACTGGAAACAATATATACTCAAATAAAATTCAAAGGTAACTTCAATACAAAATGAATCCATTTATACCAGAATTCAATCTATATCAACATGACTCGACTAAACCGAACCATGGATATACTCTGATTACATGTCAATCCATTTATATCCATTCCGTTTACATGATATCATGGTTTTAGCAAGTCGTACATCCATTAAACAAAATAATACAATCAATATAAAAGACATTACGGGGTTTTAAAGGGGTAGACTGGCATAGAATGTGTTAAAAGTGGCAAGAGATGGTCATTAAAAGTCGTAAATACACATCCATTGTCGTTGTTCCGTGGTTTTATCGACAGAGCCTTGTACTACGGTTTACCATAGTCCACGGTGTAAGTTGGACTCCTCTCGTATACACTGGAATATTCTGTACCAAGCTACAATCAACTGCGTTAACATAACAAACTCATAATACACCAATTATATTCTCATATCTATCTATTCATCTGTCTATTCTATTCCTATTTTTCTTTAGGACTTACTGAGCGATTGTTCGCTGACGACATTCCTATTTCTCTTCTTTCTTTGGAATGTTGTCAAGAGGACCCAACTCTGAGGAGTTCGAGACCAGCCAAGAGAACTTGGAGCAAACCACTGAGCAGCACGACCATTAGGCTTTACTTGTACTTACTTTTCTTCCAATTCATGCCATTGTTTAGGCATTGCTTTCCATTCTTATATTTACATTTTCAGTTGTATTGTAAAGAAATGTTTAATAAATAAAAGTTGTTGTTCAATTATATTTCTTGTCATTTTCTTGTTTACTTTATTATATTTCTTAGTTACGCTTATCGTGTTTACTTCTGAATAAATACGTTATGGGCCTTGTCACGTCTCCTTACACGTATACTGGGAAGCGGGGCGTGACACTGATCTTCGCAATAACGAAGCTCAGACATTACGCCTTGACACATGAGGTCCTTCTCATATCAAAGGTGGATCTTCTCAAATATCTGATGTCAAGGGCCATATTAATAGGAAGGCTTGCCAAATGGGCCCTCCTCCTGATAGAGTTCTCGATAGCGTATCGACCTCTCAAAGCAGTGAAAGGCAAGGCCAATGCCGATTTTCTTGCAGAGCATCCGATACTAGCCGACTCCCCCTTAAATTGTGAGTTGCCAGATGAACATGCGTTAAACTCCATCGAAGGAGAGAAGGAAGAAAATGATTCCTGATGGGAACTTTACTTTGATGGAGCATCGTCCATAAAGAGGAGAAAGCAAACAACCCCCATAATCAAAGCCGGGGTGGGCCTTATCTTCGTGACTCCACAAGAAGGGATAATGCGTTACGCCCTTTCTTTAACAGAGCCGAGGACTAATAACAAAGCTAAATATGAAGCCTTGATAGCAGGTCTCGAGATCGCTGTCGACATAGGAATCAAAGACCTCCTCATATATGGAGCCTTCCTGTTGATCGTTAGGCAAGTAAATGGAAACTATCAGACATGCAAGCCGGAGCTAATAAAATATGGCGAAAGAGTGCAACAACTGTTGATACAAATCCCCTCCTACATCCTGGAGAGCATACCGCGTGCAGAAAATAGCAAGGCGGATACATTGGCCAAGCTGGCTAAGGAATTAGCCTACGAAGACCTCGACGACATAAAGATCACGTGCAAAGCTGCAGGGTTCTCGCGCCAGCAGAAATATCTTCGGAGGACTTAACAGAGCCATCTAAGGAAAAAGAAACGGCCAAACAAACATCCCTCCAAATAGAGGACGAAGAAAAGGTCAAGGATTGGAGGGAAGTCTGCGTAGACTACATCAAATCCCAGCGAACGCCCAAAAATGCGTCATCTAGACATCAGCTCATGAAACGAGCTCTGTCTTTTCCCTTCGTCAATGATACTCTATACAAAAGATCGTTTGACTGCCTGTGGTTAAAATGCCTGGGACCAGAAGAAGCGAACAGAGTCGTCTATGAAACCCATAACGGACTCTGCGGTTCTCATCAAACTGGGCCAAAAATGAAGCTGAAGATCAAAAGAATGGGTTACTATTGGCCCACAATGATTCATGACTATCTCGAATATGTGAAGCGATGTCACTCGTGCCAAATTCACGGGGACTTCATCCACCAGCATCCAAATCCGCTATACCCAAAAGTAGCCAGCTGGCCATTCGAAATGTGGGGAACCGATATAATTGGCCCCATTGAACCAGCATCATCCAAAGGATATCGGTTCATACTGGCAGTGACCGACTACTTTTCTAAGTGGGCAGAAGCAGTACTACTAAGGGAGGTGACGACGGAGAATATCCTCCATTTCTTCAAAACCCATGTCATTTACCGGTTCGGCACCCCGCGACGGATAATCTCGGATAATGGACCGGCCTACAGGAGCCATAAAATCAGCCGCTTCGCAGAACAACATAAAATAGATTGAAGATACTCTTCAGTCTATAATTCTCGTGCCAACGGTCAAGCTGAAGCTTTCAACAAGACCCTGACAAAGATTATAAAGAAAATGGTGTCCATAAAAAAAAGACTGGTATGAATGGTTGCACGAAGCTCTCTGGGCGTACCGAACAACGTTCAAAACGGCCATGAATACGACACCATATGCGTTAGTATTCAACACGGAAGCTGTGCTTCCCGTGGAAATAGAACTCCCTTCTCTTCGAGTAGCGGTTCGATGCGAGCTGACGGATGAAGAAAATGCTCATCTATGGCTTGAGGAGCTCGACGCCCTCGATGAAACTCACCTTATAGCACTACAAAACCTGGATGCTTATAAGGAAATGATGACACGGTCATACGAAAAACTGACCAGGCCAAGAACATTCCGCCAAGGAGAACTCGTACTAATCGTCAAAAGACCTATGATCCCCAATCGTGCAAAACGGGGGAAATTCGCTCCAAACTATGAAGGCCCGTACATCATAGACAAAATCTACCAAGGTGGAGCCTACCTGCTCATGGATATGCATGGCGAAAGACCCTTCCGGCTAATAAACGGCTGATTCCTCAAAAAATACTACGCCTAACGGGTTACGACCTGGGTCAATGATAGATGACGACGCTTGTGTCCGCTCGCTATCTTCCTATGTTAGAACCCAAAAAGTAGTATCCAAAAGATCCGTCATCTCGAAAACGGTGATAATGGACCGAGACGTCCCTAAACTAATACTCGTTTCCGAATGAAGGACCGAGATGTCTTCAAACTAAAACCTCTCCTCAAACACGGCGACAACGGACCGAGAAGTCCTTAAACTAAAATTTCGCCTCAAACACGGCGACAAAGGACTGAAATGACTTTGAACTAAAACTTCGCCTCAAACACGGCGACAAAGGACTGAGAAGTCCTTAAACTAAAATTTCGCCTCAAACACGGCGACAAAGGACCGAGATGTTTTTAAACTAAAACCTCGCCTCAAACACGGCAACAACGGACCGAAATGTTCTTAAACTAAAATTTCGTCTCAAATACGACGACATCAGACCGAGAAGTCCTTAAACTAATATCCGCCTCAAACATAGCGATATAGGACCGAGATGTCTTTAAACTAAAATCTCGCCTCAAACACGGCGAAAACGGACCGAGAAGTCCTTAAACTAAATTTTCTCCTCAAACACGGCGACAAAGGACCGAGATGTCTTTAAACTAAAACCTCGCTTCAAACACGGCGACAACGGACCGAGAAGTCCTTAAACTAAAATATCGCCTCAATCACGGCAACAACGGACCGAGAAGTCCTTAAACTAATATTCGCCTCAAACATGGCGATAACGGACCGAGATATTCTTAAACTAAATATCCGCCTCAAAAATGGCGATATCGGACCGAGATGTCCTTAAACTAAAAATCCACATCAAACATGGCGATAACGGACCGAGATGTCCCAAAACTAGAACCTCGGCTCAAATATGGCGACAGCTGACCGAAATGTCTTTAAACTAGAAATTCGCCTCAAACAGGCGACAGAGGACCGAGATGTTCTTAAACTAGAAATTCACCTCAAACATGGCGACAAAGGACCGAGATGTCCTTAAACTAAAAATTCGTCTCAAACATGGCGACAACGAACCGAGATGTCCCTAAACTAGAATCTCGCTTCAAATATGGAATTATAGGACCGAGAAGTCCTTAAGCTAATTATCTGCCTCAAATATGGCAGTACAGACAGAGAAGTCCCTAAACTAACAACGGACCAAAATGTCCTTAAATTAAAAATTCGCCTCAAATATGGCGACATCGGACCAAGATGTCCTTAAATTAAAAATTCGCCTCAAATATGGCGACATCGGACCGAGATGTCCTTAAACTAAAACTTTGTCTAAAAAAAACGGCGATACCGGACCGAGAAGTTCTTAAACTAATTGTTCGCCTCAAAGAAGACGACAGCAGACCGAGAAGTCTTTAAACTAATTATTTGCCTCAAACATGACGGCAATGGACTGAGAAGTCCTTAAAACTAAAAATTTGCCTCAAAAAATGGCGATAATGGATCGGAATGTCCCTAAACTAGCGCGTCACCTCAAATACGGCGATATGCTCTCTTGAGATCTATATTGCAATCAAAACCCCAACGGCGAAGACTGCAAGTCAAGTCCCACTGGCTACACAACTACTCTAGCAGTGAATTCACCCCCAAGTCTCACTGGAAAACAGATGGGTCATAAAAAAAGGTATGTCCACAAGCAAAATAGACACGGATGAAAACCCGAAAGGGCGCCGTGAGTAAAAACAGCAGGATTACCAGCGAGCTTGTGAAAATCCGGAAGAGCGCAATCTCATAAAAAAGATGTATCTCCATAATCAAAATGGGCACGGATGAAAATCCGAAAGGGCACCGTGAGTAAAAACATCAGGATTACCGGCGAGCTTGTGAAAACCCGGAAGGGCGCAATCTCGTAATTTTTTTTACACTTACGAGATCCTCTTGACTCGTAAGGAGAACTCCCTCTATGAGACCCTCACGGCTCATAGGATTCAAAAGCCTTAAGATACAGGAATCCAAACCTGTTCTTAAGCCATCATATCCCCCAAGTTTCCCTACAGGCGGTCGAATATTGACCCTTGTATACAATCCACAGGCAAAAATAAATATAGCTCTCACCTAGTTCCACCAATGGCGCGAAATATCCCTATATGGTGAACAACATTTGTAAGTCCCTTCGACTTATAAGAAAAATCACTCTTGTAAGATCCTTACGACTTACAAGAGAAAATACCACTTAGGAGTCCTCACGACTTCTAAGGAGAACTTACACCTATGAGATCCTCTCGACTCATAGGGAAAAATACCTTTATGAGACCCTTATGGCTCATAAAGTAAAAAAGCCTTAGTCGACAGGATCCTAACCCTGTTTGCTAAGCCACCGTTGTTCAAATCAACAAAGGCAAATGATGAGTCGCACTTGGCAATATTCCAACTGCAGCGATACTGAAGCCTAGAAAGGTATCAAACTTCAAGTCCTCTCAAGGCAAGTGATGAATCGCTCCTGGCAATATTCCAGTCACAGCGATGCTGATGCCTAAAAAGGTATCAAACTTCAAGTCCTCTCAAGGCAAATGATGATTCGCTCGTGGCAATATCCCAGTTGTAGCGATACTGATGCCTAAACAGGTGTCAAACTCCAAGTCCTTTCACGGCAAATGATGATTAGCTCCTGGAAATATTCCAGTCGTAGCGATGCTGATGCCAAGATAGGTATCAGATTCCAAACTCGCAATAATAACAGCAGCGAGTAGCAAAAAATGCATATGAAATAACCGAAATGATAGGGCAACTCGCAATAAAAATCAGCGAGCAAAAAATACGCATATAAAAACAGCCGAGATGTTTGGGCAACTCACAATAAAAAGCAATGAGTAAAGATATAAAAAAAATAGCCGAAATGATTGGGCACCGCGGATAAAAAGCCGAAATGATTAGGCAATCGCGACTTTCGCGATATGAAAAACTGAAAAGATAGAGTATCGCGGCAATAAAAAATAAAATAAAATAAAATTTGCTATGCCCTGCAAGGAGGTCCAAACTGACTCTTGTATACTATCCACAGGCCACATTTGCCAATGAATGAAGAAGCTACTTACGAGACCTTATGACTCGTATAAAAAAAAACCAAGTGAGATCCTTACGACTCACGGAGGTGATGAACACTTAGAAATTCTCACGATTCCTAAGAAGAAAATACACACCTATGAGATCCTCAAAACTCATAGGGAAAAAAAAACTTTTTGAGACCGTTATGGCTTATGATGATAAAAAAAAGAAGCCCTGGGCTACAAAGATCCTAAACTTATCTCCAAAACCATCAACTGTATGGCCATGCATAACTCTGCACTATTTCACCCACATACATACTTACGTGGGCAAAGTAGTGAGGGGCATTTGTTCCCGCCAAAATTTTTGGGAAAGAGCTATTTGTTCCTTTATAAAAAAGGGAGAGAAAAGAAAAAAGAAAAGAATCCTCATAGTTTGGCATCACATGTTAAACACGTGAGCGCTTATATACTTTACATATAAGCACTGAAAACAAGTAACTAAGGGTCAAATTGAGCGCTCATATGCAAAACATATGAGCGCTGAATAAAATAAACATAAAGGCTAAACTGGCCTCACGTGTTAAACACGTGAGCGCTCATATGCAAAGCATATAAGCACTGAAAATAAACAGGCTAAAACCCACACTGGGGATCACGTGTTAAACATGTGAGTTCTCTTACCACACTCTTTGGCAGCGCTCACATCCAAAGCATGTGAGCGCCCAAATTTAAAATGATCCCATCTGATAGAATTAAATTCTATGTGATGAAATTAAATTCTATTTGGAAAATATTTTCCCTGATCTTTCTAATATGGAAAGATCTTTCTCTAACGGAGAATCTTGGATTTAAAATCCAATGGTGATAAAATATCACCAATTAAACCATCTGATAGAATTAAATTCTATGTGGGAAATATTTTCCTGATCTTTCTCAAACAAGAAAGATCTTTTCTGTTAAACAGAGGACCCTTGGATCAAAAATCCAATGGTGATTATAAAATCACCCATCGATCATTTGATAGAATAAAATTCTATCTTAGGAAAATATATTCCTAATCTTGTTAAACTAACAAGATATTCATATGATAGAATAAAATTCTGATCTTGTTAAACTAGCAAGATATTCATATTATAAAATAATATTCTAACAAGATATTCATATTGTAAAATAAAATTCTATGTTAGGAAAATATCTTCCTAATCTTGTTAAAATAACAAGATATTAATATGATAGAATAAAATTCTAATCTTATTAAAATAACAAGATATTAATAAAATAAAATAAAATTCCAATCTTGTTAAACTAACAAGATATTTATTTGATAGAATAAAATTCTATCTTAGGAAAATATTTCCCAATCTTGTAAAACAAACAAGAAATCTTCTCTGTTAAACAGAGAGTATTTGGATTAAAAATCCAACGGTGAATAAAATTCACCGATTGATCTAAAAGATTATTTTCTCAACAAATTGATTCCTTTGTTTCTTCTATAAATAGGAGTAAAGAGATGACAAAAGGAGGAGGAGGAAAAAAGGAGACCCTCCATAAGTTTCTGTAAAAATACAGAAGGATTTCAAAACAACAGAGAATTTAATTCTCTCAAAGAAGAAGATTTCCCTCCTAAAAAACCCTAGGTAAAGAAAAAAAGAGATAAAAATATCTCTTTTACCTAACATTCCATATCTAAGAGTTTAACCCTTCTCAAAGAATTTAGTTCTTTCTCTGAATCTGAGATCCACAAGACAAGTCTCCCACAACTTGAGAATTTAATTCTCATCGGGAAGATCTTGTTCTTGAGAATTAAAGATTCAGAGAAGAACAAACTTGAAAAGAAAGAAAATGGAGTTCATATTACTCCAGGAACTTAGTTCCTCCAAATCAAGAACTTAGATTTTTAAAAAACCTGATCCAAGATTCTCAAAATAGTTATCTTGGTGATCTTTAATGGTCAAAACACCATTAAAAAAGGTTTAACCTCTCTGAAAACATGAATATGGAAAACATGAAGTTCATAATACTTCAGGAACTTAGTTCCTTCAAATCAAGAACTTAGTTCTTAAAAAACATGATCCCAGATCCTCAAAATAATGATCTTGGTGATCGTTAATGGTCAAAATACCATAAACAGATATTTAAGTTCTCTAAAAACATCAACAGAGATTAAATCTCCAAAAGAACTCAGCGCCTCACTTGAAAAGCACGTGAGCGCTCAAGGCCAAGTATATAGCGCCTCACATGAAAAGCACGTGAGTGCCTGAAAAAGTTAGTGCTTAGCACTATTGGAGCGTCTCACGTGAAACGCTCGTGAGCGCCAGAAAACAAAAAAGTTAGTGCTTAACACTAGTCCAGCGCCACAAAAGACTAGTGCTTAGCTCTATTATAGCGCCTCACGTGATATACACGTGAGAGGTATAGGCAACTGAGTGCTTAGCACTGCTGGGTGTTAAAGAAACCCAAACCAAGCCTAAATTGGCTAAGTCTTTCTGGAGTCAATTGCAACTGAGCCCAAATGCTCTGTTGTTGGATCTCAACTAAATTTGATGATCCTTACATGTTGCTAAGTTGATCTTAGTCTCAAATAAAACTAATGTATCCTTAGTTAAAAATAAATTCAATCCAAACGCTCATATGTTTAAGTTGATCTTAATCTCAAATTAGATTAATGGTTCTTAAACCAAATAAAACATTTTTGAACTAAAGGAACATATAACCTAAGTTCAAAACCCAAAACCCGGTCTTAGCCCAAATTGGCTAAGCATATATTTATGATATCCAAACTGATCTTAGTCTCAAAAATGACTAGTGGTCTCTCATCGATGATATCCAAAATGATATTCATCCTATATCTCCTAAAGTAATCTTAGTCTCAAATACGACTAATGATTCTTAGGTCCACCACAACCATTTTCCCTTAAATACAGGATTTGGTTCATGGGTACATCTCTTCACACATCTGATATATATCGTTGTAATTCCTCAACGCCTTCAAAGAGGTGGCGGGACCCGACAACTAACAACTTCTTTTGTTGATGCACTTCCGAACTGACGTGCACGCCTCAAATCAGATCGTGCCCCAAATTAGGCACATTCCATATCTCCATTGTTCACACTGTCATGTAACAAATACACGTGCGCACAGGATGAATAATAGACCGAAATGTCCTTAAACTAATATTCGCCCTCAAATACGGTGATAATGGACCGAAATGTCCCTAAACTAACATTTGCCCCCAAATACGGCGATAATGGGCCGAAATGTCCTTAAACTAATATTCGCCTCTAAAATGACGATAAAGGACCGAAACGTCCATAAACTAACACCTCGCCTCAAACATGGTGATAATGGACCGCGATATCCTTAAACTAAAATAATCGAGCCCAAATGCTCATATGTTTAAGCTGATCTTAATCTCAAACCAGATTAACGATCCTTAAATCAACCCAAACCCAAATCTAAAAACATACGGATTTGGACTAATCCACGCCTTATGGGCGACAACATAAATTAGTCTCCGTATATGATCAGTCGAAAATATTGCATTTTTAACACGGCAATTTCCCTATCATTTGCACTCATCTAGAAGTGTTCGGTATTCATATTGCACATATTAGCAAAACACCTGTAAAATACCAGATTACCTGTGTTATATACTAAAACCGGCATTTCGAGGGAAATTGTGTGTTTATTATGGCATCGCATCATTCTTGTGTAGCGCAACACTTGTTTCGAAGTCTGTGCAGGAAATTCCAAGAGAAAGGCCAAAATTGTCAAAGTGCTGATAAAAGATACGCCAACTCAAAGATTTGAGATCTGGCAGTGATTCAGAAGGCCAAATGAGATTTAACATATTTTATAAAGGCCCATAAGTCAGCAGAAGAATTACCAAGAATTTTCATGCAGTGGGGCCCTCAAAGCGGCCCAAACCCACTTGGCGCCGTGGATCCGCGGCTATATGGCCACCTCATCAGATGATTTTTACTGCAGATTCCTTCTCTCAGGGCCCACATTCATTTCATATACTTCAAGTTCCAGATAACTCTCGAAGATTCTTCCAGATCAGCAAAGATCATTAAGCAAGCTAATCTTGATTAAGCTCCCAACAAACTAGTTCTAGAAGCTCCCTCCTAACTAACTACTTCTAGAAGCCTCTTCCTATAACAAAATTTTGGATGGAAATTCAAATTTGGAATTCTAGATCTAGGGTTTTGAAAGTCTATAAAAAGGAGCCTAGATCCAGGGTTAAGGCTAATCTCTAATCTCCCCCAAATCCTCCTACAAGTTGAGTGACACATCTTGTAGCCCTAATCCAAAATCCAAGCCAAATTCAAGATCCCGAATACCATTCAAGCAAGAAACCTTCAATCTTTTAGGAGCGGAGCCGATCATCAACCGAGCAAGTGATCCAAGCCGATCCGCGACTCAAGGAAACGAGCGAAGCCAAATCGACGATCGAGTTCTTCCTCTTATAGTTCTTGAGTGAATTGTAAACGGAATTGTTGATATAAATAAAAGGTGAAATTCTTTAATCTTGCTTTCTTTAAATTCTTGCATCATGATTCGATCTCAATTTGTGATTGTGGTTCTTGTTGTGATGTTTGAGTAAAACTCCGCTCGTAAAGGAGTCGAGACGATCAATAGAATGATGATGTAACAAATCTTAAAACGATTCTTAAGTCCTACGAGTTTGTAAACTCTTGTAAATTGAAGAATCGACGACCTAGTTTCGGTGCGATGCTTTCTTGATTGTGATCGCTCGAAATTAGGGATCCACGATCGATTCTTGAATTTACTAGAGGCTAGAATGTGAATGATATCGACGAAGGAACAAGGGATAGATGTTGAAACCCTAGTTTCACAAGAAATCCCTAATTCTCGTTGATCATCATTGATCTAGCATCAATTCATCGATGGATAAGAATACGTAATCGCTAGATTTCATCACATCTATAGATCCGATCGATTCCTACGAGCCTCACTTCGATTCTTGATATTTGGTTTGGAAATCATCAATTGACACTTCTTGATTTTAATGTTTTCTTATTATTAGATCTAGATTTTTTCTAATTCTTGAAATTCAATTTACAAATCATGAATTGTTTCTTTTCTTTAAAATTTCAACTCATCTAAATCGAAACACGAACGATTACACTTTCCCTGTGGACGATCCGCACTTACTAACGCGCTACATTCGACACCGTTATTGATTGTGGTCAAAATATTTTTGGTTGTGATTTCTATACAATTTTCTAACTACAATCTGAAATCGTTTCAATCAAATGGAGCTGTTGCCAGTGATCATTTGATTTACACACACAATCGGAAAATATCTACAATCAAATGGCACCGTTGCCGGGGATAGTGCGCTAATTGTTCGTATTTTGAAATTTGAGTTGAAAAGTTTATTCCATCCATATTTTTAGATCTAAATTCGCACAAACCCTAAACGTGTTGTTGTGTTTTGTTGCGAGGAAATCTGAAATCATTGGAGCTGGAGAAAAAAATTTCGGAGTATTCCAGAGAGCTAAGGGACTGAAGGAGGGCTCTCTGTAAAATTTTTGTGCAGTGAACAGCACTATCAACCGCGATTCCGTGGCATTAGGGAGCATCTGCGGCGGATCCGCCGCGTGCTGACGTCATCCCTGCACCAAAACTTCTCTGTAAACTCCTAACTTTCTTATCTCTCTCCACATCTGCTCCAATTAACAATTTGTGCAGGTTTCTTTGCAAATAAATCGCAGCGCCGCAAAAGCAAAATAAATTGTGCATGTTTTTTATTCTTAGTTGTTTGCATATTAATACGGAAATTTAAGGGGCAAAGACCAAATCCAGATTAGGTGGGGAGTTCATTACCCTTCCTAAGCCCCAAAAATCACAAAGTTGCATCCGTATTACCCTCATTAACTAAAAAATATCTAGAGATGACTCTAAGGACCGTCGCGCTCACTTAGGACAGAAGAAGGCCGTGGGTAATTAATTGCTTATCCGCGTTTCTTTTGTGGTGTCTAAGCCAAGTGTGTCGAAGGCTAGTGGTTACTTAATTAGGCCCACTACTTACGTAGTGGAGAACCCCCCACTTACCTGACACTTACCTGGCCACAGGAGAGACAAAGAAGCAGTGGAGGATTTATCCTGCGACTTGTCTTTTGGCAGTTAGGAGCAGTCTAGAGCTTTGACCTAGGTGACCACTAGATTTTAGGGGTGCTTGTTGCATTTGTTGTGATCGCATCATATTTTCAAAAATCCGTATATTTTTCAAAACAAACACCGCATTCATCATTTCCCCTAATTATAAGTCATGCTGCCACTTGTACTAACCCTTTTTAGTGCAAGATAGGCTGGACACGGGATTCTAGTGCCCGTTTAGTCCGCGTTTCCCTGATCGACCCAAAAGTCGGTATTTCTACATTTACATTTTCTTCACCCACCACCACACCCATTTCGATGGACGATTCTCCATCGAATTTCTTTACCACTACTCTGCCGCCGTCCGTTGGTGCGCAGAATCCACCCCGCATCTCTTTCCAAGAGAGGTGCTATCCTATTCGAGGTCCTCTTTCGACCTGTCTCTCCATTCCACCAGCCAACGGGGAAAATTTTGAAATTAAACCCCAATACATCAACCTTCTACCAAAATTTCACGGTCTCGAGTCTGAAGACGCATATGCCTTTATCACCAAATTTGAAAATGTATGCGCAATGATGGGTACCTCACAGCTTTCTATGGATGCTATGCGTCTACGTCTTCTCCCATTTACCTTGTGCGATATAGCCGAGAAGTGGCTGTATAACACTACTGCACATTCCATTTCAAATTGGGAAGAATTCGTCAAAGCATTCCTTAAGAAATTCTACCCACATCATAAGACAGCTCGAGTCCGTAGCGAAATAAATCAATTCACCCAGCTTCCAAATGAACCATTTTCACAATGTCTTGAACGCTTTAAGGATCTGTTAGTCCAATGTCCACATCACGGAATCCCTAGATGGGAACTGTGCCGAATCATATATGAGGGCATTAATCCTAACACAAGACAGACCCTTGAATCCATGTATCAAGGAAACTTCATGACCAAAGATGATGGGGAAGCCTGGAAATTCCTAGAAGATTTCGCTGAAAAGTATTTACAGTGGGAGGGTGTGAGTCAATCGTCTAGGGATGGCAATGATATTTCCATAGGAGTTAGAGCTGACATTTCAGCTATACACAAGAAACTCGAGACTATGGAAAACAAATTTTTAGCTGTCGCCCTAAATCAAATGCCACTCTCCAAAACTTTATGTGGATGCTGTTCTGATCCTTCTCATATGACGGAAGAATGTCCACGAAATTCTCCGTTTCATGATCATGAGCATACCAATGCCGCATTTCAAAGACCTAGAAACGATCCATTTTCTTCCACATATAATCAGGGTTGGAGGAATCACCCTAACATTGCTTGGAACCAATCACAATCTCAAAATACGGTTCCAACCCAAAACAATTTCCAAAGGGTCCCTCCACCACAACAGCAACCACCACTTCAATTGAGTCAGCACCCCTTCCAAGCACAAAACTTCCAAAATCCGGTCAACACACCCGCATCGTCTAGTCCTTTACAGTTGACCGGTACCGATGAATCCTCTTCATTCATAAACTTGCTTCTAACAAATCTCATGCAAGTATCGGCTGAAATAAAGACTTCTGTCGATGATATAAAGAAAAACTCAGCGTCCCAAGCTGAGAGTATTAAATCGATGGAAGCAGAAATTGCACGATTAAAAGCCGAAATGAGTGCAAGAGAGAAAGGGAAACTTCCAGTTCAACCTTTACCCAATCCTGGCTATTCACATCATGTGGATGCAATCACCACGTTGAGATATGGAAGAGTGCTTGACAATCACGTTGGGGAAGAGTTCGATGATACTGATAAATCTATCAATAACACCCCGGCTGAGACTTTTCCTTCCACTTCTACTTCTAATTCTGACCCTAGTTCTTCTACCCCACCACCTTCTAGCGAGCCTATTCTCCGTTTCCCACAAGGCTCGCCACCTCAGCCCATCTCTTCTAGTTCTCCACGGACGATCCCCACTTCTATTCTGGGATCGGGTCCACACACACTTCCTTCTCCTATGATGGACCCAGCGCTATTGCTAAAGCACCTTATCCTAATCGGTTAAGGGCTAACAAATCGAGTCCACATATGGAGAAGATTATGGACATGTTTAAGCAAGTTAACATCAACATCCCTCTCCCAGATGCCATCCAACAAGTTCCGTCCTATGCGAAAACTCTTAAGAACTTGTGCACTAGGAAGAGGAAAACTCAAGTGCCCAAGAAGATATTCATGGCAAAGAAAGTAGACACAGCTTTCCCCCAACAAGTACCGAGGAAACGTAAGGACCCTGGCTGTCCTACTATTTCCATTTCTATTGGGGAAAAACACATCAACCGCGCTCTACTTGACCTTGGCGCTAGTGTTAACTTGCTTCCATACTCGGTTTATGAGCAACTAGGTATCGGAGTGTTAAAGCCCTCGAGCATAACTCTTTAGATGGCTGACCGATCAATCACCAAATCTAAGGGTGAACTGGAGGATGTGTTAATAAAAATCGGGGAATTTGTATTCCCTGTGGACTTTATTGTAATTGATACACAGCCTGTAGCGAACCCACGGAATCAAATTCCGGTGATTTTAGGTCGCCCCTTTTTGGCCACTTCCAATGCTATCATCAACTGTCGTAATGGATCTATGACCCTATCTTTCGGGAATAGGTCAATAGAGCTGAACATTTACAAGTTGGGAAGTGTACCCTCCGAACCTACTGCTCAGGTCTGTTCTGTCGACTTAATGGATGTCGACAGCAGCGAATTTGATGATCCTCTTGATACTGATCTTGACTCTTTTCATACGTTGTTGTTTGACCCAACTATGTATCATACACATACGGACTCTTCCACCGAGATGTCCGGGTTAACAACTAACACCGATTATGAAATGCTTTTAGAGTCTGAAGATCACCCCGCACTTTGTGATGACATTATTCATCGGGGTATCGATGGAACTTTTGAGGAGATCTTCGCTGATGAACTCGCATTTTTGAAAAGCACGGGTGTTGAGATGAATCATGTCCCAATCAATGAAATTGAACCTCCACCCCTTCTTCTGACTTGTCAAAAGAATGCGAGCAATCCATCACATTCACTGCATCGTCTCTCCAAAATGAGACGCACACATATTCTATTCCACCACTTACCCTTTCCCCACATCTTCTTCCACCAACCAGAGCACTGCATTGATAAAAATTTTGAATGGTTGGTGTTAACTTTCGGTCTTTGCAAAGCTTGGCATCGACCAATGATTTTTGACCCCCTCATGTGATTTTCAAAAAATTAACATTGCATAACTTAAGTTTGGGGGGGGGTATAATCGGGCTCTTGAAAAGAAAATTTTTACAAAATTTTCAGCCAAGAATAAGTTTGGGGGAGGATCTTCACTTATATATTTTGCCCCCACTAATAAATTCCTCCCAAGCTTACAGGTTTTTCGAGATTTAGCAGATGGCAACAGTGAGGACACTATTGAAAACAAGTTTGGGGAAGGTTTGTGCTTATTTTCGCATCATTTGCATCATACTTTGCATAAGCACAAAACATTTTCAAAACCTATAAAAATTTAAAAATTCTCAAAAGATAAAAAATATTTTTGTACAAAAATAAGATAATAAAAGATTAGATAGTGAAAAATTACATCCATGAGATTAGAAAAATTTAAGAAAACCAAGAAAATTAGAAGTTTTCTTATACGAACTAGTAATAAGTAGTTTTGAGCCGTTGTCCCAAGGGTTAGTAAAATGAAGGAAGTCACTAATCTGAGGATAAAAATAAGTCTGAAAAATAGTTTCTATTCTGGAAGCCAAACATTTTGAACGTTTATACCCTACTATTCGCACTTACACACGTCTTGAAACTCGGGATAGTAGAGGATACCTTGAAATGCTCTTGTCTAAAAGCCGATGTATAAAGGAAATAAAAAAAATGAAGAAAATATAAAATGGTGAGAAAAAATGAACACTGGTTTTGTTATCGCCAAGGCAGCAATAAAAAAATATAGCGAGGGTGCCTCTTCACCTAGTGCCCTAAGGCCAACTGGTCTAGGAGTCACTGCTAAGCCTTAGGTGGTGCAAGACGAGGAAAATACACCAAATAAGCAAGCACATGAGTAATCGGTCGGTTAGTACCTCAAGAAGTATTAACGGTCACATGAAAGTGTGTGAGTAAATTCATCTAAATATTCATTAATTAAAAAAATACTGAGGTGGATGGACAAGAGTATGATAGCTTGAATTGAATTCTCCGGGTGTAGGAATGTCCTTTACACACACGTAGGGTTATATGATCGATGCTTGGAAGAAATATAGGAATGAAGAATAAAGACGATGTTTTATTGAGAGATGATGTGATTTCTGACATCTTTTCATGACTATTAAGATAGGGCTCTTGACAACCGAAAAGCTAGCTTAGTTGGAAACCCTAACTTTCAAGGCTTTTCTTTTACAATTCTTTTCTTTAAATATAATATTCATGATCTTCCTTTTATTATTGGATTTTGTGGGTGCAATCCGCTGAAAACCCTCAGAAGACAACACTCCTCCTACTAGGGACACCTAGAGGTTTAAAGGCTTGTTGCACGTGCTCGGTGCAATCGTGTTGCCTACGAAAGTGTGCTAGTTAGTTTTTCTCTTTCTTTATTTTCTCCTTCTCTTTTTAATAAAACAGTTCGCTCGAGACGACCGAAAATAAGTTTGGGGGAATTTGATCAGTCAAAAATACTGCATTTTTAACACGGCAATTTCCCTATCATTTGCACTCATCTAGAAGTGTTCGGTATTCATATTGCACATATTAGCAAAACACCTGTAAAATACCAGATTACCTGTGTTATATACTAAAACCGGCATTTCGAGGGAAATTGTGTGTTTATTATGGCATCGCATTATTCTTGTGTAGCGCAACACTTGTTTCGAAGTCTGTGCAGAAAATTCCAGGAGAAAGGCCAAAATTGTCAAAGTGCTGATAAAAGATACGCTAACTCAAAGATTTGAGATCTGGCAGTGATTCAGAAGGCCAAATGAGATTTAACATATTTTATAAAGGCCCATAAGTCAGCATAAGAATTACCAAGAATTTTCATGCAGTGGGGCCCTCAAAGGACCGCGGATCCGCGGCCCAAACCCACTTGGCGCCGCGGATCCGCGGCTATATGGCCACCTCATCAGATGATTTTTACTGCAGATTGCTTCTCTCAGGGCCCACATTCATTTCATATACTTCAAGTTCCAGATAACTCTCGAATATTCTGCCAGATCAGCAAAGATCATTAAGCAAGCTAATCTTGATTAAGCTCCTAACAAACTAGTTTTAGAAGCTCCCTCCTAACTAACTACTTCTAGAAGCCTCTCCCTATAACAAATTTTTGGAGGGAAATTCAAATTTGGATTTCTAGATCTAGGGTTTTGAAAGTCTATAAAAAGGAACCTAGATCTAGGGTTAAGGCTAATCTCTAATCTCCCCCAAATCCTCCTACAAGTTGAGTGACATCTTGTAATCCTAATCCAAAATCCAAGCCAAATTCAAGATCCCGAGTACCATTCAAGCAAGAAGCCTTCAACCTTTTAGGAGCGGAGCCGATCATCAACCGAGCAAGTGATCCAAGCCGATCCGCGACTTAAGGAGACGAGCGAATCCAAATCGACGATCGAGTTCTTCCTCTTGTAGTTCTTGAGTGAATTGTATACGGAATTGTTGATATAAATAAAAGGTGAAATTCTCTAATCTTGCTTTCTTTAAATTCTTGCATCATGATTCGATCTCAATTGTGATTGTGGTTCTTGTTGTGATGTTTGAGTAAAACTCCGCTCGTAAAGGAGTCGAGACGATCAATAGAATGATGATGTAACAAATTTTAAAACGATTCTTAAGTCCTACAAGTTTGTAAACTCTTGTAAATTGAAGAATCGACGACCTAGTTTCGGTGCGATGCTTTCTTGATTTTGATCGCTCGAAATCAGGGATCCACGATCGATTCTTGAATTTACTAGAGGCTAGAATGTGTATGATATCGACGAAGGAACAAGGGATAGATGTTGAAACCCTAGTTTCACAAGAAATCCCTAATTCTCGTTGATCATCATTGATCTAGCATCAATTCATCGATGGATAAGAATACGTAATCGCTAGATTTCATCACATCTATAGATCCGATCGATTCCTACGAGCCTCACTTCGATTCTTGATATTTGGTTTGGAAATCATCAATTGACACTTCTTGATTTTAATGTTTTCTTGTTATTAGATCTAGATTTTTTCTAATTCTTGAAATTCAATTTACAAATCATGAATTGTTTCTTTTCTTTTCTTTAAAGTTTCAACTCATCTAAATCGAAACACGAACGATTACACTTTCCCTGTGGACGATCCACACTTACTAACGCGCTGCATTCGACACCGTTATTGATTGCGGTCAAAATATTTTTGGTTGTGATTTCTATACAATTTTCCAACTACAATCCGAAATCGTTTCAATCAAATGGCGCCGTAGCCGGTGATCATTTGATTTACACATACAATCGGAAAATATCTACAATCAGTATACAATCCACGGGCAACCAAAATAAAAAAAACATACACACGACACGAATTGAACCTCCGGAGAAAGAGAAAGTGGTTATCGCGATGCGGTAACATAATTAACTGTAGGGGCTTGCGCCTGTAGGAAAGAGCGTCCCCACAATCAAAACCCCCTCGCAAACGAGGGGGAATCTGATAAAGTCCGCTACAATGGTCGCATCCGTCCAAACCTCTGATATACGGTGCCTTAAATCAACTTGGTATCTTCTGAGAGGTGGACGGATAAATCCAAATAGCATCTACCCCCAGATTCAGCTAAGACGATCCATCCCAGTTCATCTCTGTTTCCGGCGGTGAACAGATTCTGAAGCTTTTGAAGCCGGTTCCTTTGCTGAAAACTTTCGGTTGAGCCTTTTCTCACATGACTGGAGATTGGTTGTACATCGGTCAATCCATCTACGCAGGCTGGCCTTTACTGACGAAATGTCGGAGGGAAGGCATATGCATTCAACCTCATGTAGGGAAGCCTGAACTTGACGACAGTACTCGACCCAAGTACACACCAACGCCTCGTCATGATAGGTGGCAAGAACAGACAAAAATGCATTGGCTTCAACAGCGAATTCTTCGGCCGTAATGGAGGTACCAGCATGAAGATCTTCAATAAGAGTTGCCAGCGAATGAATGCTTTGTTTTACCATCCTTTCAGACACGCGTCGGGCGTAAGGGACTGATGGCATGGAAATCTGGGATTCCAATGGGGTCAGGATTGGCAAAGCTGTAACCATACATGTATAATTAGGTACTTTTCTAAACATAGAACAAGTTAAATAACGCCAATGCTAAAGCGTCACTTACCCAAAAAGGAGTTTTGCAGAGTTTAACTCTGAAAGATCTGTGGTCAGAGAGCTAAGCTCTGAGAGGAGAATTAAATTCTCAAGAAAAGGTTAAGGAAGAAAATGAAGAAACAGTGAATCATCTAATGATCCAAACACCTCATTTATAAGACGTGATGGGGAGCGGTTCATCTTCCCGTTCCTCTAGGCAATCTAACGGTTGTAAGAGTGGACAGCGTTGCACTCACGTGCAAACCACGTGAGAGCAACGCTGAGGGCATTTGTTCCCTTATAAAAAAGGGGAAAGGAGGAAATCCTCCACTATTTAAGTCTCACGTGTTAAACACGTGAGCGCCTATATGCAAAAGCATATAGGTGATGCAATTAAAAACAAATGGGCTTAAAGAGCCAAACGTGTTAAACACGTGAGCGCCTATATGCAAAGCATATAGGCGCTGCAATCAAATAATTAGCAGGCCAAACAGGCCTCACATGTTAAACATGTGAGAGTTTATATGCGCTGAAAATAAAGCATACTGAAACCCATGCTAGGGGACACGTGTTAAACACGTGAGTTCTTCTGCTGCACTCTTTGGTAAGATAGAATTAAATTCTATTTGGAAAATATTTTTCTTGATCTTTCTCAAACTAGAAAGATCTTTGGATCAAAGATCCAGCGGTGATTATAAAATCACCCACCGATCATCCGATAGAATAAAAATTCTATCTTAGGAAACGATATTTCCTAATCTTGTTAAATAAACAAGAGAACTTCTCTGCTAAACAGAGAGCCTTTGAATTAAAAATGCAATGGTGAATAAAATTCACCAAGTGATCCAAAAGATCATTTTGGATTGATCATGATCTCTCAATCAGAGATTTTCCTAACAGGTTGATCTTTTCTCTTATCCTATAAATAGAAGGGAAAAACAAAGGAAAAAGAAAAAGAAGAGAACTCCACACAAGCTTCTGCAAAAAAAATATACAGTGAGCTCTTGAAAAAGAAAGAGAATTTAATTCTCAAAAGAAGAAGAAGACTTGCCTCATTGAAACCCTAGGTAAAAAAACACAGAGATCATAATGTCTCTTCTTTACCTATCTAAGGGTTTAACCCTTCATATGAGAACTTAGTTTTTCCTCTGGTTGAGAATTACAGAAGTAAATCTCCCCACAAGTTGAGAATTTAATTCTCATCGGGGAGATTTTGTCCTGCAGATTCAAAACTTAGGGAAAAAGAACTAAGTTAAAAAGAAATAACAGGTTCATATGGGAATTTAATTCCTCTAAAAATTAGGGTTTAACCCTATATAAAGAACCTAGTTCTTCAAAAAAAATGATGATGATCCAAGATCCTCAAAACCGAAATCTTGATGATCATCAATGACTAAAAATGTTATTAACAGAGGTCAATATCTCTAAGAAAATACAAGAACATCTTGTTGACTTGTCAGTGCTTAGCACTATTTTGAAGCCTCACGCGTTTCCCACATGAGTGCTTTAAACGAACAAAAAGAACGGCCAAAACTGCCTCACGTGATTCTCACGTGGGCACCTAAAAAGCAAAAAAAAGCTTCTTAGTCAATTAGGCTGTCACCCCAAAAGAAAGCAGTCACGTGAAATGCACGTGAGCTCTATGCAAGTGCTTAGCACTTCTATAAAAAGAGGGAAATGAGCAAACAAAGCTCAAAGCACAGTACTCACGTGCTTCTCACGTGGGTATTATGCAGAGTGCTCAGCACTCCATGATTAGTCTAAAATGACTAACAAACGTTCACATCTGGGGGCTTTACACGTGAGCGCCAAGGAACTCTAGTGCTTAGCACTAATCCAGCATCTCACGTGTTTCATACGTGAGTGTTGTATGTCCCAATGCTCAGCACTGTTGGGTAATTATGGAAATTCAATCTCAGCCCAAAATTGGATAAGTTTTCTGTGGTTAAACCTCTTTGATTTTAAAATCAATCGAGCTCATATGGCTCATGGTTTCCCAAACTAATCTTAGTCTCAAAAATGACTAATGATCTCTCATTGATGATATCCAAAATGATATCTATCCCAGTTCTCCTAAGGTAATCTTAGTCTCAAATATGACTAACGATTCTTAGGTTCACCATCCTTTCCCTCAAATATGGGATTTAGTTTAAGGGTACATTTCTCCACACCTCTGATATATATCGTTGTAATTCCTCAACGTCTTCAGAGAAGTGGTGGGTCCCGACAACCAAAAACAACTCCTCGTCCTAACTTGACGTAAAACTTCATCAAGACTGGGAATGATACATCCCACATTGATGCACTTCCAAATTGACGTGCATGCCTCAAATCGGATCGTGCCCCAAATTGGGCACATTCCATATCTCCATTGTTCACTTCGTCAAGTAACAAATACGCGTGCAAGCAAAATGAATAATGGACCAAAATGTACTTAAACTAATATTCACCCCCAAATACGGCGATAAGGGACCGAAATGTCCTTAAACTAATATTCGCTCTCAAATACGGCGACAAAGGACCGAAACGTCCTTAAACTAAAATTTCGCCTCATACATGGGACCGCGATGTCCTTAAACAAAAATAATCGAGCCCGAACGTTCATACCTATTAAGTCGATCTTAATCTCAAACCAGATTAACGATCCTTAAATCAACCCAAACCCAAATCTAAAAATATACGGATTTGGACTAATCCACGCCCTACGGGTGACGACAGAAACTAGTCTCCGTATACAATCCACGGGCAACCTAAACAAACAAAAACACACACGACACAAAGTGAACTTGCGAAGCAGGAGAAAGTGGTTATCGCGATGCGGTAACGTAATTAACTGCAGGCACTTGCGCCTGCAGGGAAGAGCATCCCCACAATCAAGAAACCCCTCACAAATGAGGGGGAATCTTATAAAGTCTGTTACAACAGCCGCATCCGTCCAAACCTCCGATATACGGTGCCATAAATCAACTTAGCGTCTTCGGAGAGGTGGACGGATAAATCCAAATAGTATCTGCCCCCAGAATTCAGGCCAGATGTCCTAATGTCTTGGTCCGTCTTCCGGCGGTGAACGCTTATCATAATCTTTTCTTTATTCTTAATACATAAAGTGAGATAAATATAAAAGTGACATAATAGAAGTAAATACACATATCCAATACATGTATCAATATATTAAATCAATCACTTGATTTAATATCTGTCTTTCCAAAAGACCGGCTAATATTATCAGACGTCCGATTACCGTTAGTGTATCCAATACACAGGTTTTAATCGAACTCCGGTATGCATCCAATACGCACATTTACATCATACCGCTAGAGCCAGAAAAACCTTTGTGTGGGACTTTAAAAAGTAAACAATACGCTGCCAGTGAGTTAATGGATCCAATCCATAACCATAAGCACGCCAATGATATTAGTTGTACATAACGGCTACCCAAGTATTTGTCGAAAGGAAGATTGCCAAGTAAGCCTGTCCGAACCCCTACTGAGCCTATAAGTGACATTCACGGTACAGTCCGGTTTTTTCGTCAAAGAGTGTTGCATACTGGGTCTAGCGGATTGTAAACGTCAGATCCGTAATAACCCGATAAGTCATGCCGATATCAAGCTCATCACCTATTGAGAAACTACTAATCTCCTATAAGCAAATCTCATCCGCTATGGCCATAGACTTATGGTGATAGCCAACCGAACACAGCACAACCTCGACTCCTTATATCGGGAGAGACGAATACCATCAATCCACTCACTGCCTCCATGTAGCCCGGGACTGTACCCTGTTGGGTTACGGCAGCACCCCGGCCATCAATTCGTGGCCAAATAGGGAACAAAAAATTATAAAACTGGTGCTACCACAACCCCGGAATACGGATCGACCTTACACCCTAAACCTAGAAAGCTATCAAAAACAGTTTATAGAATGTTATACCGAATGATCTGTGTCCTTCGGTCTTTAACAAGCTTCCCAAGCTCCTAGTGGCCACCATGATCAAGTTTGATCGCCTATCTCCCTCTATCGAAGATGATCCATCCGAGAGTCTATGAATCGAGCTTCTACTCAAAACCGAAGTAACTAGGGTATCTAGTTTGCTAGACTTGATAGCCTAGGAGATGTACAGTCTAATGAAGGATTAATTTGTCTCTAAACACCATAGGGTTCTCAACACATGAGAGGATTAGGGTAGAGGAAGAAGAAGAAGCCATTGGAGAGAAGAGTGTGAAACTTGAAGCAACTCAAGAAAATAAGTGGCTGCCTTATGTTGGGGTCAAAAATTACTCCCCGGTTGACCAAGTCAAAATCAAAGTCAACCCCAAGCCAGGTGGGCCCAAGCCTAGGCCAAGTGGGCCCGTGCCCAAGTCGAGCCCCGCGGCCAGCCTCCCCCATGCCTAAATGAAATTATGTAATAAATAATTTTGATATAATTTACATACATAAATGTAAGGAAAATGGGCATAAAGCGAAATTTTTGTAAAGCCCATGGCTTATGTGCAAAAAGAAATAGTACATAAGGTATGGGATAGGCAAAATGGCATTTTGTAAAGCCCAAGGGGCTATATGTATATGTGTAAGCCTATATAAGGCATCATGACAATGAAATAAAAAATGATAACTTTTTCCGATCTAAAAAACTAGGGTTTGTGCCTCCTTCTCCTTTCTCAAGGTTCTAAAACCTTCCCCCTCTTTTAAATTAAATAAAGAGTTTAACTCTTCTCTTTTCCAAAAAGAAATAGTTTTTCACCACAAAACCCTTGAACGGGAGCTCAGATCTTCAATCAGATCTCGAAAAGGGGAGACTTTTATGTCTCGCCCCCTTTTCTTTAAGATCCAGCCAATCAAGAGGAGGAAGAAGGAGACCCATCTCCAAAAATCCAACTTTGGACAGATCCAAGGCTCAAAAGAAGCTTCAGAGCTAAAGAGAGAAGAGAGGGGTCCCCTTTGATCATCTCTGAAGATCTTTGGGGAGTTCAACTCTAAAACCCAAATTCTCAAAGGAGTTTAACATCTATTCCAAATCATTTAGGAGTTTAACTCCAAATCTAAATCTTTTGGAATTTAACTCCACTCAAAATCCTTGTTAGGAGTTCAACTCCAAAGCCACCCCTTAGGAGTTTAACTCCTAACCCAGGGGCTAAGCCCCTTTTCTGTTGGTGTTCCCAGTGGTCGCGTGCCACCCACGTGACCCACGGGCGTCCAGCGGTCGCGTGCCGTGCATATGACCCTTGGGCACCCAGCGGTCGCGTGCTGGGCACGTGACCCGCAGGCGCCCAGCGATCGCGTGCATGGCACGTGACCCACGGGCGATAAAGCGCCCACGTGCGCCTCACGCGACTCGAGGGCGCTCAATGCCTAGCGGTTTCATGCAGCGCACGTGACCCGTGGGCGCCCCACGGTCGCGTGCAAGGCACGTGGCCCACTGGCTCTAAGTGCCCACGTGCACCTCATGCGACCCGCGGGTGCTCAGCGCCCAGTGGTCGCATGCAGCGCACGTGACCTGTTGGCGCTCAGCGGTCGCGTGTTGCATACGTGACCTGCTGGCGCCCAGCACCCATGCGCCAGGCACGTGACCCGCGGGCACCAGTGCCCACGCGCCAGGTACGTGACCCATGGACGCCCAGTGCCCACGTGCCATGCACGCGTCTTTAAGACGCTCCCCCTATTTTTATATGCACTCCACACTAAATATAATCCCCCCGTTAGAAAAAATTTGCGAGACCACTGTAAAAATTCTGCGGGGCCCCCAATATATCCAAAACCCCTTCAAAACACAACACTGCACATTGAGTTCGCATGACCTGTTTGACCCGTTAATCGGAGGTTCCCACGCTCTAAAGGTGAGGGGTAATTAACGACAGCTTAGTCCGTGGCTGCCGGATATTCAGATCCCTACAATCAATAAACCCCAGCCTAACCTAAGCAGGGGGAATCTGTAATGCGCCCGACAAGCGCGCGTGTATTCCCATCTCAATGGGGTGACGTAAAACACCCTACAGGTTCTGGCACGCCCGGTGGGACCAATCTCTCCTCCCATATTTCGGGTTAAACGTTCATATAAACTCAATTAATATACATATCGATTGCCTGTACTGAAATCATGCTTCTTTGTGCAGGTTAACAGTTTCCAATTGCAATCTTCGGACGCGGCGAAAATGTCACCGAGGACAAGCTCAGCTCTCAACACCGCTCCCATCTCCTACACGATGAAGATGGACGCCAGGACGGTCCTTCCGGCCAGTCTTGGGTGACAGTTGGAGGAGCCACCGCTACAGTTTGACTCTATTCTGTTCATGCCAGCTAGCATCATCCCGGTTCCTCATGCTCCGGTAACCGACAAACCGGCCTTGAAAGGCAAGAAGCCAAATGTGGTGGTCTCGAGGGCGCCCCAACCTAAACACAAGTCGGTGTCCGAACGGCTCTCCAGGGCCCCAGCTGGGGGCAAAGCCGTCAGAACAAAAGAAGTTGCCAGACGTTGCGGGCAAGCCCAGGCGATACCTTCAACTGTCACGTGAGCAGATGTCTTCTCAAGGCTCCCCATCACTCGGCCTATGGCGGCATCCCAAAGAGCAGAAGCCTGCCAAGCGCTCAAGGCAGAGAAGCTGAGGCAGAAGCGGCTTAGATACAGAGCCAACAAAAGGGCTAGAGCTCCGGCCATATTGAAATTTATGAATTTCCAAAGCCCAGACTGCTCCGCGAAACCAGCTGCCAATGATGAAAGGATGGCTAAATGTGTTATCCACACCGTCTATATGGCGAGCACGCATCCGAGCGACAACCTTCGCAGCAAAAGCAAGGATAGGGCCACCTCATCTCAAATCTAATCTGGTATGAATATGGCTGCCACATTCTAAGACCAGCCTCCTCTGGAAGGTAATGAAGATGCTTCCAGTGAAGCTGATAAGCAGAGAGAGCCCTCAGTTCATGAGGAGTCGGGCTCAAAAAGAGAAGATGAGCCAACTATCCATCCTAAGACCGCAGAGCAGCAACTTCTCCAAGAGCTCCGGAAGCAGCTCTGAAACAAAGATAAAGAGATGGCCAAGCTCTACTCAAAAATTGACGACTTGACAAAGGTCATCTTACATCTCACGGCCCAACTTGTCTCTCAGCCGCCCAATCAAGCGTAGGGCTCTGCTCATGAACCGGGATACGGTGTCCCGAGGCAGCTGACGCCTATTCCCCCAAATCCAAAGGTGGACGGACTGCACGAAAACCAGTCGCATCCTATCTCGGCAAATGTCTTGGCTACCGATGACAGCATCCCGCTAACTCAAGATCAAATCATGGATTTGGTTGCTAACAAAGTCAAAACCTTGGTAGCCGAAGCCGAAGCGCAAAAAGATATCAGCAGTAGTGGGAGACCATATCCCGCTCAGTATGATCTGGTAGAGTTTCCTAGCGGCTATGTCGTCCCTAAATTCGGAATATTCGATAGGATGGGAAATGCGAATCAGTACATCGCCCACTTTAAAGCCTCATGCGGGAATACTGGGGGCAATGATGCACTTCTCCTCCGCTAGTTCGTTAATAGCTTGACCGATGTTGCTTTCGACTGGTACGCGAGAATACCAGATGGCTCCATCACAATTTTTGTCCAAATGGAGTCTTTGTTTCAGCAGAGGTTCATGAGCGTCAGCAATAAGATCACCATTGCCGATCTCGTAAGGACCAAGCCAAAGAACAACGAAAGCAGCACGAATTTTATAACCCGATGGCACAATCTCTTCGTCAAATGTGAACCGCCGATAGAGCAGGACCAATCTGTCAGTCTCCTCGTCGGAAATCTCAACAATTGGATGGCCCCGTTTCTATGCAACGCGAGTCTCAAAAAATTCCAAGAGCTGACCAGGAAAGTTCAAATGTTGGAATGCTCAAAGCAGGAGTCCTTCTCTGACTCCCAAAATAACAATAGGTCCTGGAGAAACCGGAAAGAAAAAACCATAAACGTGAAAATTCTGACGATACTAAATCTTTTAACATTTCGGCCAACCGAAATAAGCAAGGGATGAGCGGGCCTAATGCCAACCAGCCTCGGAAGCCAGTGTTCGGAAAGGGAGAAGAATCTCCACTGAAAGAGAAGCTGGATAAGGTCTATTCCTTCAGAAGGTATATAGTCCATAAAATATTCAAGGATGCCCTAAGAAACGGTCTATAATTGCCGAAATCAAAAAGACCGCAGGAAGAGAATATGACCGACAACCCCAAATATTGCCCCTATCACAGAGTGATAAGTCATGCTATTGAGGACTGTTTCGTCTTCAAAGATTGGATCGAAAAACAATATAAGGCAGGAGAGATAGAACTGTCTAAAGACGTGTTGGCAAACAGTCAAGCTGCGACCGCCAACTTCATACAAAATAGATGACCACCACGTCGTTAGACTGGGAACAGTCGACCTCTAAGTCGTTAAACTGGGGATGTAAAATGTGTAAATAAAAAAATAAAGAAAGAAAGAAAAAAATAATTAAAAAAGCCAAAATGATAGGGCAACTCGCAATAAAAATCAGCGAGTAAAATAAAAATGAAAATAAACAGCCGAAATGATGGGGCAACCGCGGATAAAAAGCCGAAATGATAGAGCAATCGTGACCTTCACGATAAGAAAAGCTGAAATGATGGAGCAATCGCGGTGTAAAAAAAACGGTGAATGATGAGTTATTCCTGGTACCATATTCCAGTGCAGCGATGCAGACGCCAACCAAATTCGAAGTTCCCAAATGGCGAATGGTGAGTCGCTCCTTGTACCATATTCCAGTGCAGCGATGCAGACGCCAACCAAATCTCAAATCCCCGAATATCCCAATGGCGAATGATGAGTCACTCCTGGTACTATATTCCAGTACAACGATATAGACGCCGTCCAAAACTCAAATCCCCAACGGCGAATGATGAGTCGCTCCTGGTACCATATTCCAGTGCAGCGATGCAGACGCCAACCAAAATCCAATTTCCCAAAATTCTACCAGCCTTACGGTTAGTCCCCAAATTGACTACCGTATACAATCCATAGGCTCAAATAATTCTCATCACACTCATGCCCCACTGCAATCACCAGTCCAGCAGCCAGTCTCCGCCCTTGGAATTATGCTCCATCTAGAAAGACCCACTCAAGCGTCCTCACGATGCATGAGGAGAACAAAACTTGCGAGATCCTTACGACTCGTAAGAAAACGCCTTCGTGGGATCATTACGACTCACAAAGGAAAAACACACTTGGAGGGTCCTCATGACTCCTATGGAGAAAATGCACCTACGGGATCCTTACTACTCGTAGGGAGAAAATGCTTTTATTGGACCCTTACGACCCATAAAATTGAAAAGCCTTGGGTGATAGTGATCTAAACCTGTCTCCTAAGCCATCGCTCCCTAATAGGCAAAGGCAGATGATGAGTTGCTCCTGGCATTATTCCAGTGCAGCAATGCAGATGCCGACCCAAAAACAAATTCCCAAATCCTCCAAAGGCAAATGATGAGTTTCTCCTGGCATTATTCCAGTGCAGCAATGCAGATGCCGACCCAAAAACCAATTCCTAAATCCTCCTTCCTAAATCCTCCCAGGGCAAATGATGAGTTGCTCCTGGCATTATTCCAGTGCAGCAATGCAGATGCCAAACCAAAACCAAAATCCCCTAACCCTCTCATGACAAATGATGATTCGCTTCTGGTACCATATTCCAGTATAGCGATGCTGATGTCAACCCAAATCACCTCAAATCCAGCGTCGACCGTCTAAGTCACAAAAAGGGCAGCAACGACCTTCCTTGTCGGAATTATGCTTCAGCTCGGAATCAACCAGTGACCTCCCCGTCAGAATTATGCTCCATCACGTAATCAAGTCAACCAGCAAGCTCTGCGTCTGAATCATGCTACGTCTCAGAGTGTACCTCCTGTCGAAATCATGCTTCGCATCGGTGTATCTGCCTTCCCTGTCGGAATTATGCTTCGGATCGGAATCAGCTAATGACCTCCCCGTTGGAATTATGCTCCGTCTCGGAATCAAATCAAATCAGCAATCTCTGCGTCGGAATCATGCTTCGTCTCAGAGTGTACCCCGTGTCGAAATCATGCTTCGTCTCGGTGTATCTGCCTTCCCTGTCGGAATTATGCTTCGACTCGGAATCAACCAGCGACACTTCGTGTCGTCGACCGTCCATGTCGTAAAAAGGGCAGTGCCGGCTTCCCACAAAGCGGGAATGAAATCACTCCGTGCCGGGGAAACGTCTACTACGGACACTCCGTCTCGGAGACGCGTCAAGCGTTGACCGTCCATGTCGTAAAAAAGGCAGTGCCAGCTTCCTACAAAGAGGGAACCAAATCACTCCGTGCCGGGGAAACGTCTACCACGGACACTCCGTATTGGAGACACGTCAGGCATCGACCATCCTTGTCATAAAAAGGGCAGTGCCAGCTTCCCACAAAGAGGGAACCAAATCATTCCGTGACGGGGAAACGTCTACCATGGACACTCCGTATCGGAGACGCGTCATGCGTCGATCGTCCATGTCTTAAAAAGGGCAGTGCCAGCTTCCCACAAAGAGGGAACCAAATCACTTCGTGCTGGGGAAACGTCTACTATGGACACTCCGTCTCGGAGACGCGTCAAGCGTCGACCGTCCATGTCGTAAAAAGGGCAGTGCCAGCTTCCCACAAAGAGGGAACCAAATCACTCCATGCCGGGGAAACATCTACCACGGACAATCCGTCTCGAAGACGTGTCAGGCGTCGACCGTCCATGTCATAAAAAGGGCAGTGTCAGCTTCCCACAAAGAGGGAACCAAATCACTCCGTGCGGGGGAAACGTCTACTACAGACACTCCTTCTCAGAGACGCATCAAGCGTCGACCATCCATGTCATAAAAAGGGCAGTGCCAGCTTCCTACAAAGAGAGAACCAAATCACTACGTGTCGGGGAAATGTCTACTACGGACACTCCGTCTCGGAGACGCGTCAAGCGTCGACCGTCCATGTCGTAAAAAGGGTAGTGTCAGCTTCCCACAAAGCGGGAACCAAGACACTCCATGCCGGGAAAATGTCAAACAGACACTCCGTGTCAGGGATACGTCATACACCAACTCTCCATCTCAGACACGTCAAGCATCGACCGTCCATGTGGTAAAAAGGGCAGTACCAGCTTCCCAAAAAGCGGGGACCAAATCAAGTCGCCTCCACGTAAAAGAAGATCCATCAATTTCATGTACACGACCCACATGTGCGGTGTGCATTTATTGATGGGGACATTTTGTTGGGGTCAAAAATTACACCCCGGTTGACCAAGTCAAAGTCAACCCTAAGCCAGGTGGGCCAAAGCTTAGGCCAAGTGGGCCCGTGCCCAAGTCAAGCCCTACGGCCAGTCTCCCCCATGCCAAAATGAAATTATGTAATAAATAATTTTGATGTAATTTTCATACATAAATGTAAGGAAAATAGGCATAAAGCCAAATTTTTGTAAAGCCCGTGGCTTATGTGCAAAAAGAAATAGCACATGATGCATGGGATGAGCAAAATGCCATTTTGTAAAGCCCAAGGGGCTATATGTATATGTGTAAGCCTATATAAGGCATCATGACAATGAAATAAAAAATGATAACTTTTCCATTCTAAAAAAACTCAGGTTTGTGCCTCCTCCTTTCTCAAGGTTCTAAAACCTTCCCCCCTTTTAAATTAAATCAAGAGTTTAACTCTTCCCTTTTCCAAAAAGAAAAGGTTTTTCACCACAAAACCCTTGAAGGGGAGCGCGGATCTTCAATCAGATCTCGAAAATGGGAGACTTTTAAGTCTCACCCCCTTTTCTCCAAGATCCAGCCGATCAAGAGAAGGAATAAGGAGACCCATCTCCAAAAATCCAACTTTGGACAGATCCAAGGCTCAAAAGAAGCTTCAGGGCTAAAGAGAGAAGAGAGGGGTCCTCTTTGATCACTTCTGAAGATTTTTGGGGAGTTCAACTCCAAGACCCAAATTCTCAAAGGAGTTTAACTCCTATTCCAGATAATTTAGGAGTTTAACTCCAAATCTAAATATTTTGGAGTTTAATTCCACTCAAAATCACTGTTAGGAGTTCAACTCCAAAGCCCCCCCTTAGGAGTTTAACTCCTAACCCAGGGGCTAATCCTCTTTTTCGCTGGTGTTCCCAGCGGTCGCATGCCGTGCACGTGACCCATGGGCGCCCAGTGGTCGCGTGCCGCGCACGTGATCCACGAGCGCCCAGCGGTCACGTGCAGGGCATGTGACCCGCGGGCATCGAGTGGTCGTGTGCATGGCACGTGACCCATGGGCGATAAAGCGCCCACTTGCGCCTCACGCGACTCAAGGGAGCTCAGTGCCCAGCGGTCTTGTACAGCGCACGTAACCCACGGACGCCCCACGGTCTCATACAAGGCACGTGGCCCGTGAGCATCCCGCGGTGGCGTGCAACGCACATAGCCCGCGGGAGCTAAGCGCCCACGTGCACCTCACGCGACCTGCGAGCGCCGCATGTGACCCGCTGGCACCGAGCGGTCGCGTGCAGTGCACGAGACCCGCTGGCGCCCAGCAGTTGCGTGTTGCACACGTGACCTGCTGGCGCCCAACACCCACACTCTAGGTACGTGACCCGCGGGCACCCGTGCCCACACGCCAGGCACGTGACCTTTGGACGCCCAGTGCCCACGTGCCATGCACGCGTCTTTAAGACGCTCCCCCCATTTTTATATGCACCCCACACTAAATATAATTCCCCCGTTAAAAAAAATTTCTAACAAGACGCTGCCCCGCATCCCGCAAGGGGGCTGCTAGCCCCTTTGACCCTCAGCCTGCTATCCGGGTAGCGGGATCCCCGTAAAAACTTTGTGGGGCCTCCGATATATCCAAAACCCTTTCAAAACACAACACTGCACATTGAATTCTCATGACCTGTTTGACCTGTCAATCGGAGGTTCTCTCGTTCCAAAGGCGAGGGGTAATTAACGACAGCTTAGTCCGCGGCTGCCGGATATTCGGATCCCCAAAATCAATAAACCCCAGCTTACCCTAGGCAGGGGGAATCTGTAATGCGCTCGTCAAGAGCGCGCGTATTCCCATATCAATGGGGTGACGAAAAACACCCTACACCTTTGTTGTGAGAGAGTGAGTGGAAAAATAAATCAACTCAAGAAATATCTCACACAACAACAAAAAATATCAAGTGTGTAGAAAAATATTTCACAACTCTCACAACAAATATCAAGCATGAGTCATGCCTTGAACCATGCTTCAACGAATGCACATCATACTCATCCCTCCACCTCATTAACCTTTAAACTAAAAGATTAAAACAAAATGAGATGTTTTCTTCTAAAAACAATCCTGTAATAAATTACAAGAATGCCCCTCATCCGTATATACATAGCCGCATCCGTATTCTGAAAAATACAAATACAATGAGACGAAAATAATCCAACAATATAATACTAGGATCCGGCTTAAACCAAAGCCCACCAGTATTATCCGTCCAAATCATGATACGTGCACAAGTGCACACATATGATCGAACCCTGCCGTAAAACTATACGGCCTCTACATCGTTTTGCCCGATGCAGGGAAATCCTCTGTGTGGGACTCTAAAGACTCGTCAATATGCTGGCGGTGGGTTTAACCACAAGCACATCAGCGGCACTAGCTGTACGTAACGGCTACCCAGGTATTGAGCGAAAGGAAGGACGACGAGCAAACTCATCCTGACCCCTACTGAGCCTGTCTGGTGACAATATCCTTACAGTACGGTCTGTTCGTCTAAGAGTATCGCATATCGAGTTTAAGGGGTGGATAAAGTCAGACCCCTAATAACGCGACATTTAGTGTCGGTATGAAGCCCATCACAAACTGAGAAACTACTGATCCTAGAACAGTAATTCTCGACAACCTTGATCAAGGGTTTCTGGTGATGGCTACCCGTGCACAACGTGACATCAACCCCTAATACCGGGAGAGATGAATCCCCGACGATCCGCTCACTGTCTCCATATGGCTCGGGACTGTACCCAACTAAAACCTGTTTGCACGACTCCTTTGAATCGTGGTAGGGTAGTAATCAAAGCACAGTGGGAACTCACACGAGGCAAATGACGATCTCAGGTCGACAGACTAATCTGTACACATGTCACCTGGGAACTGCTACCTGACAATAGGTATAATACCAACTAGCAGGTTCCCGGCGAGTCCGTCCAGTGTACACGTAACCGAATGAACACCTGTACACTATCTTAGATGAACAAACTAACACCAATGGCTTGTGAGACTGGCCATCGCCCCTCGTCGGGGTCTCGATCAGTACACACTAGTCTACTCTGGAGTATCGATGCCCAGTCTCAATACTCCCACGACTAGGGACATTTAAGGATGTGCTTATAGACCACCCAGTTCCCACGTATATGATCGCCATCATAATGCTGGTAGTCAAGCAGGAAACTTATGGGCTCTATCAACATGTAATAGTGAACTGTAATGCCACCTAAAACAAGTACATGATGATAAAGATATACCAGATAGCATACTATCATCTTGAGTAAGACTGTTCTACTGGTATAGGTCTTCCCTCAATTATCGCAATCGCGTGCCTGCGATTCAATAAATGACTTGAGGGTACTATATCCAACAATCTCCCACTGCACTTAAGGCTAATTATTGCGGTGTCGCATACTCACAGCCCGTGTGATACCAAACACCTAAATCCTCTACTAATCAGTTTCATAAAGCTTGTTTGTGAAACTATTGTGTTCGAGAAATAGCCTCAGTGAGTGGATCCTCTCCAGGGTTTCTTTCTATATCTCTCTATATCTCAACTTTGCGAAGAACCACTATCTCCCGAAATGAGCAATACTGTCTTAGAATTTGTTTGGATATGTGATGGGACCTAGTTCACAAGTGAACTCCAAATCCAACAAACTTCTTAGACTATATCATCCACTGAATTTAATCAGTATCCTGCACCATGCATTCCCCAGTATCCGCTTGGACCACCTGTCCAACATACTGCCCCTCAAAAAAAGGAAAACTATAACTCAGATGGTCTCTTGGTCATCCAGATCACCTTGGAAGCCTGAACTAATAACCGCTTCCCGAAAGAGGCTGTCGTTACCAATTACCAAAGAACATTCACTTATGTTCAAAACTGTTTCCTACCGTTTCTCCAGGATTGGATTAATATATATACTTATTGCAACTGGTGCAAAAACAATATCAGGTGTGGTACTTGACATCGCATGATTGACTCAATTGTCTAAGCAAGTGATATGCCAGTCATGCAAATCCCTCTCCCCTTTAGTCTGTAAGACATCCTTTAAAGTGGGTGACTCCATCACCTGCAGGTACACCACCATGCCAGGAGTAAACCATTCTAAAACACTCTTAGAATAATTTCAAAGTACCCAGATTAGGACACTTCCCAAATATAGATCTAAAACCATAGACCTGGTTACAAGAATACTGATATTTTATCCAGAACCTATGTGGAGAAACACTTTATGACAACCACAGTATATAACCGATTGTAGTATAGGAATTTCACTTCCTATTAAGTGCATGTCATCCAAAAACCAGGACATCACACCCTACTAGCTTCTTACCAGATCCATCTCTTATTCTGATGAAGTCAAACTCTATGACTATTACATCAAAATAGATGATCCAACTCCACTATACCTGCATTAGTCTATAAATTGACATAAGCTACTTGCCCACTATGCTTCCGCTGCTCCCACTGACTACAACAACCCTCTGGCAAAGTCATATAGACGTGCACTTCTAATGCTAGTTTAGAACGACGCTATACTCATCCTCATGCCGGATCTCATAGTCTAGAACAACAGTAGTGGCGAGTTTGGGTAAACAAGAACCTCCATGTCACCGTCATTGAGGAAACCGAAGTACCTCTCGGGTGTCTGAGGTTACCCACCAAATCTGCGGAGTGGGTAATGGAATGTCGAATCCGATTGAATGTTGAGGTCCTACTAAATTTTCAGTAACCGTTTGTGGCTCCGGAATCACTTCCAGTTCTACCATACTCCCACTAATGTTTTCTGAATAGAATCTATTTTACTAAAACTGGTGGCAAGTCAAGAACAATATAACTATTGATCTTCCAGATGGTAGAAAGTTAACTCTCGTCAAAGCCTGGGATAACTCACAAACTGCCATTACTGAAACGTGCCTTGAGTTTATCCGGATTCTGGTTTTAAGCATAAACCAGACAACTCCATATACCTTAACATAGTTAAGATATGAACCATTCTATATCCACTATAGAAACAAGGGCACCAATTTAATTGGAACCAGATTTAAAATCATGCAGCTGTCTCCAGTGCATATCAATCAAATGAAAGGAGGCCAATCAGCATTACTCATCTAGGTGTGCATCCACATATGAGAAACCTGAAAGAGAAACAAGTTCTCAAAACCATTACTATCAACGGAATACCTGGCACAAGTATCTACATCTTCGATCACCTTGAAGAATCCTGATACTTTGCAACACATGGTTCTCTACTTTATTCTTATACCTATAATTTCTCAAAACTTGGACCATATATTTCTATGAAATACTTGTCTAAAACTAGAGAAGTCACAAGTAAACATAAAATAGTATGAGTACCAACCCCTTTGTCCTAATGGACACTGGACAACATATAATACTTTGTATAAGTCCCCTGACATTACTAACTCAAACCCTATGCGTCGTAGGTTGAAAACTGTACTATGGTTAAGAAGAATTACACCTCTATTGAATGCTCCTTACCTAATCACCAACTGATATAGGTAAATGCCACAGACATAATTTCAAAAGGTTATATCTCACTTTATAAAATAAACGTACAGATATATCAGTTTAAAAATGGTGCATAACATCGGATATTCAAAACCAAATATTTGTAGTTATGCAAAACCCAGGTGATTTCCTCACATATCACCGATTACAACGAATTCCGATATAATAAGGATATAATCATCTAATTCCCAATATCTTACTTCCACTCATCATCTCTAACGTCACAGATGTGAGAATCAAATCTGTTAAATACATACCTTGGAGTTAGAATCTAATTAGGAAATCAATTTTCAATTAACAACGCATAGTGAAACTGAAACATGAAAATGTTTCGGAGGGGTGTCTGGGTATTCCTAGTAATGCCTCTTCCACTATCCTGATTCATGACTGTAACCGTATATTTCTTTGTCATCTCTCCAATCCCTTTATATGTCTTTACTCATTACCTTCTGTACACCGCACTTAAGCTAAATGGTTTTCTTCCTTCCATACCTTTCGGTACCAGCCTATGGTTTGAAAGAAGACTATCCAATAAGCGTAATAGGTGTACTCTCCTAATCCTAGGAGCCCTCGCAATCTGAGAGAAGGAAAAGATAAAAGACAACCCGAATAATCATATTCGATTTCTCCTGAACCGGAAACCATCCTCGAACTGGAACAAGTTCTTTCGAGTTCGTATGTAACTATACGATGGCGTATCCAATAAATGTGGATCTTCGTAGTGATACGGAGTGTTCTGGAGAAATGCAAAGGTGAAATAGGAGTGGCTATGAAATACGTGGTTTCGTCGTGAATGATAGCAGTCGCAATATCCTTTTGCTCTCTTTCTAATCCTTTTATGTGTCATTACTTATTACCTTCTGTACACCAAACTTAGGCTAATTGGTTTTCTTCATTCCCTACCTTTCGGCACCTGCCTATGGTTTAGAAGAAGACTATCAAATAAGCGTAATAGGTGTACACTCCTAAATACCAGGACCCCTCGCAACCTGAGAGAAGGTAAAGAGAAAAGATAATTGAATAGTCCTATTCTATTTCTCTAGAACCAAAAACCATTCTCGACCTGAAACAAGTTTCATCATGTTCGTATCTAATTATACGATGGTCATATCCAATAAATATAGATCTTCGTAGTGATACGGAATGTTCTGAAAGCAAAGGACAAAAGTAGGAGCGGCAAAGATATATGCGACCCTGACAATCTAAAAGCCAATGTGTTTTAAGAAGCTTCGGTTAACTTGGTTAATGAGTTTTAGTTTAGGTCGGGTCAAGGTAGCTGCTAGAGAGAGAGAGAGAAAAGAAACACTCAGCTTGCACTCTAACCTATATCAGAATGGTTATTTATTTATCTAATCAGGATGTCTCTTAATGTTTCCTCGAATTCTCCTCCAAACCCAAAAGGAAGAATTAGTCGGGATCATCTAAAATCACCCGAGGAGCAACACCTACTCATCAGTGAGAATCGGGATCCAACTATCATCGCATGATAATTTGATGGAATCTACTCAAGTCACCACACTCCAGAAGGTATGCGCATGCCTGTAAAATTTCCTGTATGTTTGACACTCCCGATGTGATTTTTACCCCTAGGACCCAAGTGACCTTGACGAATAATCAACAAATCAAAAGGTCATAGTCAAGTTTAACCCGTCATTATCTTGATTGCGTTAAAACCATCTGCACGACCCTTGAAGAATAATCAATAAAGTCGTATGACTATCCTAACCAATCCACATGTCCATGCAACAGAAAAGCATTACAGAGCTACCGCACACTATGTCTCAGCGAATAGCAACGAAAAACGTAGCACGATACTAAACAATACTAATCTAAAATGACGGAGGGCTACGGCTGGTTTTTAGCGAAAAACCTTTAACGTAATGAACTTGATATCGTCGAAGGAACCCAAGTTGTTTTACAAATATATAGTAGCGAAAGCTTTTGCCAAAGAGGTCACTCCCTGTGAAGGGATCTCGGCTTTTTTCTCGTCGAATGAGGTGCAGGATATTCCAAACTGAATACCATGATGCAAAGCAAAGGATTTGACTATAGTAAAGTTATTACATTGACGCAAAACTTCTACCCAAGGGGTCACTCCCAATGAAGGGATCTCGGCCCTTGCCTCCTCAAATTAGGTGCTGGATATTCATAACCGAACACCACTGTGTGAAACAAAAGCAAACGTCTGTAATGTCTGTTTTAAAATACTTGGTTCCAACAACATAATATAGGTTTGTTTTATCCTTGCATTGATCAGAATCAATGCAGTCCCATCAATGAATCATATCACACCAGATAAAAGAACGAAAATATGATGTACGCATATGCCACCCGCATTCGCCACTGGGTCCCGTCATCACCCGTTAGGTTACTTAACTAACGGAAGAGCGGGGACTGGACTAGCACGGATGCAAAACATATACGACATCTATTGATATATATAAATATATATAACAATCGTCTCAGGCATGATATAAGGCAACAACACAAAAGCAACACAGAATCTCAGCCAAGCAACACGGGGTGGTGGATAATCCTGGAGCCCCGAGTTTCACTTGAGCCGCAAATGAGACCCGACGTTCCCTGTCGTGTGGATAGCCTGTGCAATAAAAACCTAGACCCCTACGAGTGCGGCAAGTTACCCGCCAATCCTAGAAGCGAGGCAACCCCAATCAACAACGTGAATGGGCCACCCAGCACTTCACAGAATCCGGAAACTTGAGCACCCCACCTTGGGTCAACCTATATCCCCTATGAGTGCGGCGAATAGCCCACCAATTCTAGAGTGAGGTCCCCTCAATCTCAAAGCTATGGGATGCGGACCCGTTGCCCTCTAGAACCCATCTATTTGTGCACTCCACCGCGGGGTAATCCTAGTGCAGAGAAGAAAATAAGTACAAGGGTGACATCGACCTCAACCCGGTCATGCCCCAAACAAATAACGTACAAACTGGCAGTTACGGCAGTCCACAAGTCAGATGCTCACCCCGCAATATCAAATGTACAAATGAAACTAAACTGTATTACCATTGCACCACTGGTTATCCACCACGACGATCCAACCACAACCACAGCATAACACAGAACATCAACGTGAATGTCATGTTTGCAAACCCGTCTAAAAGACATATACCAATTAGACGAGTTGTGCCGCTCTGATGGCATTCACGGTCGCAGATAGAAATGCATGTACTGTAAACATTTAAACAATGTTAAAATATCGACTTCGAAAACACCCCAAAATGCCTCCAAACCAAAGATAACACTTCATCCAAAACTGGGCAAAACAAACAATACCTGAGACCTAATTTTCCAGAGACCAGAACACCTACAAAATCCCAAGTTCCAATACCAAAACAAAACCGGCCAGGCCGGTTTTTCTCCATGTCTCACCAGACAAGTTTGTGCATTTGGGGCTCAGGTTTCGAAGGTGTTCTAGTTGTCACATAGGTAGTCTTCTGCAATTGTTTAAATACTTTTGAAGACTAGTTTAAATTCAATAGAAACTGGAAAATGAAGGGTATCGTTTTGGAGTAGTTTCGGTTTTGATACTTTAAAATTGTCTAAACAAGCTAGTAAAGGGTTAAAGGGTTGGCTCTGATACCATGTTGGGTTACGGCAGCACCCCGGCCATCAATCCGTGGCCAAAAGCGGAACAAAAAATTATAAAACTGGTGCTACCACAACCCCAGAATACGGATCGACCTTAAACCCTAAACCCTAAACCTAGCAAGCTATCAAAAAGGGTTTATAGAATGTTATACCGAATGATCCGTGTCCTTCGGTCCTTAACAAGCTTCCCAAGCTCCTAGTGGCCACCATGATCAAGTTTGGTCGCCGGTCTCCCTCTATCGAAAATGATCCATCCGAGAGTCTATAAATCGAGCTTCTACTTCAAAACCGAAGAAACTAGGGTATTTAGTTTGCTAGACTTGATAGCCTAGAAGATATAGAGTCTAATGAGGGATTAATTTTTCTCTAAACACTTTAGGGTTCTCAACACATGAGAGGGTTAGGGTGGAGGAAGAAGAAGAAGCCATTTGAGAGAAGAGTGTGAAGCTTGAACCAACTCAAGAAAATAAGTGGCTTCCTTTGTTGTGAGAGAGTGAATGGAAAAATAAATCAACTCAAGAAATATCTCACACAACAACAAAAAATATCAAGTGTGTAGAAAAATATCTCACAACTCTAACAACAAATATCAAGCATGAGTCATGCCTTGAACCATGCTTCAATGAATGCACATCACACTCATCCCTCCACCTCATTAACCTTTAAACTAAAAGGTTAAAACAAAATGAGATGTTTTCTTCTAAAAACAACCTTGTAATAAATTACAAGAATGCCCATCATCCGTATATACATACCCGCATCCGTATTCCAAAAAATACAAATACATTGAGACAAAAATAATCCAACAATATAATATTAGGATCCGGCTTAAACCAAAGCCCACCAGTATTATCCGTCCGAATCATGATACGTGCACAAGTGCACGTATATGATCGAACCCGGCCGTAAAACCATACGGCCTCTACATCGTTTCGCCCGAAGCAGGGAAACCCTCTGTATGGGACTCTAAAGACTCTCTAATGCGCTGGCAGTGGGTTTAACCACAAGCACGTCAGCGGCACTAACTATACGTAACGGCTATCCAGGTATTGAGCGAAAGGAAGGCCGACGAGCAAACTCATCCTGACCCCTACTGAGCCTGTCTAGTGACAATATCCGTACAGTACGGTCTGTTCGTCTAAGAGTATCGCATATCGAGTCTAGGAGGGTGGATAAAGTCAGACCCCTAATAACACGACATTTAGTGTCGGTATGAAGCCCATCACAAACTGAGAAACTACTGATCCTAGATCAGTAATTCTCGACTATCTTGATCAAGGGTTTCTGGTGATGACCACCCGTGCATAACGCGACATCAACCCCCAATACCGGGAGAGACGAATCCGCGACGATCCGCTCACTGCCTCCATGTGGCTCGGGATTGTACCCAACTAAAACCTGTTTGCACGACTCCTTCGAGCTGTGGTAGGGTAGTAATCAAAGCACAATGGGAACTCACACGAGAAAAATGACGATCTCAGGTCGACAGACTAATCTGTACACTTGTCATCTGGGAACTGCTATCTGACAATAGGTATAATACCAACTAGCAGGTTCCTGGCGAGTCCATCCAGTGTACTCATAACCCAATGAGCACCTGTATACCATCTTAGGTGAACAAACTAACACCAATGGCTTATGAGACCGACCATCGCCCATCGTCGGGGTCTCGATCAGTACACACTAGTCTACTCTGGAGTATCAATGCCCAGTCTCGATACTCTCACGACTAGGGACATTTAAAGATGTTCTTAGAGACCATCCAGCTCCCATATATATGATCGCCATCATAATGCTAGTATTCAAGCAGGAATATGGGCTCTATCAACATGTAATAGTGAACTGTAATGACACTTAAAGCATGTACATGATGATAAAGATAAACCAGATAGCATACTATTATCTTGAGTAAGACTGTTCTACCGGTATAGGTCCTCCCTCAATCATCGCAATCGCATGCCTGCGATTCAATAATTGACTTGAGGGCATTATAGCCAACATACCCAACAAAAACCTGTTTGCACGACTCAGTAGAGCCATGGTAGGGTAGTAATCAAAGTACAGTGGGAACTCATACAAGACAATTGATGATCTGAGGTCAAAAGACTACCCTGTATTCATGTCACTAGAGAACTACTATCTTACGAAAGGTATAATACCATCTAGAATTTCTCGGCGAGTCCGTCCAGTGTAACTCAAGACCCAATGAGCACCTGTATACAATCTTTGGTGGCTGACGCCAATGGCTGTGAGACCGGCCATCGCCCCTTGTCGGGGTCAAGAAACGTATACACTAATCTATTCTAGAATATTGATGCCCAGTCTCGATACTCCCACGACTAGGGACTTTTAAGGTTATGCTTATGGACTATCCAGTTCTCACAAGTATGATCGTCATTATAATACTGGTAGTCAAGCAAAGATCCTATGGGCTTTATTATTATTTATTAGTGACACGTAATCACAAGAAAAACTTATACACATGAATGATAAAGTCAAAGCAGATAGCATACTATCATCTCGAGCAAGACTGTTCTACTCGTATAGGTCCTCCCTCAATTATTATAATCGCCTGCCAACAATTACAATAATTTCCTTGAGGGCACTATATCTAATAAAAACCCTAAAAATATGATTTTATGCATAAGATATATTTTTTATGCCAATAAAACTCAAGACTTGGAATTAAAAGTTTACCTTGGAAGATTTTGCGCCAAAGGGGAGATCCAAGGTTTGTATGGAGCTAATTGAAGAGTTTAAGGAGGCTTTTACTTGAAGTCTTGTAGTTTGGTGAAGCTTGAGAGAAGGTTTGGCTTGAGTGGAGGAAAGCTAAAGTTAAATTTCCTTTTTATGTTGGGTTTTTAAGAGTAAATGAGAATGTTTGAGAAAGTGAGGAGAGAATTGAGGAGGAAAATGGGGAAAGAATGAGGAGGAGAAGGGAGAAGAGGGAAGTGGGGAGTATAGGCATGGGAAGCCCATGCCTCTTCCATACCTCTCTCTCTCCCTCTCCCTCTCTCCAAATTACTACAACCATGCTAAAATATATTAATTCCTAATGTTAAAATGTAACGACTCTGAGTTTACTGTACTGAATTTTCCATTTTAATGTACAGAAAAGAGTTTTCAGCCTGAGTTTGAGTTATAAGTCAATTTTGTTAAAGAACAGTAAGAAGCAACTTGTAGCTCACTGGTAAAGCCCTTGCACTGCTATGACGTAACCCCTGTGTTCGATTCTCATCAGACACATTATTTTTTCGAATTTTTCTTTTAACCTTTTGGAAGCCCAAAAGATTGCACGTGCAATACACAGAAAAATAAAAAGATAAAAAAATCAAATATGTGGAAAATAGAGTAAATACTGATTCAATCTCGTGGCACGAATCACAAAACCAGACGTCACTAATCGACCGGCCAAATGAAGGGAAAACCGATGGGGGCGGTTGGATTAAGTCCATAGAGCCCCGGGCTTTGCACACTAACCCTTTCACCTACCCTTAACTACCCTACACTATTTGATTTCCCTGCAATTAAACAGAGACCTTTTATTTCACAATTTATCACAATTTTAATGCATTTTAATTCAGCATTTTAATTCTCAAACCCTAATTCTCCACTATAAATACCACCCCACATTTTGGCTCAGCATCATTCTGAAATTTCTAGCCAAAACACTCAAAAATTTTCTAAGTAAAAGTAGAGTAAAGAGGAGTTAGCAAGTGGTGAACATCCGGCGAAGAATCGAAGCAACATCCGAAGCTCTCGCGATACCACGACAACACTCTCCTCTTCTTCTACTTTTTCTTAGAATAATCAAATAGTAAATCCCTCCCAAACTGCCTTTCTCTTTTTTGAAATTCTTTTTAATCAAAATCGGTAAAAGTGGAGTTATACCGATATCATCTTTTGTAAAAAACATAACTCCAATTCCTTTTATATTTTGGTCATACAAACTTTACATCTTCACTTGTAATTTGATACAAATATTTAGAATCAAGATTTAACCTAGAATCTCATGTAAAACAACCATATTTGAAATTTTTTCATTAAAATACCATGAACTTTAATATTATCTCTTTTAGTTTTGTTAAAACTATACCTTTAGGAAAAATTTCACAGGGTAATGACCTACCCCTCACATACACTCTTGTTTCATAGCACGATACCTTTTTCTATAATTTTTTTTGTACAAAGAAAATATTACATTAAAATACCACTTACTTTAAAAACCGGTTTTCTTTTAAAACGGTATTTCGATTTCTTTGCAGCTATGCCTCTACAACCCTCTTTAGGGGACCAGCTAATGGATAGTATGGACTATCGCACATCTTTGGGCTTGTAGAGCGAGATGCAGACTTTCTTACGGAGCATTCGGTCTCGAAAGGTTTTAAATACGGTTTTTAAGAAAAAAGATTTTTTTAAAATAAATAAAGAGATTTAATTTTTAATAATTATATAAAAATTACAAATCCTTATTTTCAAAATATAATAAACTTATTTTTTTTCTTCTAATAATGAAAGATTAACAAGTTTCAATAAAATACCATCAAGTTACCAAAAGAGAACCCTTTTCAATAAAATACCATGAACTTCCAAAATTAATTGTTTATTACTAAAATATCTCAAATTCTTAAAACTCATGTTCATGAAAACCCTAATAATATAAATAACCCCTCAAGGTTTATTTTTAAACTATATTAAAATATTTTTCATAAAAACCCCTCGAGATATATATAAAACAAAATTAAGGACTTTAGTAAATATAGGTTTAAGCGGGATCAATTCTCTTGAGCCCCAGGGAGCCGGAGAAAGTGAGTGCTTGCCTATTTAAGGTAAAAAACTTAACAGAGTTATCAATGGTAATTGTCTTGAAAAAATACACAAATCCTGCCGTCCATGTGCAGCAGTTACCGATGACTCCCGAACCTAATTCAAGATCTAAATCAGTTTACAAGTGTCTGAGTCTAAGTCAAACCTGAATCTAATTCAAATCTGAATCCAATATCAAACAAGAACCTGAATACTTGATCATGAACATGAATACTCGAACCCAAACATCAATATCAAATATGTATACTTGATTTGACTTGACCGAACCATGGTTATAACTTGACTTGACTACTTGCATACTTGATTACATCCTAAACATGAATACTTGAACAACTTGTATCCATGCTTTCGGAAAGTCTGATAATTATAAACTATACAATACATTACACGGGGATAAAGGGGTAGATTGGTACGGAACGTATATCGTGACACGAGAGGTCACTTAAGAGACACCTACATGAATTCTCGTGTCGTTGTCCTGTGGGTTATGACGGGGCCTTGTACTACATGTTACCATAGTTTACGGGGTAAGATGGACTCCTCTCGTAAACATGAATACCTTCTGTATCAATCTATGAACAACCACATTATAATAATTATCATATACCGGTAATCAATCATACACACCTTACCTCTTCTTTTCATATTACTTGCTATATTCTCTTCTTCTTTTGGGACTTACCGAGCGCTAGTTCGCTGAAGACGTTCCTTCTATTTCTTTCTTTGGAATGTTCGTCAGGATAACCGGACTCTCAGGAGATCGATCCTAGCCAGGAGGGCTTGGATCAGCTCACCGATCGGCTGGACTACTAGTTCTTCTTGTACTTACTTTTATTTTGTATGCCACTGTTTAGGCACTGCTTTATTTATTATATCTTTCCTTTTCAAAATAGTTGTATATAAAGATGAATGTAAATAAAGGATGTTGTTTATTTTAATTCTCTTGTCATTCTTGTGCATTTTATATATATTGCTTAATTACGCTTATCGTATTTATTTCTTAGTAAATACGTTGTGGCCTGCCACATCACCGTTTCCATCTACTGGAAAGCGGGGCGTGACAGATTTTGTTGGTGGCCCATGCAGGTTAGTTCTGTATGAAGTCTTAAGAAATATATCATAAGAATTATAAGAATCGGCAACTATACATTCCTTACATTTCTAATTTCTTGAATCTATCCTGACCATTCTTTTCGTATCAAGGTCATGGATTCTCCCAATAATATCAGCACGAACGTCAATGGCAACACCCCACCGTCTACTCTACCACCACCACATACCATTGCAGCTCCCATCAATAAGCAAACGGTACTGTTTGAGTTGATCAAGAGCCTCTTGGAGGGTCAGCAGCAGCAGACTGCTATCCTCATGCACCGTCCAAAAGTCGAGGCACCCGGAGTCAAGCAATTCCAGGCACTACACCCGAAACATTTCTCTGGGAAAAGGAGCCCACTAGAGGTAGAAGAATGGGCTCAGTCGATTGAAGATGATCTGGCAGCAGCACAAGTGCCAGATATTATCTAGGTGAGAGTTGTGAAGCTGCAACTAACAAACAACGCCAGAGTCTGATGGAAGGCTGAAGAAAGCCGTTTTGCCCAACCGATCGAGTGGAAGACATTTCACAATCTGTTCGATGCGAAGTACTTTTCTGAGACTGCCCGTTTTGATATGGAGCAGCAGTCCATTCATCTATAACAAGGCTCGATGTGGGTCAAGACTGTAGATGAATACGATGCTGAGTTTACCATGCTTAGCAGGTAAGATATTATCTCAAATTCAAATTCCTTATCTCACTCATTACACTACTAACACAAGGTCATAACAGGTTTGCTGCACACCTGATTCCTACTGCTGAGATCCGAACACGACGATTTCAGCAAGGGTTAGACCCGGAAATTCAAGCTGCACTTGCTAAAGAGGATTTCCCAACCCATGAACTTGCTCTGAAGGCTGCCCGACGCTATGAGGCAGTTGTGAAGAAGAATGGAAGACCACAGACTGCCGGTGTGAAACGCCCTGCCACTCGGATGACAGGAGGAGCCTCTTCTAGGCCAACATTTGCATTTAGGTGACCGGGGGAACATTTAATAGGCCCAGTCCAGACTTTTGTTTTTACTACAAAAGGACGGGACACCTGGAGAAGGAATGCAGGCATGCAAATGGCCTGTGTTTAGTTTGCGGCGCATCTTCTCACTCTATTGGAGCATTTCAATATCGTTTCAACACAACTCCAGCACCCCGACCAGCAATCACGATTCCGCAGCGGCCAGCCATTCAGGCTCCTGCACCTCGACTAGCCCTACCTGCACCACCTCCACGTGGACCTCCTGCACAGCCTCAACGTCAGTTCCATCAGGCACAGAGGAACATGCCTCAAGGGCAGAGAAATATGCCCCAAGGATAGAGGAATGTTCCTCCAGCAAGGAGGAATGTACCACGACGTCAAGCTTTCACAATGAAGGTCGAGGAGGCCGAAGCCACAGGCCAAGTCATCACTGGTAATTCCTAATCCTTTCAAACCTTTTCAATCTTTGTATATCTCTATAACTTTTTCTATATATAAATCTAACCTCACACAACTTAGGTACTTTACTAGTAGTCTCCCTTTCTGCGTTAGCACTCTTCGACACTGGAGCATCATATTGCTTTATGTCGCAACGGTTCATCCGAACTCATGCGATTCCAGTTAAACCACTTGTATCCAGCTAGAATGTCAGTTCAGGGAACGGTGTTCTGAAAGCAACTTTGGGATACGATCTGTGTCTAGTGGTTGTCTGCAGTAGAGAATTTTATGCAGACTTCAAGGTGCTGGACATATCGAACTTCGATGTAGTCTTGAGAATGGACTGGCTAGGAGCTTTCTTTGCTATTATCGACTGTCACCAAAGGAGGGTAGTGTTCAAAATAACAGATCATCCAGTGTTCTATTTCGAGAGTGGAGAACGTACCTTAGAACCTAGCGTATACAACGTAAAACCAAAGAAGGCGGTAGTTGCAACATTACAAATGGAAGAATCGAAACCGGAAGTAGTTCGAGAGTTCGAGGATGTATTCCTTGAGGATACATCAGGTTTGCCTCCCGATCGAGCTCTTGAATTCTGCATTGATTTACTACGTGGTGTGCAACCTGTAATCAAAGCTCCGTATCGGCTAAGTCCAGAAGGATTGAAGGAGATCTGTATTCAGTTGGACGAACTCCTGAAGAAAGGTTGGATTCGTCCCAGTACTTCAAGTTGGGGATCTCCAGTGTTACTGGTGAAGAAGAAAGAAGGTTCATACAGGATGTGTGTAGATTATCAAGTTTTGAACAAAATGACGATTAAGAATAAGTATCCACTACCGCGCATCGATGATCTTTTCGGTCAGCTAAGTGAATCTTGTGTATTTTCGAAGCTAGATATTCGTTCGGGTTATCATCAGATGAAGGTCAAAGAGTCTGACATTCTGAAGACGGTGTTTAGGACTCGCTATGGTCATTATGAATATCTAGTAATGCCATTTGGAGTGACCAATGCACCTGCTATATTCATGACCCTGATGAACCAAGTTTTCCGAGAGTATTTAGACAAGTTCGTTGTCATCTTTATCGACGACAACCTGGTGTATTCAAAGAATCGGAAAGAACACGCCGAGAATTTAAGGATTGTCATGGATACATTGCAACAACATCAACTCTATGCCAAGTTCAACAAGTATAGATCAAGTCGGATTTCTCGGACATACTGTTTCGGGCGAAGGAATCTCAGTAGATCCAGCTAAGGTGTCAGCTGTCAACGAGTGGAAGGCACCAAAAATGGTGAAAGATATACGAAGTTTCTTAGGATTATCAGGATACTACCAACGATTCATTGAAGGCTTTTCGAAGATTGCAACAGCCCTGACCAAGCTCACACGTAAAGATGAAGTATTTGTGTAGACAAAAGCATGTGAAAACACTTTTGTAGAACTCAAGTCAAGATTAACTTCTGCTCCTATTCTTGTAATACCGGATCAATATGGAGGATTTGTTGTGTATTGCGATGCGTCCGGTAAAAGATTAGGATGTGTTCTACACCAACAGAGAAAGGTTGTGGCTTTTGGATCAAGGCAGCTGAAGGTTCATGAGCGCAATTATCCAACATATAATCTGGAGTTGGTAGCCGTTATCTTTGCACTTAAGATTTTGCGCTACTATCTTCTGGGAGAACGAGTGGATATATACACTGACCACAAGAGTCTGAAGTATGTATTTACTCAGAAAGAACTAAACATGCGGTAGAGAAGATGGCTAGAACTCATGGCGGACTTCGACATCAACCTACAATATCATTCTGGGAAAGTGAACATGGTTCCTGATACACTTAGCCACCAGCCATTAGCAATGAATCTCACCGCTCAGTGGAAGATATAGCAGGAGTTGCATGGATTGGAAATTGAAGTAATTATGCCAGGTAACACTTCGGATTTGATGAACTTACAAGTCCAGTCCACTATTGTCAATCATATCAAGACAGCTCAAGCAAATGATGCTATGCTACAAAAGATCCGAGAACAAGTAGAAAGTGGACTTCGAACCGACTTCATCATCTACGAAGATGGATCCTTGAGATATGAAAGTCGATTATGTGTACCAAACGACCTAGTTCGAGAAGGGTTGATGAAAGAAGATCATAGCTCTCTTTATTCTGTACATCCCGGTGGTATAAAAATGTATAAAGATCTATGGAACACTACTGGTGGCATGGAATGAAGTGTGAAATAGTAAGGAACGTAGCCAAGTGTTTGGTGTGTCAGCAAGTGAAGGCTTAACATCACAGAACTTCCGGTCTATTTCAGCCGTTACCAATCTCAGAATGGAAATGGCAGCACATTACCATGGACTTCATGACTGCCCTCCCTCGTAGCATGAAGGGTAACGACGCAGTATGGTTTATTGTAGATCGACTCACCAAGTCGGCTCACTTTATTCCATTTCGAGTTGGCCAATCTACCGAGACACTAGCAAATAATTACATGAAAGTAAGCATAAATCTAAAGTAAGATTTAAACCTTCAAGATGTACTATTTTTTATACCCATGAACTCATGCAGGAGATCGTGAGATTACATGGAGTGCCTGTTCGCATCGTCTCCGATCGTGACACAAGATTCCGATCGCAACTTTGGCAGAGTTTGTAAGCTAGCCTGGGAACGAGTCTGAATTTCAGCATGGTTTATCATCCACAAACGGACAGACAGTCCGAATAAACAATTCAGATTCTAGAAAATATGCTAAGAGCTTATATGTTAGACTTTGGAGGTTCGTAGGAAGATCACCTACACCTTGTGGAGTTTTCATACAACAACGGCTATCAGGAAAGTATTGGAATGGCACTATTCGCAGCACTCTACGGACGGAAGTGTCGTTCACCACTATATTGGGACGATGTCGGAGATCGTGAACTCCTTGGACCAGAGATGATCGTAGCAACTGTGGACGTAGTTCGCATGGTCAGGGAAAGAATGCGCATAGCCCAAGACCGACAGAAGTATTGGGCAGATACGAAGCACCGACATCTGGAGTTCTAACCTGGAGACCATGTTTTCTTAAAGATTTCTCCAAACAGAGGAGTGATCCACTTTGGCAAGAGGAGTAAGCTAAGTCTAAGATACATAGGACCGTTCGACATACTCGAACGACTTGGAGAAGTGGCATACCGTTTAGCACTTCCACCATCATTGGAAGGAGTGCACAACATGTTCTACATATCCCAGCTATGACGATATGTGCGCGACCCCAGCCACATCCTTGATCACTCCGAGCTTACAGTACAGATGGACCTAATTTGTGAGCAACAACCTATTAAGATCCTGGACCGAAAGGTAAAGACACTGTGGAACAAGGAAGTAAACTTGGTCCGAGTGATGTGGAGAAAGGATTCGTTAGGAGAATTAATGTGGAAACGAGAAGAAGACATGCATGCAAGATACCCTTACTTATTTGAAATTAGTCCATATGTAATTGTAAATTTCGAGGATGAAATTTTTATAAGGAGGGTAGAATGTAACGACTCTGAGTTTACTGTACTGAATTTTCCATTTTAATGTACAGAAAAGAGTTTTCATCCTGAGTTTGAGTTATAAGTCAATTTTGTTAAAGAACAGCAAGAAGCAACTTATAGCTCACTGGTAAAACCCTTGCACTGCTGTGAGTAGCCCCTGTGTTCGATTCCCATCAGACACATTATTTTTTTCTGAATTTTTCTTTTAACTTTTTGGAAGCCCAAAAAAGATTGCATGTGCACTACACAGAAAAATGAAAAGACAGAAAAATCAAACATGTGGAAAATGGAGTAAAAACCGATTCAATCTCGTGGCACGAATCACAAAGCTAGACGTCACCAATCGACCGGCCAAATGAAAGGAAAAACCGGCGGGGACGGTTGGATTAAGCCCATAGATCCCTGGGCTTTGCACACTAACCCTTTCACCTACCCCTAACTCCTCTGCACTATTTGATTTCCTTGCAATCAAACAGAGACCTTTCATTTCACAATTTATCATAATTTTAGTACATTTTAATTCCCAAAACCTAATTCTCCATTATAAATACCACCCCACACTTTGGCTCAGCATTATTCTGAAATTTCTAACCAAAACTCTCAAAAAATTTCTAAATACAAGTGGAGTAAAAAGGAGTTAGCAAGCGGTCAAATTCCGACGAAGAATCGAAGTAACATCCGGAGCTCCCGCGACACCACGAAAACACTCTCCTCTTCTTCTATCTTCTCTTAGTATAATCAAATAGTAATTCCCTCCCAAACTCCCTTTCTTTTTTTTGAAATTCTTTTTAATCAAAATCGGTAAAAATGGAGTTATACCGATATCATCTTCTATAAAAGCCATAACTCTAATTCCTTATATATTTTGGTCAAACAAACTTTACCTTTTCACTTGTAATTTGATACCAATATTTAGAATCAAGATTTAACCTAGAATCTCATATAAAACAACTATATTTGAATTTTTTTCATTAAAATACCATGAATTTTAGTATTATCTCTTTTAGTTTTGTTAAAACTATACTTTTAGGAAAAACTTCATGGGGTAACGACTTACCCCTCACGTACACTCTTGTTCATAGCACGATACCTTTTTGTATGATTTTTTTGTACGAAGAAAATATTACATTAAAATACCACTTACTTTAAAAACCGGTTTTATTTTAAATCATTATTTCGATTCCTTTGCGATTATGCCTCTACAACCCTCTTTAGGGGACCCGCTAATGGATGGTGCGGATTATCGCACATCCTTGAGCCAGTAGAGCGAGATGCAGACTTCATCACAGAGCATTCGGTCTCGAAAAGTTTTAAATACGGTTTTTAAGAAAACCGATTTTTTTAAATAAATAAAGAGATTTAATTTTTAATAATTATATAAAAATTTCAAATCCTTATTTTCAAAATATAATAAACTTATTTTTTTCTTCTAATAATGAAAGATTAACAAGTTTCAATAAAATACCATCAAATTACCAAAAGACAACTCATTTCAATAAAATACCATGAACTTCCAAAGTTAATTGTTTATCACTAAAATACCTCAAATCCTTAAAACTCATGTTCATGAAAACCCTAATAATATAAATAACCCCTCGAGGTTTATTTTTTAAACTATATTAAAATATTTTTCATAAAAACCCATCGATATATATATAAAACAAAATTAAGGACTTTAGTAAACATTGATTTAAGCGGGATCAATTCTCTTGATCCCCAGAGAGCCGGAGAAAGTGAGTGCTTGCCTATTTAAGATAGAAAACTTAAAGGAGTTATCAATGGTAATTGTCTTGAAAAAAGACTCAAATCCTGCCGTCCATGTGCAGCAGTTACCAATAACTCCCAAACCTAATTCAAGATCTAAATTAGTTTACAAGTGTCCAACTCATTCTAATTCAAAACTGAATCCAATTCAAATCTGAATCCAATATCAAATAAGAACCTGAATACTTGATCATGAACATGAATACTCGAACCCAAACATCAATATCAAACATGTATACTTGATTTGACTTGACCGAGCCATGATTATAATTTGACTTGACTACTTGCATACTTGATTACATTCTAAACATGAATACTTGAACAACTTGTATTCATGATTTTGGCAAGTCTGATAATTATAAACTATACAATACATTACGCGGGGATAAAGGGGTAGATTGGTACGGAACGTATATCGTGGCACGAGAGGTCACTTAAAAGACACCTACATGAATTCCCGTGCCGTTGTCCCATGGGTTATGACGGAGCCTTGTACTACATGTCACCATAGTCTATGGGGTAAGATGGACTCCTCTCGTATACATGAATATCTTCTGTATCAAGCTACAAGCAACCACGTTATAATAATCATCATATACCGGTAATCAATCATACACACCTTACCTCTTCTTTTCACATTACTTGCTATATTCTCTTCTTCTTTTGGGACTTACCGAGCGCTAGTTCGCTGACGACATTCCTTCTATTTCTTTCTTTGGAATGTTCGTCAGGAGGACCGGACTCTGAGGAGATCGAGCCTAACCAGGAGGACTTGGATCAGCTCACCGTTCAGCCGGACTACTAGCTCTTCTTATACTTACTTTTATTTTGTATGCCACTGTTTAGGCACTGCTTTATTCATTGTATCTTTTTTTTCAAATGACTGTATGTAAAGATGAATGTAAATAAAGGCTGCTGTTTATTTTAATTCTCTTGTCATTCTTGTGCATTTTATATATATTGCTTAATTATGCTTAACGTATTTATTTCTTAGTAAATACATTGCGGTATGCCACGTCACCGTTTCCTTCTACTGAGAAGCAGGGTGTGACATAAAATCCCTAATTTCCCATTTTAAAAAAAAATCAGGCTTGCCATGTCATAATAACTATTAATTAGACTAAGAAAATATTGATTTTATTATTACCAATAATGTAGATACATTTATATGTATTAAATTATGATAAACCAATTCCATACTTATTATAATCTTAATAAAACTCATAATATCATTATTTAAATTCAAAAATAATCTTTTAAATGTATGAAATGTTACTGTAAAATTCTCTAGCATTTTTAAACTGAATGAACATAGGTGCATTCTGGGATATTTTTTATCCCAAACTAAATCCGACGCGTTTTAATTTGTAACACCCAAACATGCCCTTAATCTATATGAACAAAGATTAGGTGCTTGCTTACCATCGTTTCTTTTATCATGAGAGGACAAGAGCATCTCGGAGTCGATTGTATCAACAATGAAACAAACATATCATTGGCTGTTTATTTGTTTATTTTCGAAGAAATTAATAGTTAACTATATGATAACTAATGAAGAAACAATATGACATCGGCTGTTTGTTTTTTGAACATAGAGATAAGTATTTGTAAATTATCTTTTTCTTTAAGTGTTTAAATTATGGAGAAACTTCAGAAAAATGTCTGGACGTGCACACAAATCATATTAGATTTTACAAAAAGCATATTTTTTTAATTAAGTGGTGTCTTATGGCAGTTTCATAATTATGGCAGTTTCTTAATTAAGGAGTGTTATGGAAGTTTCTTAATTATGGCAGTTTCTTAATTAAGAAATTAGTTTGTTTATAAATAGGGACCTCTTATATGTTTTATGTACATCTAAATAGAAGAGAGATCATTGTATGAGAGGGTGACGGCTTAGATCTAGAGAGATTTGAGAGAAATATCTAAGGTTTTACTCGTGGTATATTTGATTTAAGATTATAATAGACATTGCAGATTCCGCTCTGCCGAGAACTAGCCATTGAAGGAACTGGTGCACTCTAGATAGCAATTTTAAATAATGAAAACATAGGGTTTTAAAAAAATCAAGAGAGCAATGTTCCAACCATGAGGATCTAGTCTAAAGATAACAACTTGTAACAAACAAGAAAGGAGAAAACTAGCTAATAGGTAGAAGCTACAACTTTTGTAGCATCTTCAAGTGCTCCTAAATTGTGTTGGACTCTATTGCAGCCTCCTAAAAACTCTATAGAACATGCTTGCAAGCCCACCTTCTCTATCAAAGATGATCCACCTTGAAAGCTCAAGTGCAATGGCTTCAAACTCGAACTAGATTTAATCTAAGTAGTAAGATTGCTAATATAACTAGCTAGGAGTTGTAGTTTCTTCTTCACTATAATTTTCTCTCCTTTTATTTTCTTTTTCTAATTTTTTTCTCAAGTGTAAAGAGAGGAGAAAGAAGGAGATGGGAGCTCTCATGAAAAGAAAAGGGAGTGTGAATGAAGAAAATCCTTAACCATTTCTAAAAAAATGGTTACTAATATATTTCCTCCAAAACAATCCAAGACCTTGAATTAAACCAACCATCCAAGTGTCCACAATCTTCTCTTGATTACACATGTCACCATACTACAATATGGTGAGGATGGGTTATCCCCAAGGAAGAACATAAGCCAAAGAAAACAAAAGAAAAAAGAATAAACAAAAACAATATATATTTATATGTAATAAAATATACTAAATACATATACTTATAATTGTTATCAAAGGTATTTAAAATATATAAAAGAGAGATTAATTAATAGTGATATAATACTAGTAAATACATATACAATATATATGTATAAAATATTAAATCGGCACTCGATTTAACATTCGTCTTTTTAAAAATACCGGCTAGTATTACAACCGTCCGATTACCGTCAGTGTATAAAATACACTAGTTTTAATTGAACCCAAGCATGTACCAATGTACCGCAACTACAATATTTCGCCAAAATCGAAAACCCTCTGTGTAGGACTCTGAAGACTCGATAATACTCTGGCAGTAGATTTAACTATAAGCATGTCGGCGGTATTAGCTGTACGTAACGGCTACCTAGGTATTGTCGAAAAGGAGATCGACAAACTCGCTCGTCCGAAACCCTACTGAGCCTATCAAAGACATGTACCATACAGTCCGGTCTATTCGTCTGAAAGTATCGCATATCCGGTTTAGGGGGGTGGATAACGTTAGACCCCTAATAACCTGATAAGTCACGCCGGTGTAACGACCGCGTTTTCTAATACCTAATAAAATATCTCTTATCTAATTTTCCAGTATCAAGTAATTATTTACGTGTTTCGTTGATAGAAAAATATTTTATTTTAATGATTTTATTTTTCAAAGTAATGTTAGTAAAGCATTTAAATATAATTAAAGGAATTTTCTAAAAACTATTTATATTTTTTCTGGGCTTAAAATGTTTTAATGAAATTTTATAATACCTTAAAATAAATTACATATTTTTATTATCAATTAAAATAATTATTTCATAATTAAAATATTTTCAAGGATAAAATAGATTTTTAAATAATCATATCCAAATAATTATATTATGGTTTCCAATTTAACCCTCTTTCACTTAAAGAGAATATTTTTATATTAATTTTTCTTAGTCTATTAACTAAGGTTTAATAAGAAAACCTAATAGGGTAATATTTTACATGAAACACCCCGTGGTTACTAGACAATCGTCCCTGAAAAGGACACAAATCATGCCGTTCATGTGCAGCGGTTGTCAACGCGAAATTGTTTTTTGTAGAATACCACCTTTAATAAAATACTCTAATTTTATAGGATAATGTTTTACGTAAATATCTCGTGGTTGATAGGCAATCGTCCCTGAAAAGGACACAAATTCTGCTGCCCATGTGCAGCGGTTGCCAACACCGACGTATTTCTAAAATGTTACCTCCAAATAAAAAAAACCATAAACTTTATAAAATTATTATTTACAATAAAATACTTTAATCCATCCTAAAAGGATATAATTTCATTTAAATACCCTGATTTTTACTAAAAGGCTATTTTCAACAAAAACCATAACCTTTATAAATGATATTTTCCAAAGAGAATGCCTAAAACTTTATTAAAAGATAATTTCAAGTAAATACCACAGTCTTTCATTTAAAAGATATCTTCATTAAAATACCATGGGTTTTCCCAAAATTATAATTACTCTAAAATATCATGGTTCTTATAAACAATAACTACTATTAAATGTCATGATCTTTATTAACTAAGCGTGCTATAAATTATTATGATACACCTTACAGATAACAAGATAAAATGGGTGGTTGTGGAAGGCCATATTAAATGAAATCAACTATTTAAATACAAGCTTATGACATACCTGACACATGATACGGTTAGGGTAAGAATGCGCAAACCTAGGTATGGAATGCTTTATAAATGAAGATTCCTGCAGGCAGGATGAACAGTCCAATAAGTGGACGAATACTAACCCGGTCTCCGGGCGAATACTAACCCGATTTTCGGGTGAATACTAACCCTACTTTGAGGGTGAATAATCCAATATGTGGATGACATACAATATGATAATTCCATGCCTAGATGATATACGCACTAACTCTAATTCGTCAAAACCTTTACACTGAATAACGGGGATGAGTAGTTTGATTAGGCAAGAAGATGCGGAACTCGGATTCCCCTACTACTCGATCATGATCCCGAAAAGTGAAACGATACATTTCACTTCCCCAGTTATTGTTCTGTGGCAACAACAGAATAATCGCGAGTATCTGGACCCTTGTTTAACAAACTAATGTGAACTTTTACCTATCATATACCTCATACAACATACCCATATTCACGTATATCTCGTTCAACATGTCTTATTTACATACACCTCATACCCTTATATCTATATACATCATATCTGTACACACACATCATACCTATATACACCTGCTTGTTTTCATACCATAACTTCCTTATGAGACAATCCTACTCGAGTGTAACTCGCTAACGGACTTTCCTTTTCTCTTTTCTCTGTCTCTGGAATGTCCATTAGATGAGGATGAGTATTATGATGAGAATCAAAGTGTGGAGTCTACTAATGAAGATTATGCGTACTTGACGATGGAAGATTAGCTAGTTTTATTTTTATTTATTACCCATCTGTTTAGGGCTTTTGCTTCTTCTTTGATCTAATTAAACTATTTAGTTTATTTTACTTATTCTTTGGGATGAATAAAGTTCGGTTAATGGAAATAAATGACTTCCACTTTTATTATTTTGTTTTGGTACATATCCTGCATATTATAGATATTCATACGCTTAATGTAACTGTATTGAATAGACCACCTTCAATACAGTTAGGTTGTGGACCATGCCACGTTACCCTTCACTTTCTTTTGGGAAGCGGGGCGTGACAAGTTTTAGTGGTGGCCCATGCAGGTTCTTAATGTACTAAAATGAACTGACTTATTATATTTGTGAATTTCATCCATTTATATTGATTTCATAATTTTTCCATGTTCCTTGTCCTTTCCTTGACATTCTGTATCCTGACCATAGCCTTTCTTTTTAGGTCATGGCAAATCTTTCGGATGAGGAAAACATGTCAGACATCACTTTTGAAGCTACATTTGGGTATTCAGACGACGAAGTCGTAGACTCCCAGGCGGTTATTTCCGACAGCAACGCGGAAGATGAAGAAGTCGATGCTGCAACTCCGGAGTCTATGATGACCAATAATTCCGAAGATGAAGAAGAAGATCCTACGGAAGATGAGCATATAGAGAGGGGCCAGAAAAAGAGGCTCCTACATCGGAAGAGAATCCTATGGAATATGATCCTGATGGGGAGGCTCCTACAAAAGAAGAAGACCATATAGAAGGGTAATCCGAAAACGAGGCTCCTGCCGAGGATGAGTCGAAGGATGAAGTTTCGAGTGAGGAGGAACTTGAGACCGAAAAAACTCAGGCAGTTGTCCCCACAAGACGTTGTGGGAATAACCATCACTCTCTTAGTGCGAGAGCCTATCGCAACATGTTGAACTCCCATAATCGAGATTAATAAGACTAATTTTTTTCCTTTTGGTCGAATAAAACGATATATAGCAGTAGGGACATATCCTTCCTTTCAGTTGTACTCTCCTTATTGAATTTGGATAATAAAATCTTAGTTTCGAGCAAAATATCTCTTATGTCTCTTGCTCTTCTTTTATTAGTTTTCCTCTTGCATTAATTGTTGTTTTTTCATGCAAGTAACTATCGTGACCTGATCCCCTTATCATTCAGATCATAATGGTCGGACGACACCCTAACCGCAACAGAATAGGAAATAGGATCAATGAAGCCGCGGCTCAGCAAGCAGCTATGTTACAAGTGATGCAAGGATTAATAGAACAGCAGCAGCAGCAAAAGGCTGCCCTACATCAGGAGCTGCGAGAAAGTAGGCAGCAACAAGCGAAGATTTTAAGGAAGGCACTAGCCCCATTCCTCAAGGTGCGACAGGAGTGAAACAATTCAGATCACTTCACTCTAAGACCTTTTCAGGGAAGGAAAACCCCTTAGAAGCTGAAGAATGGCTCAAAGGAATCGTCAATGATCTCGGTGCCGCTTAAATTCCTAAGGAGGCATGGGTAAATATCGCTAAACTGCAACTTACGGATAATGCCAGGATATGGTGGGAGGCAGAGGAAAGTAGATTGAAGGAGTCCATCGACTGGGAAACATTCAAACAACGTTTTGATACCCAGTACTTTCCAGCTGTGGCACATCTAGAGATGGAAAGGGAATTTGTACAACTACAACAAGGGAGCTTATGGGATAAGCCTGTAGACGAGTACGCTTCAGAGTTTTCAAGGTTAAGTCAGTTCACACATCATCTGGTAGCAATCCCATAACTATATTCTAAGAGGTTCCGACAAGGGTTGGACCTGAAGACGCAGTCCTCCATGTCTGCTGCTACCCTTTCGACTTATGATGCAATCTTAGATGCAGCATGAATCTTTGAAGATCTACAGAAACGCATAAGGAAGAATGACCATTCGTCAGGTGTTAAGCGACCGGCAAGCCAATTTTCTGGAGAATCGTCTTCTAAATTCAACGGAGGGCAGCAATTCAAGAGGCTAGTAGGGCCAACTGTCTCAAGAAAACTAGCCATTATATGCAACCATTATGGTAGAACCGGACACTACACGAGAGACTGTCACATTTTGAACAAACTCTGCATAGTCTGTGGGTCTCCGGATCATGCTATTGGAGACTGTCCTCAGAGAATGAGACAATTAGGCCCCATCAATAAGCCAGCTAACTATGGGGCACCACAACAGGGAAACCAGCCACTTTCCTCCACTAAACCAACCAGTTAAGGGGTGTCACCAAAGGGACCACCCTTGCCATTACAGGAACGTGTTTTTCAGCAAGCGCAGCGGAATGGACCCAAACGCCAGACCTTCACTATGACAGCCGAGAAGGCTGATGCTACAGGGCAAGATAGCAGAAGTACTCTTTTCTTTTTCAACCTTCCTTTTCGATACCATACTTATTTATCCTTCAATTCAAATCTTAGTTATAATCACCATATTTTTTCTAGTTTCCGTAGTTTCGACCAGTTGTCTTTATGTTTGTATCTCTCAAGTTTTCCATCAATTCACTTATACCTTTTTCATTAGTTTAGAAATACCTATAACCCTCCTTCAACTTTCAAACTTTTCTATATATCCGGAAGTGACCGCTGATTTTACACATTCCGATTCTTTATATCTAGACCATCCCTAGACTTTTCCTCGCATCAAGTGATGCACCAACTTTCGGGAGCGACACATGCAGCAAAGAGGATTCCTGATAGCATTACTGATTTACGTGCCAAGTAGTGGCTACTCATTTGAAAATTTCAAATTTGAAATTATTCTAAGGAAGGTAGATCGTAACTATTGCACTCATTCTTGTCATTCCTAGAAGACCCGGAAGTTTTAACATCGACTACAATATTTCGGGGAAGGGACTTGGTGGTGTGATGTGTCAGCACGAAAATATAGTTGCATATGCGTCAAGACAACTAAAGACTTGTGAATGCAACTATCCTATCCAGATCTAGAACTAGCAATTGTGATGTTCATTTTGAAGATATAGAGACATTACTATAAGGAGAACGTGTGGACACGGATGGTTGAAACACATGAAGCAGATGAGAGGGGTCAAGTTTTATATAGGAGAAGTGGCGATCTATTGGGAAGATCCCGAAGATGGAGAACTTGTAAAATTGAGATGATTATAGAAACAATGGAGATAGTGAAGATGCAGAAAGCGCGGAACGCTCAGCCCACAACTCATCGGCCGTTTAACATCCTGAAAAGAGACGGTGGGATTGCATATAGCCTAGCTTTGCTACCTTCTTTGGAGAGCGTGCATAATGCTTTTATATATCGTAGTTAAGAGAATATGTCGGCGACCCCAGTCACATTTTTATCATTCCGAAATCACAGTAAGGGCTGGCGTAACCTACAAGCAACAACTGGTCGGGATACTAGAAGGATGAGACCATGAAGGACAAGATGATCTAGCTGGTTAGAGTTATGTGGAGGAAGAACTCCCAGGAAAACATACGTGGAAACGAGGAAACAGGACGAGAGAGCGAGACCCAAATTTTTGACCACGATAATCCCTTCTTGGTGATTTTCCTTAACCATTATCTTCTGAAATTTCGAGGACGAAATTATTTTAAGGAGAGTAGATTGTAACGACCGCGTTTTCTAATATCTAATAAAATATCTCTTATCTAATTGTCCAGTATCAAGTAATTATTTACGTGTTTCGTTGATAGAAAAATATTTTATTTTAATGAATTTATTTTTCAAAGTAATGTTAGTAAAGCATTTAAATATAATTAAAAGAATTTTCTAAAAGCTATTTATATTTTTTCTGGGCTTAAAATGTTTTAATGAAATTTTATAGCACCTTAAAATAAATTAGATATTTTTATTATCAATTAAAATAATTATTTCGTAATTAAAATATTTTCAAAGATAAAATAGATTTTTAAATAATTATAATAACTAACAGATATCCTAGTTATGTGAATACTATTTAGTTTTAGCCAAAATCATTTTTAAACTGAAGATAATAATAAAATATATTTTCAGGAATTTTCTAATATTTTTCAATATTTTTAACAATTTTTTAAAAAATAAATTCGATTTTTTAAAAAACGGTTATAGATTTAAAATTTAAAAGAAAAAAATAAATATATATAAAAAGGGTGATAAATCTGGACCGTTGGATTTTAAATCCAATGGCCCAGGGCAACAGGCGGCTGCCCATGAGGGTAGGGACCACGCACTTGTGCCGCAAGCGCGTGAGCCCAATCCTCGCGGCTACGTGGCCAGCGGTGGCGGCTCGTGGGCCGTTGGATTTAGATCCAACGATCACGATTCGAGGCGGCGGCGGCAAATCATCAGGCGATGATTGGGAATCATCGGGGGCACGGATTTTAGGGGATTTGACCGGATTTTTTGGATTTTATTGTTAGGAGAAAGACCCTATAAATAGAGACCTTCGAACTCTATTTTCTCACACCACAGAACTCCGAAAATTCTGAAAAAAATACCCAGACTTTCGTATCAATGACGCCAAAGCTGTGGTTCCACCCAATCATCGAAGAAAAATTCGAGCATGGAGTTATTAAGATTTTAGTACAAGTCTATGCTTTCGACCCATCGACATTCAACTCAAAACAAAGGTAGGATCTGTCTTTCACCACTTGTCTGTCACCTTCTTTCCTTTAGTGGTCTTAGTTTCAAGTTCTAATCTCCAACCTTATTTTAAAATTATATTAAAAATAATTCTGTATGCCTTTTATGATACCTTAAAATTATAGATTTGACACATGCTTGAAATGGAATGATTAAATTATCCTTATATGCATAAATATTGCACCATCGTCCTACATTGAAAATGATATGCTTGATGTTATGACCTATGGGGTATCAATCCACCCTTTATGTACACACATTTACCTATGATACCAATAAGATCTCGAAATAGGTTACTTCCATAAAATACCCTCATTTTATTAAAATTTTGTATCTGATTAAAATGCCCATATAATATAAGACAATTTGGATAAAATACTTTAGTCACACTAAAACGATACATTTTTCACTTGCACTCTTATCCACTAATTACTTTAGTTTTATTAAAATCTTTTTGCCTTTTGAAAAAAGGTAATACTAATCCAAATAATTATATTTTGGTTTCCAACTTAACCCCCTTTAACTTAGAGAGAATATTTTTATATTAATTTATCTTAGCCTATTAACTAAGGTTTAATAAGATACCTTAATAGGGTAATATTTTATATGAAATACCTCGTGGTCACTAGACAATCGTCCCTAAAAAGTACACAAATTCTGTCGTCCATGTGCAACGGTTGTCAACGCGGAGTTGTTTTTTGTAGATTATCACCTTTAATAAAATACCCTAATTTTCTAGGATAATATTTTACGTAAATCTTTCGTGGTTGATAGGCAATCATTCATGAAAATGACACAAATCCTGTCATTCATGTGCAGCGGTTGCCAACACGGACGTATTTCTAAAATGTTGCCTCCAAATAAAAAAAAACCCATAAACTTTATAAAATTATTGTTTACAATAAAATACTTTAATCCATCCTAAAATGATATAATTTCATTTAAATACCCTGATTTTTACTAAAAGGCTATTTTCAACAAAAACCATAACCTTTATAAATGATATTTTCCAAAGAAAATACCTAAAACTTTATTAAAAGATAATTTCAAGTAAATACCACAGTCTTTCATTTAAAAGATATCTTCATTAAAATACCATGGGTTTTCCCAAAATTATAATTACTCTAAAATATCATGATTTCTTATAAACGATAACTACCATTAAATACCATGATCTTTATTAACTAAGCATGCTATAAATTATTATGATGCACCTTACAGACTTTAAAAGATAACAAGATAAAATGGGTGGTTGTGAAAGGTCATATTAAATGAGATCAACTATTTGAATACAAGCTTACAACATACCTAAAATATGATACAGTTAGGGTTAGAATGCGCGAACCTAGGTATGGAATGCTTTATAAATGAAGATCCCTAAAGGCAGGATAAACAATCTAATACGTGGACGAATACTAACCCGATATTCAGGCGAATACTAACTCGGTCTTCTGGCGAATACTAACCCGATATTCGGGCGAATACTAACCCTATTTTGAGGGTGAATAATCCAATATGTGGATGACATACAATATGGAAATTCCATGCCTATATGATATACGCACTAAATCTAATTCGTCAAAACCTTTACACTGAATAACGGGGATGGGTAGTTTGATTAAGTACGGGGATGCGGAACTCGGATTTCCCTACTACTCGATCATGATCCCGGAAAGTGAAACGGTATATTTCACTTTCCCAGTTGTTGTTCCGTGGCCACAACAGAATAATCGCGAGTATCCGGACCCTTATTTAACAAACTAATGTAAACTTTTACCTAACATATATCTCATACAACGTACCCATATTCACATATACCTCATTCAACATGCCTTATTTGCATACACCTCATACCCTTATACCTATATACATCATATCTGTATACACACATCATACCTATATACACATGCTCGTTTTCGTACCATTACTTCCTTATGAGGCATTCCTACTCGAGTGTAACTCGCTGATGGACTTTTCTTTTCTCTTTTCTCTATCTCTGAAATGTCCGTTAGATGAGGATGAGTATTATGATGAGAATCAAGTTGTGGAGCCTACTAATGAAGATTATGTGGACTTGACTATGGAAGATTAGCTAGTTTTATTTTTATTTGTTGCCCACCTGTTTAGGGTTTTTGCTTCTTCTTCGATGTAATTAAACTACTTAGTTTATTTTACTCATTCTTTTGGGATGTAATAAAGTTTGATTAATGGAAATAAATGTCTTCTGCTTTTATTATTTTTTTTGTACATATCCTGCATGTTATAGATATTCATACGCTTAACGTTACTGCATTGAATAGACCATTTTCAATACAGTTAGGTTGCGGACCATACCACATCACTCTTCACCTTCTTTTGGAAAGCGGGGCATGACAGCCGGTGTCAAGCCTAATCACCATTCGAGAAACTACTGATCGCAATCAGTAAATCCTATCTGCCTAGGCCTAGGTCTTATGGTGACGGCCAACCTTACACTGCGCGACATCAACTCTCAATATCGGGAGAGACGGATTCCCTCAATCGCTCACTGCCTCCAAATGCTTCGGGACTGCACCCAAAAGCTACATGTTTGCACGACTCTTTAAAGCCGTGGTAAGGTAGCAATCAAAGTACAATAGGAACACACTCGAGACAAATGATGATTTTGGGTCGACAGACTACGTTGTACTAATATCACCTAAGAACTGCTATCTGACAATAGGTATAATCCATCTAGCATTTTCTCAGCGAGTCTGTCCAGTGATTATTGAAGTGAACTACTCAGTCCACAACAAAAAGGCATAACTCATAACCCAATGAGTACATGTATACAATCTTTGGTGACTGACTAACACCAATGGCTGTGAGACCGGCCATCGCCCCTCGTCGGGGTCAAGAAACGTATACACTAGTCTACCCTGAAATATCGATACCCAGTCTCGATATTCTCACAACTATGGACATTTAAGGATGTACTTATAGACTATCAAGTTCTCACAAGTGTGATTGCCATCATAACCCTGGCAGTCAAATATGAATCCTATGGGTTCTATCAATATGTAATAGTGATATGTTATACCGCACAAGACATATACATAATGATAAAGTCAAACCAGATAGCATATTATCATCTTGAGTAAGACCATTCTAACTGTATAGATCCTCCCTCAATCATCATAATCTTCTACTTGCGATTATAATAATTATCTTGAGGGCACTATATCCAACAACCATACGGTGGGTGAACCCCGTTAACAAATCCCTTGCTTATTTGGTTTGTGATTTTTTTACTTATTCTCTCATCGTTATTAATTTGTCTTTTCATTATTAATTGCGTGGTTGTTTATTGTGTGATTGGTTTATCACGAGGATTGTTCCGTGCATTGGCTTCTCCATTCCCAACAACTGGTATTAGAGCGTAGTTTAAGAGAACCTAGGGTTCTTCAATTCTATGATCAAGGTCAACGGTAGGTAATGACACCTACATCCTCTTCCGCACTTTCTTAGATCGTCTTTTTGAAAGCATTGGTTCATATCAAGAGAGAAGTTGAGTTTGCTGCGACTTAGTCAAAAGATGATGAAGGATAAAAAAAGATCAAAAAATTCAATGGCAATAACTATGGTTGGTGGCGTATGCAGATGGAGGACTACATGTACCAAAGGGACCTGTATCTTCCGTTACTAGGAGAAAACCCCGAAAATATGACCGATGAGGCGTGCAATCTTTTGGGTAGGAAAGCCCTGGCGACGATCATATTGTCGTTGACTTTAAAGTTGGCCTTTAATATCTCAAGGGAGAAAACAACCATGACTCTATGACGACATTAGCGAAGTTGTATGAAAAGCCTTCAACATCAAACAAGATATTTTTGATGAAAAAGATTTTCAACATGAAGAAGTGTAACATTTTATAATTTTAAAAGATTATTTTATAATTTAAATAATGGTATTATGAGTTTTATTAAGATTATAATAATTATGGAATTGGGCTATCATATTTTAACATATAAATGTATCTATACAATTTATAATAGTAAAACCAACATTTGAACTTTTCCAAGTTAATACTATTTTGGACATGGCAAGGATATTTAAACATAGCATTTTCTCTGAATTAAGGATTGATATCTTTGAATTTAGCATGGCTAAATAAGTATAGGATAATAATATAGTAGGAGAGAGAGAGGGTGAGGCATAGGCTCACCCATGCCTAGTATCCTATGCCTCCCCATTCCCTCCTCATTTTCCTCCTCATTTCTCTGCAAACTTTCTCTTTCCCGTTATCACAATTTCCCTCATCTCACCCTCACTCCCATTCATTCTCCTTCTCACAAACGCTCTCACCCCATGCTCACTATCAACCCAACTCCAAACAAAATCCTACATTTTTTCAACTTCTCAAACACCAAACTCAAGCTAGATCAAGTAGAAGACTTCAAGTATTTAAGTAGCTTCCTATAAGTCTTGGTCTCCTCTTAAGTCTATCTTCTTCAAGAGATAATATCACTTTCAAGTGTTAGAGTTTGGTTTACCAAGAAAACTATAGTTTTTATTTAAAGATCACGTTTTTCATAGGTTAAATCTTGCAAAAAGATAGGTTTTTGGATGATTAGATGTAGTTGTTATTGGCTATAGTGACCTCAAGGCAATTATTGTAATTGCAGGCTAGAGATTATGATGATTGAGGGAGGACCTATACGGGTAAAACCGTCTTACTCGAGATTATAGTATGCTATATGGTTTATATTTATTATCATATACATGTATTATGTGGTATTATGGATCACTATTATATGTTGATAGAGCCCATATGATTCATGTTTGACTACCAGAATTATTGTGGCGATCACACTTGTGAGAACTGGATAGTCTATAAGCATATCCTTAAATATCCCTAGTCGTGAGAATATCGAGACTAGGCATCGATATTCCAGAGTATACTGGTGTATACGTTTCTTGTCCCCGACGAGGGGCGATGGCTGATCTCACAGCCATTGGTGTTAGTTAGTCACCAAAAATTGTATACAGGTGCTAATTGGGTTATGAGTTACACTGGACGGACTCGTCGGGAACATGCTAAATGGTATTATACATATTGTTAGGTAGCAGTTTTCTGGTGACATGAGTACAGCTTAGTCTGTTGACCTGAGATCGTCATTTGTCTCATGTGAGTTCTCATTGTGCTTTCATTACCACCCTACCACAGGTCTACTGAGTCGTGCAAACAGGTTTTAGTTGGGTACAGTCCCGAACCACATGGTGGCAGTGAGCGGATCGTCGGAGATTCGTCATTCCCGGTATTGAGGGTAGATGTTGCGCAGTACACGGGTAGCCATCACCAGAATTTCTTGGCCAAGGTGAATGAGATTTACTGATTTGGATCAGTAGTTTCTCATTGGGTGATGGGCTTCACACCAACACGATTTATCGCGTTATTAAGGATCTGACTTTATCCACCTCCTAGACCCGATATGCGATACTTTTATATGAACAGACCGGGCTGTACATAGATTGTCATTTTCAAGCTCAGTAGGGATACAGACGAGTTTGCTTGTCGACCATCCTTTCGTTCAATATCTGGGTAGCCGTTACGTACAACTAGTGTCGCTGATGTGCTTGTAGTTAAACCCACTGCCATTGTATTGTTGAGTCTTTAGAGTCTCACACAGAGTGTTTCTCAGCTCAGGCGAAACGATATAGTATACGTACTTAGATTCGATTAAAACACGTGTTTTTGTATACGTACTTTTAATCGGACATTTTGTTAATACTAGCCAGTTTGAAAGATAGCTAGATTGTCACATTTAGATGAAATGTGAGCTAGTGTTATATATACGGGTATTTGTGTCTTAATATAAATACGGGTATTTATATCTTAATACAAATACGGGAATTCGTATTTGTTCCCGCCAAAATTTTCGGCCAAGAGCTACTTGTCCTCTTGCGAAAAAGGGGGAGAATCCTCAAAAAAGCAAGCATCACGTGCTCACACGTGACCGGGCCTCACGTGCAGACACGTGACCTTTTATGATCAGAGTTTATCCACACCTGAAAGCCTAATTGATGGGGTCGCGTGCCAACACGTGATGGGTTCCCAAGCTCTCTGAAATAATAGAATTAAATTCTAATTAAATGCTTGATCAGTAGGGTCACGTGCCAACACGTGATGGATTCCTGATCCCTCTGAACTAATAGAATTAAATCCTAATTAAAAGGAATCAAAAGCCTTAATTGGAAAAATATTTCTCTAGATCTTTCCAAACAAAAAAAGATTGTGCTCTATAAAGTTGAGCACCGTTGGATTAAAAATCCAATGGTGATTAAAAATCACCAATTTATAGAAAGATTCTATACAAGGAAATATTTTCCTAAAATCTGCCGGGAACAACAAATAAAATATTTTTTGGATTAAAAATCCAATGGTGAATAAAATTCACTGAGTGATCTAAAAAATCATGTTGGTTACAAAATCAATTAAAATCTTTCAATGAAAGATTGACTAAACAAACTGATTCTTTTCTTTCTCCTATAAATAGGAGCCAAGAAAAAAAAACAAGAACAACAGAGAGAGAAAAAGAAGAGAATTTAATTCTCTAGAGAGAAAAAAAGGTCTCTTGAGAAAAGAAAGAAATCCTAGGTGAGAGATCATCCTATAAGCTCCCACAAAAAAAAAAGAGAATTTAATTCTCAAACTAAGAGTTTAACGCTTCTGAATAAGAACTTAGTTCTTCCTATGGTTGAAGATCTACAGAAGCAGATCTCCCCATAAGTTGAGAATTTAATTCTCATCAGGGGGATTCTGCCATGCAGATCTAAAGCCTAAGGAAGGACCTAAGTTCAGAGAATTTTATTCTCCCCACAAAAGCACATAGGAATTTAATTCCTCCAACAAAGATAGGGTTTAACCCTTAATATAAGAACTTAGTTCTTTTTCATGGTTGAAGATCTGCAGAAGCAGATCTTCCCATAGGTTGAGAATTTAATTCTCATCGGGGAGATTCTTCCATGCAGATCCAAAACTTAGAGGGAGAATTGGGTTTAAAGAATTTAATTCTTCTAAATACATAGGAATTTAATTCCTCTAAATAAAATTAGGGTTTAACCCTATAAAAGAATTTAATTCTTCCAAATACATAGGAATTTAATTCCTTTAAATAAAACTAGGGTTTAACTCTACAAAAGAATTTAATTCTTAAACAAGGGACTTAGCCTTTTCATGCACGTAAAAGGATTAAGTACCCAACATGAACATGATCACGTGGTAACACGTGACCCCCCCCCTCAATGATCAAAAGAGAGCAAACAAGACTAAGTCATGTGCTCCCACGTGACCCTTGAACAGACTTCTCAAAGTAGAGAAGGGCAGAACAGATTTTGGGTGCCTCACGTGTCCCCACGTGACCCCTGATAAACACCTCTTTAAAAAGAGAAGATGGAAAGAACTGAAGGAATAAAATTCAATGCATGGGCGCTCTCACGTATCTCCACGTGACCCCTAGTAAATCCTATTAATATCCAATACATGGGTACCCATCACGTGCCCACACGTGATGGCCGTGAAGACTAAAGTGTTTAACATTTACTTGCATATTTTGAGAATAAAATAAGGGAAGCTTGGCCTAATATTCAAGCGCCTCACGTGACCCCACGTAAGCGTCTCTTTTTTAGTGTTTAACACTATTTTGTGCGCTCCATTCTAAGTGTTTAACACTATTCTAAGCGCATCACGTGGGAACACGTGATAGCCGAGTGTACTCTAGTGAATAACACTATATCCAAGCCAATCTGAGCCTAAACTAACTAAGTTTTCCTGAGGTAAGATCTTCTGAAACTGAACTCCAACCATATTCCCAGAGCCATTTTAATCAACTTTGGTTCAAGGGTACATCTCTTCATGCCTCTGATACATGTCGTTGTAATTCTTCAACGTCTTCAGAGAGGTGGTGGGTCCCAATGACCAATAACTATCTGGTGAATTTCCAAACCTATATTTGCATCTGAACTTGGACCGCAATGTCCCTAAACTAAACAACAGAGCCTAAATGATCTTTTGTTGGATCTAAATGATCCTGTTAAGTAGATCTTATTCTAAAAATTAGACTAACGTATCCTTAACAAACATTTAAGTTGATCTTAATCTCAAACGAGACTAACGATCCTTAAATTAATTCAACTACAGAGCCTTCCAACCAATATTGGTTCAAGGATACATCTCTTCACTTCTCTGATATTTGTCATTGTAATCCTTCAACGTCTTCTGAGAGGTGACGGGTCCCGACAACTAAACATTCTATGGACTGTGGGGTCCTTAAACTCATGGACTATGATGTCCTTAATCTCAGACTGTTGGGTCCTAAACCCATACACTATGATGTCCTTAACCTATGACTGTGGGGTCCTTAAACCCATGGACTATGATGTCCATAAACTTTACAGACTATGACGTCTTTAAACTATGGACTATGATGTCCTTAACCTTGGACCGTAATGTCCTTAAGCTAATTATGGACCGCAAAACTAAACAATAGAGCCCAAATGCTCTTTTGTTGGATCTAAATGATCCTGTTAAGTTGATCTTAGTCTAAAATTAGACTAACGTATCCTTAACAAACGTTTAAGTTGGTCTTAGTCAAATGAGACTAACGTATACTTAAACCCAAACCCAAATCTAAGAAAATACGGATTTGGACTAATCCACGCCCTACGGGCGACAACATAAATTAGTCTCCGTATACAATCCATGGGCAACCAAAAACAAAACAAACACCCACGATACGAATTGACCATCTGGAGAAGGAGAAAGTGGTTACCGCGATGCGGTAGTGTAATTAACTGCAGGGGCTTGCGCCTGCAGGGAAGAGCGTCCTCACAATCAAAAACCCCTCAACGAGGGGGAATTTGACGAAGTCTGCTACATCGGCCGCATCCATCTAAACCTTCGATATACGGTGCCATAAATCAACTTGGCATCTTTGGAGAGGTGGATGAATATCACCAAATAGCATCTGCCTTCGAAATTCAGGCAAGACGAACCTACGCGGTTCTGTCTCTGTTTTCGGCGGAGAACAGATTCTGGCACGCCCGCTGGGACCTTTTCCTCTTTCCACTCCACACTTCGTGTGTCGTGTTCGCGAACGAATCGCGGTTTAATATGTTGCCCTTGGGTTTGAGGTACTAAGATTTGGTTTTGCTCCCGTGCAGAAAAAGGAACATCAATGGCCTTTAACTGCCCCAACTACAACTGCAACTCCCGTTCCGCCTCATCTGAAGGAGTAACCTACAGGCCTTAAACGACCTCCCTTTTCACAATGCCAGTGGAGCAGGTGATCCAAGCCACCACTGGGCTATTCTTCGGGACCATGATCCCACCAACGAGCTTCAGCGTTCAGATGCCGTCACAGGAAGCTGCGAAGAAGTCGGTCTTTGATCGGCTTGCAACCACCACGGCCCTTCTCACCGGGTCGCCCAAATCCAGCGCCGCGGTCTTTGACAGACTAGGCCAAAGCTCAGGTGGGCCCGTGGAAAAGCCTGCAATACCAGAAGGCGTTATCCCGAAGCGGATAGCCATTCCTACTACTGAAGTCACCAGGGCAGCTTCTCCGGCTAAGGGATCGGTCTTCACAAGACTGGCAGTTTCAGCTCCTACTCCGGGTGAAGTAACCAAGGTCGTTTCCCCTGCACGAAAATCGACCTTCTCAAGATTGGCCATTCCCTCTCAGCGAGCATCTGTCTTTGACAGGCTGGCGCCAACAGCATACTCTCATCAGAACAGGGGGCATGAAATAGCTGATCCAACAACAAAGGTGATCCCGGCCGCACGACATGCTCGACGTCGCCACTGGCGCCGAGTGAGGAAAGCTGGGGGAAATTCCCCTTCTGGACTGACTCCGCCAGCTCCAATGGTGGAAGTTGATGTTTCTCTTCCAACTGGGAACAGTTTTTAATTACTTAACAGGGTACGCAGGAATTCGCCAACTGCTGTGATGAAAAGATCTCCTCCGCCTATGGAGAATGCCCCAAAGACGAAGCTGGAGCATCCCCCTCAGCGGCTGTCCTCTAAAATTTATAAAATTTGGCGACAGGTCCAGAACTCCATGGTAGATCAAGATTACTCTTGCCGACAGAAAAAGATGAAGGTTCGGCAAGAAGAGGATCACCCTGTCAAACCACAGAAAGCGACAACTACTTGGGTGCCCACTGCAACGGCCCCCTCAACCTCGACCGCTCACAAGAGGAGAAAACTGGAGAAAATTCCGGTGTCTGCGACGAATCGCAAGAACACTGAATCGAAACGCCCCAAGTCTAGGGCATGGTGGTGCACACCATCTATATGGCATCTGGAAGAGATGATAGCCGTATCTCCACAGGTCATCGACCGCTTACACGATCAGTGACTAAGGCTCAGGAGCAACAACAACAAAAGCTCCAAGAGATGTTAACAGCTATGGCCGTACTCACTGGGCCAAAAGAAAATCCGGAAGTATCGTCAGATTAGCGCCAGGAACAGGAAACCGATGTCGAGTTCCTTCGGAGAATGCTTGAGAAGAAGGACAAAGAGGCCGCAGAACAAGCGGCCAATATAAAACAAATGGCCCTTCTATTCCAGGATATGGTAGGCATGATGATCCAGCCGGACCCTCCAGCTGAAGATCCTCTGATTATCCTCGAAGATGACCAAGCGGAGATGTCAAACCCCCTTCCGACTTGTTCAGCAGCCAAAGAGGAGACCATCTCAAAAGCTGCCCTGGATGATTATATAGCTCAGCAAATACGGGCTCATCAAGCAAATGAAGCAACTGGCCAAGTCGTCAGAACTGGGCGACCATATCCAGGAAGGTACGATCAGATCAAGAATCTGCCAGGATACACGATTCCTAAGTTTCACGTATACAAGGGGACAGGCAATCCCCATAAACATGTCGCTCAGTTCAGGGCTCTTTGCGGCAATACCGGAGGTGACGACAAATTGTTACTTCGTCAGTTCGTCGGCAGCTTAGCGGAAACGTCCTTTGAGTGGTATTCAGAGCTGCCCAACGACTCCGTCAAAACTTTTACAGAGATGGAATTGATGTTCACCCAACGTTTTGCGAGTGCTAGCGAACGTACCCCAATCACGGTGCTGATCAATGCCAGGGTGAAGCCAGGAGAAACTTGGGTCCGGTACGCAATACGGTGGCAGAATCTATGGTCGAAGTGAGAACAGCGCATCGAAGAGGCTCCTGCAGTAGGCATGTTCATGGGAACCCTCGATCCACAGGCGACCATATCCCAATTCATGATGTTCTTCAAGCCGACCACCTTCCAGGCTTTAATTGACAAGCTGGCCCAAATGGATCAGATGGGTCACAGACCATCTCCTTCGAAGCTGGAATCTCGAAATGAAAAGGGGAAAGGGAAGGCAACCTTCGTCGCCAACGCTCAACAACAACCGAGTGGCCCGAGACCAGTTGTTCGCCAAATCAACAAGTGGTAATCCCTCGATGAGAAGTTAAGACGTCCTTACTCGTTTCCTCGGGATAAAACAAGGAAACTGTTTAAACTGGCAGTGCGCAATGGGCTCATTACTCTACCGGAGTCGAGACACCCACCGCAACCGAATGACATCAACGATCCCAATTACTTCCCCTACCACCGCGTATTGGGCCATCCGATCGAAAACTGCTACGTCTTCAAAAACTGGGTTGAAGACCAATACCAACAGGGCAAGTTCGCGCTACCTGAAAACTGGAAGGTGAGTCCCCCTCAACAGCACACTCCTAAAAGGGTGGACACACCGGGGGCGTCGTGCTCTTTTATAGAAGAAGCTCCATGGGAAGTCACTCTTTCAGCCAAGATGAAAAGAATGTTGAAGGATCTTCACACATGCCCGGCAATCAGGTGGGAAAGCCCGCTAGAGCTTGAGATCATTAAAGGAATGCTAAAACCGCGCCCAATGCCGAGAATTGGTAGCGGTGGTCGAAACGCTCAGGCCCAGCCGTCAAAGTCTTCGAAGAAGAAGAAGAAGACCCAAAAGCCCGTGAAGCCTGATGACAAGCGTACGGACTTACAAAAGCATATTGACGCGCTGGAGGAATATAACCAGAAGGCGTGAACCCCAGTCATACTTCAAGAGTTTCTCAATCACATCCTTGAACGTGAAGATAACGACAATGATGAGGGAGACGACTTGTCAGAGGAACCCGAAGATTATGTGGTGAGTTGCCACATGATCTCTCATTTGTCGCTAAGTAACAAAGAAGCTCACTCGGCGTTAGGAGATAACGTAGAGGAGCTGGGGGCAGGAGCAATAGAAAAATCCTTGGATTATGTGACAAGGTCTATCAAGTGTAAACCTACTTGTCATAGAGCATCCGGCGAAAATTCGCCTCAAAGTTACTATGGACCGAAATGTCCTAAAACTAACGACGGACCGAAATGTCCCTAAACTAACGACGGGCCGAAACGTCCTTAAACTAACGATGGACCGTAATGTCCTAAAACTTGCAGTGGACCGGAACGTCTCTAAACTAACGATGGACCACTATGTCCTAAAACTGGCTGTTGACCGCGACGTCTATAAACTACTACGGACCGCAGCATCTCAAGGCTGAAAAAAAAGGGGTACGTCCATAAGCGAAATGGGCACGGATGAAAACCCGAAAGGGCTCCATGAGTAAAAACAGCAGGACTACCGGCGAGTTTTGCGAAAACCCGAAAGGGCGCAATCTCGTTAAAAGACACTTGCAAGGTCCTCTCGACCCTATAAGGAGAAACCACCTGCGTGAGATCCTTACGACTCACAAAGGAGAAACACACTTAGGGATCCCCACAATTCCTAAGGACAAATTTCACTTGCGAGATCCTCACGACTCGTAAGGAGAAACCTCTTATGAGACCCTCATGGCTTATAAGATTCAAAAGCCTTAAGCTACAAGGATCTGAACCTGTTCTTAAGAAGTCATACACCCCGATGCTGCCCTACAAGCGGTTCAATATTGACCCTTGTATACAATCCATGGGCACGAATAAACATTTCCCTGATAAAGTCCCACCAGCGACTAGGGATATGCTCACACGGTGAACAAACACTTGTAGGTCCTCTCGACTTGCAAGGAGAAAACACTCTTGTAAGATCCTTACGACTTATAAGAGAACACACACTTAGGAATCCTTACGATTCCTAAGGAGAAAATGCACCTACGAGATCCTCACGACTCGTAGGGAGAAACACCTTTATGAGACCCTTACGGCTCATGAAGTCAAAAGCCTTAGTCGACGGGATTCTAACCCTGTTTGCTAAGCCGTCTTTGTTCGAATCGACAAAGGCAAATGATGATTCGCTCCTGGCAATGTCCCAGTGGTATCGATGCTGATGCCTAAATCGGTATCAAATTCCAAGATCTTTCATGGCAAATGATGATTCGCTCCTGGCAATATTCCAGTCGCAGTGATGATGATGCTAAGATTGGCACCAGATTCCAAGTTCCATACTTGTGGCGAAAAGTTAACGAGCCAAAAATGCATATGAAATAGCCGAAATGATGGGGTAACTTGCAACGAAATCAGAAAGTAAAAATGTATGCATACAAAATAGCCGAAATGTTTGGGCAACTCGCAATAAAAAGCAGCGAGTAAATAAAACAAATAGCCGAAATGATTGGGCACCGCGAAAAATAGCCGAAATGATTGGGCAATCGCGACTTGCGCGATACAAAAAGCTGAAATGATAGAGCATCGCGGAAAGAAATAAAAAGTGAAATGAAATGAAACTTTTATCCCTACAGATGAGATCACATCGATCCCTATATACAATCCAGGGGCACAAACAAAGAGGGGATCATATCATCCCACCAAGCTCTTTCAAACGAAGGGTCAAATTTCAACGGCGATATCTACAACCTAGAGATCGTCAACGACGTTCCTTCTCATTCCAGCAGGATTCAGACGCGACACAAAACAACAGAGCTATGACAAAGTCCCTAGTTCCAAGCCTCGACGGTTCATCAGCAATCTAGAGACCACCTCGACATTCGTCTCGACACAGCAGACGAGATGTCACCACAGCGTTCTTCCTCCAACAGGATTCGGACGCACCAAAACAACGAAGCGAAGGCAATATTCCTAGATTCAGGGTCTTGGTGACAACTAATATATAACCTGAAAGACTATTGGAGATCATCCCACACCAGCGCGGAGTGGTCACCACCTTGGCGTTCGTCTCGATACAGCAGACGAGATGTCACCACAGCGTTCTTCCTCCAGCAGGATACAGACGCGACAATCAAACAACGAAGCCACGGCAAAGTCCCTAGTTCCAAACCTCGACGGTTCACCAAGAACTTAGAGACAACTACGACGTTCATCTCGATACAGCAGACGCAATGCCAGCAATGAAGCAAAGGCAATATTCCTAGCTTAAGGGTCTTGACGGCAACTCATATAAAACCTGAAAGACTATCGGAGATCATCCCACACCAACGCGGAATGATCACCACCGCGACGTTCGTCTAGATACAGCAGAAGCAATGCCAGCAAACGAAGTGAAGGCAATATTCCTAGCTTCAGGGTCTTGATGGCAACTCATATAAAACCTAAAAGACTATCGGAGATCATCCCACACCAGCGCGGAGTGGTCATGACTCATCGGGGCTCCCAAACTGAGCCTAACCTCAAGTAAAAAGCGACATGGAATATCCCTAACGCTTGTTCTTTTGACGGTAATACTACCTGGAAGATTGCTTGAAGACGTCTTGTCCAGCCCCTGAAGAGATCAGAGACACGACAGTTGCAAGGCTACTCGAACAGCAAAATTGCCTATCGAGAAATACATCAGCCAACGCGACGGTAAGACAGACACAACCCTAGTACCACAGACCCTAATAGACTTCTGTCATATAGAACAGAGGTTAACTGTGACGTTAGGACATCCCTGCGAGAACTTCTTGATTCATCTCAACTCCGAGGATATCAGTGTCCTTAGCAAAAATCTCGATTCAGGGAAATCAGCGTCCTTGATGAGAGCACCTCGATTTGCGTCGACCCGCAAAGAAATCAATGCCCTTGCAGGAATACCTCGATTCATTTCAACACCTAGGGAAATCAGCGACCTTGGCAAATACCTCGATTCATGGAAATCAGCATCCTTGACGAGAGCATCTCGATTCGCGTCAACCCGTAAGGAAATCAGTGTCTTTGCAGGAATACCTCGATTCATTTCGACTCCGAGGAAATCAGTGTCCTTGGCAAATACCTCGATTCAGGGAAATCAGCGTCCATGACGAGAATACCTCGATTCACGTCGACCCGCGGAGAAATCAGCCTCTTTGTAGGAATACCTCGATTCATCTCAACCTCCAAGGAAATCAGAGTCCTTGGCAAAATACCTTGTTTCGCGTCGACCCGCAGAGAAATCAGCGTCTTTGCAGGAATACCTCGATTCGTCTCAACCTCGAGGGAAATCAGGGTCCTTGGCAAATACCTCGATTCAGGGAAATCAGCATCCTTGACGAGAGCACCTCGATTCGCGTCGACCTGTAGAGAAATCAGTGTCTTTGCAGGAATACCTCAATTCGTTTCAACCCCCAGGGAAATCAGTGTCCTTAGCAAATACCTCGATTCAGGGAAATCAGCGTCCTTGACGAGAGCATCTCGATTCGCGTCAACCCGCATGGAAATCAGTGTCTTTGCAGGATTACCTCGATTCGTTTTGACTCCGAGGAAATCAGTGTCCTTGGAAAATACCTCGATTCAGGGAAATCAGCGTCCTTGACGAGAATACCTCGATTCACGTCGACCCGTAAGGAAATCAGTGTCTTTACAGGAATACCTCGATTCGTTTCGACTCCGAGGAAATTAGTGTCCTTGGCAAATACCTCGATTCAGGGAAATCAGCGTCCTTGACGAGAGCATCTCGATTCGCGTCAACCCGCAAGGAAATCAGTGTCTTTGCAGGAATACCTCGATTCGTTTCGACTCCGAGGAAATCAGTGTCCTTGGCAAATACCTCGATTCAGGGAAATCAGCGTCCATGACGAGAATACCTCGATTCACGTCGACCCGCGGAGAAATCAGCGTCTTTGCAGGAATACCTCGATTCGTCTCAACCTCCGAGGAAATCAGAGTCCTTGGCAAAATACATCGATTCGCGTCGACCCGCAGAGAAATCAGCGTCTTTGCAGGAATACCTCGATTTGTCTCAACCTCTAGGGAAATCAGCGTCCTTGGCAAATACCTCGATTCAGGAAAATCAGTGTCCTTGACGAGAACATCTCGATTCGCGCCGACCCGCAGAGAAATCAGTGTCTCTGCAGGAATATACGACGTCAGCAAAACGGAGCCATGGCAAAGCCCCTAGTTCCAGATTTCAACGGCGACATCTACAGCCTAGAGATCATCAACATCATTCCTCCTCATTCCAGCAGGATACGGACGCGACATCAACCAACGGAGCCATGGCAAAGTCCTTAGTTCCAGATCTCGACGGTTCACAGATAACCTAGAGACTACCTCGACATTCATCTCGTTACAACAGGCGCAAAGTCAGTAAAGTGGAGCCGCGGCAAAATTTCCAGTTTCAGGACTCGGCGGTGCACAGACAACCGAGAGTCAACCCCTGGCCCCGTACGGCCAAAGTCAATCCTGACCCCTTATGGCTAAAGTCAACCCTTAACCTCCCCGTCAAAGCAACGCTTTGATTCAGGAGAAGGTCAATTCATCAATCACTTACGAGTCCTCTCGACTTGTAAGGAAGAAAATTCTCTTGTGAGATCCTTACGACTCTCAAGAGAAAAACACACTTAGGAATCCTCACGATTCCTAAGGAGAAAATATACCTATGAGATCCGCTCGACTCGTAGGGAGAAAAATCTTTATGAGACCTTCACGGCTCATAAAGTTGAAAAGTCTTAGGTGGCAGATCCTAACCCTGTCTCATAAACCATCATTGCCCTGTAGGAAGGTCAAGATAGACTATCTACGGGCCATATTCTCCAAAGTCGAACATCGGCAAGGAAGGAAACAATCACTTACGAGTCCTCTCGACTTGTAAGGGAGAAAATTCTCTTGTGAGATCCTTACGACTCTCAGGAGAAAACACACTTAGGAATCCTCACGATTTCTAAGGAGAAAATACACCTACGAGATCCTCACGACTCGTAGGGAGAAAAAACCTTCTTGAGACCCTTACGACTCATGAAGATGAAAAAGTCTTAGGCTATAAGGACACTAAACGTGTCTCCTAAGCCCTCAATTCTATGGCCATGCATAACTCTGCACTACTTCATCCACGTACATGCTTACGTGGGCAAAAATAGTGGGGGCATTTGTTCCCGCCAAAATTTTCGGCCAAGAGCTACTTGTCGCCTTGCGAAAAAGGGGGAGAATCCTCAAAAAAGCAGGCATCACGTGCTCGCACGTGACCGGGCCTCACGTGCAGACACGTGACCTTTTATGATCAGAGTTTATCCGCACCTGAAAGCCTAATTGATGGGGTCACGTGCCAACACGTGATGGGTTCCCAAGCTCTCTGAAATAATAGAATTAAATTCTAACTAACGTGATGGGTTCCTGATCCCTCTGAACTAATAGAATTAAATTCTAATTAAAAGGAATCAAAATCCTTAATTGGAAAAATATTTCCTTAGATCTTTCCAAAAAAAAAAAGATTGCGCTCTATAAAGTGGAGCACCGTTGGATTAAAAATCCAATGGTGATTAAAAATCACCAATTTATAGAAAGATTCTATACAAGGAAATATTTTCCTAAAATCTGCCAGGAACAACAAATAAAATATCTTTTGGATTAAAAATCTAATGGTGAATAAAATTCACTGAGTGATCTAAAAGATCATGTTGGTTACAAAATCAATTAAAATCTTTCAATAAAAAATTGACTAAACAAACTGATTCTTTTCTTTCTCCTATAAATAGGAGCCAAGAAAAAAAACAAGAACAACAGAGAGAAAAAAAACAAGAGAATTTAATTCTCCGGAGAGAAAAGAAGGCCACTTGAGAAAAAAAGAAATCCTAGGTAAGAGATCATCCTATTATCTCCCACAAAAGAAAAAGTGAATTTAATTCTCAAACTAAGAGTTTAACGCTTCTGAATAAGAACTTAGTTCTTCCTTTGGTTAAAGATCTGCAGAAGCAGATCTCCCCATAAGTTGAGAATTTAATTCTCATCGGGAGGATTCTGCCATGCAGATCTAAAGCCTAAAGGAGGACCTAAATTCAGAGAATTTTATTCTCCCCACAAAAGCACATAGGAATTTAATTCCTCCAACAAAGATAGGGTTTAACCCTTAATATAAGAACTTAGTTCTTCTTCCTGGTTGAAGATCTGCAGAAGCAGATCTTCCCATAGGTTGAGAATTTAATTCTCATCGGGGACATTCTGCCATGCAGATCCAAAACTTAGAGAGAGAATTGGGTTTAAAGAATTTAATTCTTCCAAATACATAGGAATTTAATTTCTTTAAATAAAATTAGGGTTTAACCCTATAAAAGAATTTAATTCTTCCAAATACATAAGAATTTAACTCTAAATAAAACTAGGGTTTAACCCTACAAAAGAATTTAATTCTTAAACAAGGGACTTAGACTTTTCATGCACGTAAAAGGATCAAGTACCCAACATGATCACATGGTAACACATAACTCTCCCCCTCAATGATCAAAAGAAAGCAAATAAGACTAGGTCACGTGCTCCCACGTGACCCTTGAACAGACTTCTCAAAATAGAGAAGGGCAGAACAGATTTTGGGTGCCTCACGTGTCCCCACGTGACCCCTGATAAACACCTCTTTAAAAAGAGAAGATGGAAAGAACTGAAGGATTAAAATTCAATGCATGGGCGCTCTCACGTGTCTCTACGTGACCCCTAGCAAATCCTTTTAATATCCAGTACATGGGTACCCATCACGTGCCCACACGTGATGGCCGTGAAGACTAAAGTGTTTAACACTTACTTGCATATTTTGAGAATAAAATAAGGAAGTCTGGCCCAATATTCAAGCGCCTCATGTGACCCCACGTGAGAATCTCTTTTTTAGTGTTTAACACTATTTTGTGCGCTCCATTCTTAGTGTTTAACACTATTTTAATCGCATCACGTGGGAGCACGTGATAGCCGAGTGTACTCTAGTGTTTAACACTATATCCAAACCAATCTGAGCCTAAACTAGCTAAGTTTTCCTGAAGTAAGATGTCCTGAAACTGAACTCCAACCATATTCCCCGAGCCATTTCAATCAACTTTGGTTCAAGGGTACATCTCTTCACACCTCTGATACATGTCGCTGTAATTCTTCAACGTCTTCAGAGAGGTGGTGGGTCCCAATGACCAATAACTATCTGGTGCATTTCCAAACCCATGTTTGCATCTGAACTTGGACCGCAATTTCCCTAAACTAAACAACAGAGCCTAAATGCTCTTTTGTTGGATCTAAATGATCTTGTTAAGTAGATCTTAGTCTAAAAATTAGACTAACGTATCCTTAACAAACATTTAAGTTGATCTTAATCTCAAACGAGACTAACGATCCTTAAATTAATTCAACTACAGAGCCTTCCAACCAATATTGGTTCAAGGGTACATCTCTTCACTCCTATGATATTTGTCATTGTAATCCTTCAACGTCTTCGGAGAGGTGACGGGTCCCGACAACCAAACATTCTATGGACTGTGGGGTCCTTAAACTCATGGACTATGATGTCCTTAACCTCGGACTGTGGGGTCCTTAAACCCATGGACTATGATGTCCTTAACCTCTGACTGTGGGGTCCTTAAACCCATGGACTATGATATCCTTAAACTTTACAGACTATGACGTCTTTAAACTATGGACTATGATGTCCTTAACCTTGGACCGTAATGTCCTTAAACTAATTATGGACCGCAAAGTCCTTAAACTAAATAATAGAGCCCAAATGCTCTTTTGTTGGATCTAAATAATCCTGTTAAGTTGATCTTAGTCTAAAATTAGACTAACGTATCCTTAACAAACGTTTAAGTTGATCTTAGTCTCAAATGAGACTAACGTATTCTTAAACCCAAACCCAAATCTAAGAAAATACGGATTTGGACTAATCTACGCCCTACGGGCGACAACATAAATTAGTCTCCGTATACAATCCACGGGCAACCAAAACCAAAACAAACACCCACGATACGAAGTGACCATCTGGAGAAGGAGAAAGTGGTTACCGCGATGCGGTAGCGTAATTAACTGCAGGGGCTTGTGCCTGCAAGGAAGAGCGTCCCCACAATCAAAAACCCCTCAACGAGGGGGAATCTGACGAAGTCTGCTATATCGGCCGCATCCGTCTAAACCTCCGATATACGGTGCCATAATCAACTTGGCATCTTCGGAGAGGTGGACGGATAGCACCAAATAGCATTTGCCCTTGAAATTCAGGCAAGACGAACCTACGCGGTTCCATCTCTGTTTTCAGCGGAGAACAGTATTTTATACGAATACGGGTATATATATTTGGATACGAATACGGGTGTATGTATTTGTGGCAAATACTTGTATTAGTGTATTTAAACACACACACACATGTGTATGTGTATATGTAAGGTGGCTCTCTTCTCTTCTCATCTCTTCTTCATTATGTGAGAATGGTGTAGGCTTGTGACTCACCATGGTGAGTAACAAGTCCACCCATTCATCACATTAAGAGAAAAGAAGAAAAAGAAAAGAGAGTGATATGTTTTCATTTGCCATGCTTGGTTTTCTTTTCACCATCACCCCTGAGCTTCTTCTTCCTCCTCTCTTGAGTTTTTAGAATTGAAAAAGGAAAAACAAAAAGAGAGAACGCTTAGAGATTAGCCACTACTACATCATAATGATCAATTCTTAGCAAGTTTTGATCACTAGTTACTTCACTATGATCATTAGTGTGAAGGTAGAGCCGAAGTTAGGGTTCACTTTGGTGGATCATCTTCGACAAGGAAGATTGACTCCTAAGCTCATTTCCGGTGGACCTAAGAACTAAGGAAGTGGTATAGAAGACGAAGTCCATGACTACAAGAGTAGCTAACCACTAACCGAGTAGCTAAACTCCTTCTTTGTTTCTAACTTAGTGTTTGGAATCGATTCTAGGTCGTTGTAACAATTCTGTTTCAGTGTACAGAAAATTTGTTTAAAAGTTAATGTACAAATGGAGTATTTACAATCCTGTGTATACTATAAGTATTTAAATTGCTTTTGAACAGTAATAAAGCATGTGTAGCTCATTGGTAAAGCCTTGCACTGCTGTGACGGAGCCCCAGTGTTCGAATCCCCTCGGCCACATATTATTTTTGCTGATTTGTTTTTAAACTTTTTGGAAGCCCAAAAGTTTACACGTGCAATACATGTAAAAATAAAAAGTCGCTCAAATCAAACCTGTGCACCGAGATATATGATACGACTAGGACACGTGGCCAAGATCCAGACCCCAACCCAATTCAATGGACCGGCGAGATTCCTCCTGGGGCCACCCCCCTGTATGTACTGCCCTCATTACTTTGTCCTGGTCTCTTGGCCTTCCCCCTTAACTCTCATTATGTTTGTTTACTTACTTTGTCCTGGTCTCTTGGCCTTCCCCCTTAACTCTCATTATGTTTGTTTACTCTGTAATTATCCAGAGAATTAAAAATCACCATTAAACCAAATTTTAATGCATTTTTAATTCTCAATTCATCACCCTAAACCCTAATTTCCCCTATAAATACAACCCTACAGTTTGGCCCTCTTCATTCTGAAATTTAGTATTAAAACTCTCTAAAAATTTCAAGTCCAAGAAGTTGTACAAGTGGAGTTAGCCAAGGTCGAAGTTCCGGCAACGTTTCGGGGCAAAATCCAGCGATACCGCGACTCCGCAACACTTTCAAAAACTCTCTCTATCTTCTCTCTATTCTACAAACTTGTAAGTCCCACTTTCCCCCTTCTCCTTCTATTAAAACGAATTCCATTTTCAAAACTAGTCGGAACCGAAGTTAATCCGACTTTCATTTCTAATTTAACTAAAAACACCATTTATCTTAATAACAAATTTACAATCTTTTTGTATATTGTTTAGCAATCATAAACAAACACATTAGAACAAGTTTCATCTCAAAATAATATGTATTGCAATTTCTATTTCAGTTTTACGGTAAAATACCATCATGTTTACATACGGCATTGCTTATTCATTTTGCTCATATTATCTTTAGAAAACTCACGAGGTAATGACCTACCTCATCACCACACTCATTCTCGACATAGTACGATGGATTTTGGAATATTAGTTTGTGGGATAAATACGCGTTTACATTTAAATACCATAAACATTCAAAAACCATTTTCTTTAAAATTGTATTATTTAATTCCTTGCAAATGCGTCTCTACAACCCATTTTAGGGCGCACATCCTCGAGCCTAGTAGAGCGAGATGCAGACCTCCTCACGGAGCATCAGATCTCGATGGAATTTTTTAATGCAATTTTTAAGAAAAATGTGATTTCTATTTAATAAATAAGTTCTATTTTTATAAATATATATATATATATATTATCAAAATATCTACTTTAAATATACAATCTATATATTCCATGTTTTCTAAATCAAAGGAATCACAAATTTTATGAAACTACCATTACAAATCAATACAATTCCAATATTACACTATAATACCATATACTATTCAAGTTATATTTATATCCACTAGAATATATTATTTTATAAAATTTACAATTATGAAAACCCTAAAGACGATAATTAAATACTTGAGGTGTATTTTGAAAATATATCAAAACTATTTTTCATAAAACCCCCTCAAGTTATATTAATTTACAATAAGGATCCTAGTAAACATAGGTTAAAACGGGACCAGTTCTCTTGAGCCTCAGAGAGCCGGAGAATATGGGTGCTTGCCTATCTAAGGTAGAAAACCTAAAAATGGTGTTATCAATACGGTAATTGTCTTGGAAAAAGACACAAATCATGTCGTCCATATGCAGCAGTTACCGATAACACCAAAACTAATTCAGGACTTCAACTCTGTCTAAAAGGTCTGACTCGGTCTAAATCTCAGTCTAATATGAAATCAATCTATCCATGAATATGATTCAAGTATAACTCCATTTCAACATGAATCCATTTATACCAGAATTCAATTTATATCGACATGACTCGACTGAACCGAACCATGGATATACTCTGATTTCATGACTATCCATTTATATCCATTTTGTTACATGATATCATGGTTTCGGTAAGTCTAATACAACCAATCAATACAAACAATACAATATACATTACGGGGGTTTTAGACTGGTACAGAATGTGTTAGAAGTGGCACGAGACGGTCACTTTAATACACCTAACATGAATATCCATTGTTATTGTACCGTGGCTTAACGGTTCCTTGTTCTACGTATACCTTAGTCTCCGGAATAGTGGGACTCCTCTCATATACACTGGCATATTCTGTACCAAGCTTCAAACAACTGCGTTAACAAAACAAAAAATTACAATATACCAGTTATATTCTCATCTTTCTATTCTTACCTATCTTTAGGACTTACCGAGCGATTGTTCGCTAACGACATTCCTTCTCTTCTTTCTTTGGAATGTTGTCAGGTGGATTGGACTCTCTGGAGGTCGAGCCCAGTACTGAAGACTTGGAGCAGTTCTCCATTGACCCAGAGCTCTAAATACTTGTATATATTTTCTTTTCAGTTCATGTCATTATTTAGGCATTGCTTTCCATTCATGTATTCAGTTGTACTTGTAAAGAAATGTTTAATAAATAAAAGTTGTTGTTCATTCACACTTCATGTCTTCTTGTGTATATTTACATTATATTGCTTAGTTACGCTTAGCGTGTTTACTTCTGAGTAAATACATAGTGGGCCTCGTCGTGTCTTCTTACCCGTACACTGGGAAGCGAGGCGTGACAGTCGTAGCAGTTCGTGCTCTTGTCTTGAAAATTTTCGTTTTGTATTCCACCTTGGCCGCAAGTTTGTGGCACGAGCACATGCGTCTACCAACAGTTGTAGTGTTTATGAAGTTTTCTTATGGATTACAACTTGATTTTTGATAGTTGAAGGTATTTTAAAGCAAACGATCTGGTTTTTAAAGTGTTTGCCAATTTCAGAATTTCAAACCAGTAAAATCCTTCTTCAGACGTCTGGAAGTTTGAATTTCAGACGTCTGCCTACAATATGTTTTTTTTTATTTTTGTTGGTCAGACGGCTGCCTCTTGCTCAGACGTCTAAGCTCAAGTCTCTACTTGGATTTTATTTGAACTTCAGACGTCTGTCCCTAGTTCAGACGTTTGCATATTTTTCTCTGGTTGGATTTTGTGTTCGGGCCAGACGTCTGAGAGTTTGAAATTCAAACGTCTGTTGCCCTTTTTGGCTAAATTGTTTGATAGTCTTCGTCGTATTTCGTTGGTTTTGGTTTATATTGATATTAATGGAGTTTCCTTGTATATTTATGATATTATCGGTTATAGGGTCGATTGTGGAGACTCCCGAGGCGACGAGGAGAGGCGCGACAGTTGTGAGATTCAACTAACCCGAACCGAATTACTTGAGTATATTTGTATCTATGAGAGGGGAATCAGGTGGATGGCGTATAGCACCCCCGTGAAACATATTTTTTAGTTATCCTATTGATACGTTTACAAGTCATGTTATGCATATCTAGATCTGTTCGTTGATTAGTAGATTCATAGTTTAGTTTTAGCAGGCTTATCGTAAATACACTTTAGAACACTGGCACAACTACTAATGATTACCATGTTGTACAATCACAGACTCGCATGCTACACTACACATCATTAGTACTGCTATACCACGTAGAACTTACAATGATTTACGTTGTAGTGCGATACGAGTAAGACTTGCCATGCTTATATATTTTAGAATGACTAATGATATGTGCGCGTACGAGACTAGACGTCCGTACTGATTGTTGGGCGAGTACGCGACTAGAGGTCCGTATCAGTTACCGTGCGTGTACGTGACTAAGATGTTCACATCGATCGTTGAGCGAGTGCGTTGACAGGATGTCTGCATCAGTCGCAGTGTGCGTACGTGACTAGATGGCTGTACTACTAATATTCCATTGCTGTGTGTATACGTAGATTTGATGTCCGTACTATTTTAAGTATGTATTTGAGTACATAGACTATATGTCCGTACCGAATATTATTGATATGATCAAATGAAATATTAGGTTTTCATTGTTCGAAGGGAGATTCCATACTGAATGAGATGATGATGTTGAGATGAATACAGTATTGTATTATATTGACTTGCGGAGTGTTGTTATTTATACCTATTGAGGGATTTCGAAAATATAAAGGTTTTACCCATTTTTGAAATAACGATTCTTTCATGTTTTAAAAGCCGTAATGTGAAGGATGTGCTGCTTAGATTTCAAAATAGTATATATATATATATATATTAAACTATCGCAGCTTCCTTATTTTCAAAACAACATTTCGTTCTCTCTCTCTCTCTCTCTCTCTCTCTCTATATATATATATATATATATATATGAGATTATTCGGAAGTATTTATCAATCTACTATGTTTGTTCGCGCTATGCTTACTTTATACTTTATCAGTTTATGCTACGCTTTATAATTTCGTTTGCGCTATGATGATGATACTTGCTTGTGCTATATTTTGTTACCCGTCTGTGCTATACTTATTTCACACAGACTAAAAGTGTACGAATTAAACAAGATTTATTATTATGGATATGATACGATGTCAATCCTGAGAGATTGAAAATATATATGAAAGATAATATATATATATACACACACATAAGTGGATATATATGAAAGAGATTTAAGTTATGATCAATCCATGAGTGATTGAGGTAAGTTGACACGAGATATCTTCTGTGGATATATGTAATCAATCCATGAGTGATTGAGGCCAGTTGACACGAGATGTCTTCTGTAGATATATATGATCAATCCATGAGCGATTGAGGCCAGTTGACACGAGATGTCTTCTGTGAATATATGGATATATTATGGATATGTGAGAGATCAATATAGATACCCTGCAAATATTATTTTCATATTGATGTATAATAAAAAGGTTTTTCAAAGGAGATATAGTCTCCCTATTTTCCACATGTCTATGATTAACATAAGAATCTTTCAAAAGAAAACCCTTCTTAAATCATTTCGAAAAGGTGTGGCGTATATTTTAAACTAAAATATTTATATTGCTTCACAAATAAACGTCCGCTACTTACGCAGTGATATACTCACTATACGGCTATTTGAAAGGATTTTACACACATACATCTTTCGGCTACTTTTATATGATTATATATGGATGCGTGCTATATATATATTATAGCCTTGATTGTGTTATACCTAGTCGTGTGCTATAGATATCGCACCGCAACTATGGTTGTCATGATTTGACACCGTTGTATATATATATGCAGTGAGTTTTTGACGAATGTTAATTGTTATCGTTTCATTGCGCGATTATGCATATTGCTTCCATAACTCACATGCTCTCGTATGCTTGTGAATTTATTATACCCGTATCGGGCGAGAAATAGATTATTTGATGATACCACGATAACTACACGTAATGGTATACTTCACATACTAAGATAGCGGTACACGGGCGTACATGAGGGTTATTATTATTAATGTTCACCATCGCTCGAACTCTAGTTTCGTCGAATGCTCATTTCCCCTCCTAGATGTACACTTTTATCATGCTTTGGTTGTTTCACCGCTTATCCAGGCGATTTCTATCTTGTTATGCGAATTCTACTCATAAGTTAGCAACTTAACCTCGTTATGCCATAGTTTCTTGCAGGTTCGACCGCTTGGATCGGTAGCGGCTCCGTTAGCACACTTATCTTCTTGTGGGCGTGATTGCTTATCTTTTGTAATAGGTGGGTTAAAATTTGTATCGGCATTTGCCTTATACCTTTTATTATATCTAGAAGTACTCCATCAAAACCAAGTCTAGTGTATTAGACCGAGACCTTACATGCTGTATTATTGTTGTTGTAGTCGGACTCGGTGGAGTCAGCTTGATTTATTGTGTATATAATGTTCATTACTTTCGCTTGTTGTTCTTCGCTTTTTGGCGTCGTATATTATTCCGTGGTTTAGTCTGCGCCATTAGGCGTCGAACTAGCTCCCGTGTGGAGATACTTTTATGTATATTTATATTCTATCATTGTATAGGGTTTTTGTTCGAAATTTACAAAGGAGATGCTTTCCGTTTTTCAAACATCTTTTCAAACAAGGTTTACTTCTTTTAATAAAACTTTTCTTTAAAATTTCACCTCCATTTTAGTATATTATATTAACTATTTTTCTTATATATATGGTTTAAATTCCTGGTTTTGGCTTACTTGGGTTACGGTGGGGTCCACGGGACTTCACGTGATCCTTAGACCGGTCATGTGCCTTTTCGGGTCATGACAAGATAGCTGAGAGCGGTTTGGAGACGGATGTTCATACCATAATTTTGCATTATTATATTCCCCATTCTTATTCATTTTACAAATAAACAGGTGCTTTTGACCCATGTCTGCTACATAGTTGCAGGTTACAGGTTCTCGGAACAAAAACAGTGAAAAAGATGAAAAGACGATACAAAAGTGAGACTACGACCAACAAATGGAAGAATCTTGATCAAGCCTACAGTTTGGAGAATAAACAAAGATCAATGGACAATTTCACAAAGAACAAAGGCAGCACAAGGTTCAAGACTTCGACACGAAGCAAGCGGTAAAGTCCACGATATTGTTCACTGTGGAAATCTAGAAGAAACCAGAAGACCATCTGAGAAACCAAGTGAAGGAAATAGAAGAAACAAAGCAATAGAAGATTCCCTGAAGATTTAAGCTCAAGATTCCACTGTTTGGCCGCAGAACCGCGGCCAAACATGGGTTTTGGCCGCGGTTCCGCGGCCGTGCGTCGCCCGTGTCGGTGGAAAATTTCTATGGTCGCTGGCGGCGTGTTGACTAGTCTTTCTTAGGGGGTAAAATTGTAAATGCAGACGTGACTCGAATGTAACCCTAGGATTTCTATGTTCTATAAATAGAAACCCTAAAACCTTTTTTTTAGGTTATGCCTCTTCTTGTGCCTCATTTCATCTATCTAAATTCAGATCTGTAAATTTCTGTAAATAAGGAAGAGAACATTAAGTAAAAATTAGGAGTAAGTTTTCTTTTCATTGCCCTAGTTAAATTTTATTTCCATACCCTAGGTAATTTATTTCTTGCCCTAGCATAGATCTTTATTATCTGCTCTAGTTAATTAGTTTAGAACATGTCTTTTAATTCCCTAATGAGTGAGTAGTCTCTTCGCTTGTTAGAGTTAGATTTGGGGAAGGCTTGAGAGATAAAGATCTCTCATCCCTTTCTTGCCCATCACACGTTTTTATAGGACTCCATGCATACATGCACACACCGCTCTCTACGACACCCTATCCCACGAGGTAGCGGTGATACCGTAGTATAAACGACCGGTTGTGCATGTTTTCCATGGAGGTTAAGGTAAGAATTAAGGAAGGAAGGACAAGAACCTAGAGGAAGAAACACCGTTTCTTCCCGATGGCACTAATCCCCTTTATTAATTGTTACCATAACACCTCATAGATCTTAATTTGGGCCTAGAAAGCAGTGAGGAATATTGACTTTCCAAACCTAACCTAAACCTAACTCTAGCAAGATGTTAATCCTAATTTAGATCAACTTAGTTTTTAGATTTAATCAATCCGACACCAATCGGAATTAACTCGTTAGAACAAATCGAGAATACACAAAATCCCTGTGGACCGACCCGTATTCACCGGTTAGCTACCAAGCGGCGCCGTTCTTGATTGCGGATATAAATTATTCTTTGAGACAAACCAAATGGCGCCGTTGCCGGGGGTGGCATAGTTATTTTCTTTTTGTAATTTCGGGTTAATATAAAATTGAAAAATCATAAAAACTGAAGAAAAAAATATAAAAATTTATCATCTTGTTATTTTGTGAAGGGTATTTTCATGTGAATTTTGCAGGATCGACGAACGAATTCGGATCTGGAAAAATCCAGCAAGCAAAACAAAAAATGGAAGATCTGAACGACAGAGGAAAATCATAACAGAGGAGCAGAAGAAATCTCGGGAATCGAACCGCCGCCGCCGCGTTTCCGCCGCCGAAAGCGCCCTTTGGCCACGCTTCCGCAGTAGGGAGGTGACATCATCACCTAAAAAACTCACTGTAAGTTTTCTCTCTCCTCCTCTGAACCCCCTGATATCTCCTCTGTAAATTTGCCTGCAGGATTCTTTGCGCTAAAAATCTCTCTCCCCCTTCCAATAATTGATCTTGTGCAGGATTCTTTGCGCCGCGCTATAAAAAAATTGTTTGCAAGTGATTGTGTTTACTGTTTTGCATATTTAAATTGACTTTGAGGGGCTTTTACACCAATCCAGATTGGGTGGGGATTTCATTACCCTTCCCAGGACCCCAAAAATCACATAAGGCATATTGCATTAACCATCAATCTAATTAAAAAAGATTAGACTCGGCTCTAAGGACTTCGCGCTCAATAGGACAAAAGAATAGTTGTAGGCATCGACCGTTGATCCTAACCTGACTTTGTGGTGTCTAGGCTAGACAGGTAGTGAAAGGTAATTTTAAAAGGCCCGTCTCACGGTGATTCGTGAGCGGATCCCTCCTTTCTCTACTTGTGCTTATCTGGCCACAATTAGCGTTGAAGAGGCGGTTTGAGGTCCTACTTCTTGCCCTTTGGAACAGTTAGGAGCTATCTAGCTGACCTAGGTGATCCTAGATCTAGGCCTGATTGTGCATTTGTGGTTGATTGAATGTGAGTCTAAGCCTTTTATTGAAAATCTTTTTTGCAAAAAGCTCCACATAAAAAAACACAAAAAAGGAAAATATTTTTTTACAAAAACTTGCAACTTGTCGCTAAGAAATCCGTGCACCCCACATTCTTTTTCTTCTCCTTTCTTACATCATGGGTACCCCACCTCCCAAAAATCTTACCGAACTTTGGTACCCTCATCCAAACATTGCTTCATACGCGAATTATTTTGGTCGAATTACGGACGACCCCTCCATGCCTAAAATTTCTTTGAAAGATCGAATAGAAGCGTCTAGGAGAAACAGTTCGACTCCACAATCCACTTTGTATCAACCATTTCAACCTTCACCACCTTCTTTCGTTGATACCCCTTTTTCGAGTCCTGTTGTAACTCCGAAACCCATGTCTATAGCTGAACATATAGAACAATCTCGTAACCGATCTTTCACTCCATTCAACACTTCCAGTTCTTGGGGTCAAAAATTCCTTTCTCTACACTCCATTCTTCCACCAACCTTACTATTATAACGATAAAATTTTTGAATGGTTGGTACTAAACCTTTGGCCTTTGTAAGGTCTTGTATAGTTTGATTTTTTCTCCTCCCTAACTCTGAACTTTAACGTTTAAAACAGTGGAAACACTGTCTCACTTAAGTTTGGGGGGACCTTTTTGTATATATATTTTGTTTTTCTTTTAACAAAAAAAATTATAAATAAATAAACAGGGGAGTACCGACATTTTGACCCTCTTGGTGTAGCATGACAGTGAGGACACTGTCAAGTTTAAGTTTGGGGGTATGCTCGGTAAGCCTTCTTCCTTCGCATTCATGTGTATATTTTTACATTTGCATACTTATTTTAAAACCCATAAAAATTGAAAATTTCAAAAATTATAAAAATTAAAATATTCAATTTTAGCCATAATTGACTTGAGTTTGACAAAAAGGTTAACTAGCTAGGAACAACTAGATCTTATACTTAGGAAATTAAAAACCCTAAAAATAACCTTTCTTAAAATTTAACGGTAGAAAGTATATGTCTTTGTAGTTTATTTAGAAATAGGCAAATTTCGAGTTGACTTCTTGGGCTAAATTAAAACAAGGGAAGAGTATTGATATTTTTATTAAAGTATAAGTTTGAAAAATAATTCCTAAGCTTAAGTCTAAATTCTGAAAACATAAACCCTACAAATTGCACAAACACGCACCTTGAAACTTGGAATAGTAGAGGAGACCTTGAAATGCTCTTGTCTAAAGTCCTTAGTACGAAGAAAAAATAATACAAGTGTGAATAAAGAGATAATAAAAAAAATGAACACTGGTTGTTGTGATTACTTAAGGCTGCATTAATAGAAAAAAAATATTTAGCAAGGGTGCTTCATCACCTAGTGCCTTAGACCAACTGGTTTGGGAGTCACTGCTAAAAGCCTTAGGGATTACAAGACTAGGAATTACGCTTTAATGTGCGAACACATTTTGTAATCGGTCATTGGTACCTCAAGAAGTATTAACGGTCGCATGAAGAATGTGTGAGCAATTTCATCTAAAAATTCACCAATTAAGAAGTGCTTTGGACGGTGGACAAGAGTATAATAGCTTTGTGTGAATTTCCAAGTGTAGGGGTGATATACACACACACGTAGGGGTATGTGATTGGGGTTTGGATAAGAGATAGGAATGAAAAATAGGACTTATATCTTTAATAGAGATGATAAAAATTCCTAAGTTGAGATGGAACCCTAGAAGGAAAACTTAAGAGATGCCAAAAGCTAAGTAAATTCACAAGAATATATATAATCTTAAGTTAAATAATAAGGAAGCGTGAAAAATACGAATGGATAATTTATGAGTCAAAAATAATATAATTCCTTGTTAGAAAACCTAATTGGAGAATAAAAGTTAATAGGCCGAATTGATAGGATTTTGTGGGTAGTATCTGCTGAAACCCCTAAGGAGACAACACTCCTCCTACTAAGGACACTTAGAGGTTTAACGGCTTGTTGCACGAGCTCAGTGCAATCGCGTTTTCCTGCGAAAGTGAGGCTAGGTCTTTTTCAAGAATAAAACTAGGTTTGCTCGAGGACGAGCAAAAAATAAGTTTGAGGGTATTTGTTCATACCATAATTTTGCATTATTATATTCCCCATTCTTATTCATTTTACAAATAAACAGGTGCTTTTGACCCATATCTGCTACATAGTTGCAGGTTACAGGTTCTCGGAACAAAAACAGTGAAAAAGATGAAAAGATGATACAAAAGTGAGACTACGACCAACAAATGGAAGAATCTTGATCAAGCCTACAGTTTGGAGAATAAACAAAGATCAATGGACAATTTCACAAAGAACAAAGGCAGCACAAGGTTCAAGACTTCGACACGAAGCAAGCGGTAAAGTCCACGATATTGTTCACTGTGGAAATCTGGAAGAAACCAAAAGACCATCTGAGAAACCAAGTGAAGGAAATAGAAGAAACAAAACAACAGAAGATTCCCTGAAGATTTAAGCTCAAGATTCCACTGTTTGGCCGTGGAACCGCGGCCAAACATGGGTTTTGGCCGCAGTTCCGCGGCCGTGCGTCGCCCGTGTCGGTGGAAAATTTCTATGGTCGCTGGCGGCGCGTTGACTAGTCTTTCTTAGGGGTAAAATTGTAAATGCAGACGTGACTCGAATGTAACCCTAGGGTTTCTATGTTCTATAAATAGAAACCCTAAAACCTTTTTTTTAGGTTATGCCTCTTCTTGTGCCTCATTTCATCTATCTAAATTCAGATCTGTAAATTTCTGTAAAGAAGGAAGAGAGCATCAAATAAAAATTAGGAGTAAGTTTTCTTTTCATTGCCCTAGTTAAATTTTATTTTCATGCCCTAGGTAATTTCTTTCTTGCCCTAGCATAGATCTTTATTATCTGCCCTAGTTAATTAGTTTAGAACATGTCTTTTAATTCCCTAATGAGTGAGTAGTCTCCTCGCTTGTTAGGGTTAGATTTGGGGAAGGCTTGAGAGATGAAGATCTCTCACCCCTTTCTTGCCCATCACACGTTTTTATAGGACTCCATGTATACATGCACACACCGCTCCCTACGGCACCCTATCCCACGAGGTAGTGGTGATACCGTAGTATAAATAACCGGTTGTGCATGTTTTCCATGAAGATTAGGGTAAGAATTAAGGAAGGAAGGATAAGAACCTAGAGGAAGAAACACCGTTTCTTCCCGATGGCACTAATCCCCTTTATTAATTGTTACCATAACACCTCATAGATCTTAATTTGGGCATAGAAAGCAGTGAGGAATATTGACTTTCCAAACCTAACCTAAACCTAACCCTAGCAAGATGTTAATCCTAGTTTAGATCAACTTAGTTTCTAGATTTAATCAATCCGATACCAATCGGAATTAACTCGTTAGAACAAATCGAGAATACACAAAATACCTGTGGACCGACCCGTATTCACCGGCTAGCTACCAAGCGACGCCGTTCTTGATTGCGGATATAAATTATTCTTTGAGACAAACCAACGGAGCATCTGAACGAGTTCAACAACGTGACGAGCCAGTTAGAATCCATCTCGATCGTGTTTAAGGACAAGATTTAGGCCCTGTTATTCCTCTGTTCGTTGCCGGAGAAAACCTCATAATGGCGGTTAGCAACTCTATCTCAGGGACTCTCACATTTAATGATGCGGTGAGTTGCATATTAAACGATGAGATGCAAAGAAAGACCGTGAGTGAGTTTTCGGGAACTTCTGCACTTTCGGTAGAGAATTGCGGTAGAACGATGGAAAGGGGAAAGGGAAAGAAGGGCAAATCTAAGAGAAGAGAAAAATCAAAGGCGAAGATCCAAGACGAATGTTGGAATTGCGGAAAGAAAGATCACAGGAAAAGTGAATGTCGACTCTTGAAGAAGGACTCGGATGGAAAGGCGGATAAGAAGGAAGCTAATGTGGTGTCTACACAAGATCAGTAGGAACAAGATCTTTGTCTATTGGTGAACGAAAACAAAAAGGCGGATATTTGGTTCCTAGATTCGAGGGAATCTTTCCATTGCACTTCGGGCCGGCATCATTTCAGTGAGTATGTTCAAGGTGATATTGGACAGTGACGGTAGAGAACGGTCAGCCGTGTAAGATCGTTGGTAAGGGGATGATCATACTACAACCGTCAGGAGGTAGTCAAATTAAATTGAAGAATGCTATGTATATTCCATATTTGAAGAAAAGTTTTATTTCCATGAGTTAGCTAGACAACGAAGGATATATGACGGTGCTTGGAAATTTGCAGTGTAAGATTTCCAAAGGATCATTGGTGGTCGCTAGGGGCAAGTTGAGCGGTTCGTTATACTTATTCAGTGGGAGCAGCGGAGATTCGGTTGCGTTGGCGGCAAGTTCAAAGATAAATTTGGAGACTTCGTTGTTGCATAGAAAATTGGGGCACCTCAGTGAGAAGAATATGAAAATTCTTCATGGTAAGAGGCTTCTTTTGGGGCTGAAGAAGGCGGAGTTGGGTTTTTGCGGGAGTTGTATTTGTAGGAAATAAAGCGCACTCAGGTTTCAAATTGGAGGCGCAACAAAGAAGACCAAGAAGCTGGAGATGATGCATACAGACGTATGGGGTCCAGCCTAAGTGGGAATCGGTATTTCGTGGCGTTCATCGATGATGCAAGCCGGAAGACATAGGTATATATGATGAAGAAAAAGTCCGATGTGTTTAGTAGCTTCAAACTCTAGATTGCGCAGGTTGAGAACCAAACAGAGGTTAAGGTAAAATGTCTTAAGTCCGATAATGGAGGGGAATACTGCACACAGGAGTTCCAGATGTTTTGCTCGCAAAAGGGTATTCGTTGGCTGAAGATGGTACCGGGAATGCCACAGCAGAATGACATCGCTGAAATGATAAACATGATAATCTTAGAGCGAGTGCGAAGCATGAACTTGGATGCGGATATGCCAAAGTTCCTATGGGCAGCAGCTGTCGATACTGCTATGTATCTGATCAAGAGAAGCCCGACAAGTGCACTTAATGAAGGCATTCACGAAGAAATTTGATCAGGTAAACCGGTTAATTATGGGCACCTAAAAGTATTTGGTTGTATTGCATATTTTTTGGTTCATAAGGCAGAAATGAGTAAGCTTGACTCCAAGTTTAGAAAGTGTGCTTTTATCGGGTATGATGGAGACGAGTTCGAATATCGGCTGTGGGATTACATAAGAAAGAAGGTAATACGAAACCAGAACGTTGTCTTTGATGAGTAGCACTTTTACAAAGAAGAGAAGTAAGCCAAAGATGGTGAGGTATCAGAGTTCATCGAGTTGGATGGAACTCAAGAGAGTATTCAGGTACCTACAGGTAGAGATCAGAACGTAAAGGAAACTGTAGTGCAGAATCAGGTTCAAGAACAGAATAGTGACCATGTTCAGCAAACAGATGTACCATTTCTGAGGAGATATATGCGATATAGGCGGATACCTGAAAGACTTGTGACCAATTTCATATTGTACATGGATTCGAGGGAGCCCGATCCTTTGAAAAAGCAACAAGCGACGGTGCTAGCAAGCAGTGGGAGCAAGTTATGAACGAGGAGTTGATTCTTTGAAGACGAACCGTACGTAGGATCTAGTGAAACTACGCAAGGGTCAAAAAGAGTTGCAGAATAGGTGGGTGTACAGAACTAAAGATGAGGCCAATAGTGTGAAATGATATAAGCCTCGCTTGGTAGTCAAGGGATACACGCAAAAGCAAGGAATTGACTATCAAGAGATATTTTCCCTTGTGGTGAAGATAACATCAATTCGGGTGATTCTTAGTGTCGTAGCGGTGGAGAATTTGCACTTATAGCAGCTGGATGTGAAGACTGCGTTCCTTCATAGAGATTTGGAGGAGGAGATTTATATGATGCAGTCACTGGGATACGAGATGAAGGGAAAAAAAGATATGGTGTGCAAACTGCGAAAGAGCTTGTATGGTCTCAAGCAAGCTCATAGGCAGTGGTATCTCAAGTTCGATCGGTTTATATTGGAGACGTGATTTTTGCACTGTGAATCAGAACACTGTGTGTACGTTCAAATTTTCAAGGGTGGAGACTACATTATTTTGTTACTGTACGTTGATAACATGTTGGTAAAGGGTCCGAATTTCGAGAAAATTCAAAATTTGAAAAAGATGATGGCTGAGAAATTCTCTATGAACGATTTGGGAGCGGCCAAGCAAATCTTGGGCATGAATATCATGAGTGATAGGAAGCAACGGAAGTTGTGGTTATCGCAAAGGACTACATCGAGAAGGTTTTGAAGCGGTTCAATATGGACAACTCAAACCCGGTTTGTATGCCCTTAGCGAAGCATCTCAAACTCAATAAGGAGTTGTACCCGACAACTCAAGAGCAGAAAGATGAGATGACAAGCGTGCCTTATGCATCTATGGTGGAGAATTTGATTTATGCGATGGTGAATACGAGACCAGATATTACACATGCAGTGGGAGTTGTTAGAAGGCATATGCAAAACCCGGGAAAAGAGTATTGGAATGCGGTGAAGTGGATGTTGAGATATCTAAGGGGTATATCAAGTCACTGTGTATGTTTCGGGGGTGATTCTCTAAAGGTGGAAGGTTACTATGCAGACTATTCGGGAGATCGATATAGTAGGAAGAGCACGATAGGGTACGTATTCACGCTCGGAGGAATAGCGGCGAGTTGGGTCTCTCAATTACAAAAGGTGGTAGCATTGTCAAATATGGAGGCTGAATATGTGGCAATCACGGAATCCAGAAAGGAGATGATATGGTTGCAAGGCTACTTGAAGAATTGGAAAAAAACATGACTTCAATACTTTGTGACACGACAGCCAAGTTGCAATACATTTAGTGAAAAATGTGGCATATCACTCTCAGACGAAGCACATTAATGTGCGGTACCACTTCATACGTATAGCGGTAGAAGAGGATGGGTTGACACTGCAAAACATCACTGGAGAAAATAATCCGGCGGATATATTTACCAAGGTCGTAGACAGAGATAAGCTGGATCTCTTTTGCAGGTTGAAGAACCTCTTCTTGAAAATCTGATAAGGAGAAAGCTAAGCGGAGTCATATGAAGTCTACTAGCATTAGGAATCAAGGCTGAAATATCTCCAAGTAGGGGATTGTTGAAATTATAGAGAAACTTCAAGAAGATATCTGGACGTGCACATAAGCCATATCAGATTTTACCAAAACCACAGTTTCTTAATTAAGGAGTGTCTTATGGCAGTTTCATAACTATGGCAATTTCTTAATTAAGGAGTGTCTTAGGCAGTTTCTTAATTATGGCAGTTTCTTAATTAAGGAGTGTCTTATGAAAGTTTCTTAATTAAGGAATTGGTTTGTGTATAAATAGGGACCTCTTATATGTTTTATGTACAGCCAAATAGAATAGAGATCATTGTATGAGAGGGTAACGGTTTAGATCTAGAGAGATTTGAGAGAAATCTCCCACGGTTTGCTCGTGGTGTACTTGATTCAAGATTATAGTAGACATTGCAAATTCTGCTCTGCCGGGGACTTGGAGTGTATGTTAGCACCACCACTGGTTTTACTAGCATCAAGCATGCCTATTTTTAAAAATTAGGGATGCTAATAAACACTAACCAAGATCTTAAACTAGATGATTAGGGTTTAACTATGATATCTTAAAAACTAGCTAAGAGAAAAATGGCTACAACCTTTGTAGACTGCGTCCTTCTCTTCTCATGCTCCGTGTAGTAGTCCACGCAACTCCACTAGGCTCCACTTGAAGGTTGAACAAACTTTCTTCGATGACCTTCATACCGAAGATGATCCACCCGAAGTCCGCTAATCCAAGCTACCTCTTCATTAAACTCTTTAGTGAAGGAAACGCACTACACCAAAGCGCTAATCTAGTGTAGGAAGGTGAAGTAGGGGTTATGTTTGCTCACCAGGGTTCTCACAAGCTCAAGATTTCTCAACACATGTGAGGGATTGAGCTTAGAGGAGATGAGGAAGAGGATGGAGAGAGTTAGAGAGCAAGAGCTCATCATATGAGCTCAAGAAAAACTCAAGTGAGGAAAATAACTCAAGTTTAGAATGAAGTATTCAATGGCTCTTCAAAGCTCACACGTTATTGAAGCATACAATTTTTTAACCATTAAAAATTCTAGCCATGCTTCAATAGTGCAAGCAAATGAATATAAAAAAGAATAATCCATGCTTCATATAATATATATATATATATATATATATATCATATATATATTAATATATCATATATATATATTAATATATATATAGAATAATTAGTGAGCTAATAATATTAGTCAATATATATATCATATATGTATATATATATTAATATATATATATATATTATGAAGAATAATTAGTGAGCTAATAATATTAGTCAATATACAATTATATCAAATATAAATATATATCATATTATTAAATCAACACTTGATTTAATAATCCGGTTATATCACATATAACTAACTAATATTATTTATCTGTATATCACATTATCAAATCAACACTTGATTCAATAATCTGGTTATATCACATATAACTTAACTGATATCAAATAACTGTCAGATTAGAATACGGTATCACATACTCGTATTTAATCAGGCCCTCGCACATATCAGCATATGTGTCATACTTCGTTTCTCTTGAACCAGGAAACTTCTATATGGGACTCTAAAGACTCGTCAATACACCAGCAGTAGGTGATGATCACATCAGTCACCCACAAGCCGTCAGCGCTATAAGCTGGACGTAACGGCTATCCAGGTATTGAGCGATTAGAAGATCAACAAGCAAGCTTATCCAAACTCCCATGAAGCTTATAGGTAACACTTACCATACAGTCCGGTCTCTTCGTCTGATATGTCGCATATCGAGTCTGGGGTGGAATCGTCAGACCCCAATAACCTGATAAGTCATGCCGATGTAAGGCCTATAACGGTACGAGAAACTACTGATAACACTTACCAGTAAATCTCATCAACAGCCCTGGCCAGGGACTTCCTGTTATAGCCAATCGATCAAAGTGCAACATCAACTCTCTATACCGGGAGAGACGAAACCCCTCCAATCGCTCATTGCCTCCATGTGACTCGGGACTGTACCCAAAATCCACCTGTTTGCACAACTCCTTTGAGCCGTGATAGGAAGGAAATCAAAGCACAGTGGGAACCACACAAGATTCTATAATGATCTCGGGTCTACAGACTAACCTGTACCAGTGTCATCAGAGAATTGCTAACTGACGATAAGTATAGTACCATCTAGGAGTTCTCGGCAAGTCCTGTTCAGTATACCCATTCTTTAATGAGCACATGTGTACAATCTTTGATGTCAAACACCAATGGATATGGGATCAACCATCGCCCCATACAGGGTCAAGAAACGTACACACTTATAACATTTCAGAAAAATATAAAATATTATTTTTGGAATTTAAATAATAAAATAATATATTTTGCGAAAAGTAGTCGATTTGCGAATTGGGGTTTTCATAAAATGGTATAATTATATACCAATATTTGGAAAATAATTGGAGAGTAAAATGATTTATTTATTAAATAAATATTTATTGGATTTGGACATCTTTATAATTAATTATATGCAAGTTTAAATTAAAATTGATTAGTGCACCACTAATCACGATTAAGCCAAATCCGTATTTTTAATTAGTCATGGCTAGCGCACCATGACATGTTGCATTTTATTACATGTTGGTTTCTTTTGTATTTGTGTTGTTTGGTTTTATTAAATGAGTGAGAGAAGAAAAGAAAAGAAAATGAGAAAGGTGGCATGATTATTGATGAGAGAGGGGGGGACAACATGATGGCATGAGCCATGTCATGAGAGAGAGTGAGAATGAGATAGAGAGAGGGATGGCTCCCATACACTCACCCTTTCATCTTCCTTCATCACTTCATTTTCTCCATCCCATCATTTCTTCACCTCCTTTCTCCACCCTCACTACGCCATGAAAACATCTCCAATTCTTCACCAAAACCTCACACTCTCTTTACTAAAAATGATCACAACCTCTCTACAAACCCCATGGATGCTTCAAGTGGAGATTTTGATCACTTTGGGCAACCCAAGAATTTTCTTGAGTTGCCAAATGAGGTATATCCTACACTTCTAGTTTAGTTTTTGAGTTTCCGAACATCTTATAGTAGTTTAGAGTTAAATCGATTTAGATTAGTGATCTTTGAAATTCCTAGATGAGGTTTAGGGTATGAGTTGAGTTGTGATGGTGTGTTTAAGGGTTTACAAGACCTTAGTGATGCTTTTTCTGACCTGGATCAGAGACTAGAACCCAAATACGAACTTAGATTTGTTCTCGTGTCAGTTTTTATGGAGTTTTGGAGATTACAGGAAATCTGGAGCAACTTGAGATATTAGTAAGAAAATCAAACAGCTATATTGACCTAGATTAACCACTAGAAGACCACCACCAGAATACGAGACACCAATTCCATAGGAAAACCGGTGACACCGGTTTTTATTGTAGATCTCGCCGGCCAAAACTTGGTGTCTGGTGTTGGGTTTTTTCCTGTAGCTCACTTACCTTATATCCTAGCTACTGTATTGTTAGTTTTGTCCCTTTTTACCTGAGCAAAAATCTGGGAGTGATTTCCTCAGTTTCCATATTATGTTTTCCGATATTTGAAACTTGGTATTGATATTTGGATTTGGATTTGGTCGTTGGACATTTGTACGTCGATGACGAGGCTTATTTGGTTGTTTTTGCATGCGTAAGCTATATGTTCTAACCTATAAGCAATTCATGTAACATATCGGTTTTCGGACTTGGTTTTCATAACATTACGAAGTATTTTGATTATAGGTACCTTCGTGTGGACTTCTGAGACGACGAAGCACATCGACTTCGACTAAGCGAGGAGTTTAGCAGATGAGTAGATTTATATCTATGGGGGAAGTCGGGTGGATGGCGTATAGTACCCCCGCAACCATTGATATGGATAAGTGATATATAAACTATAGTTTGGAGAAAACCTATGTATAAACTCACGGATATGATCAAAGGATTTAGTGTGAAAGGATATGATATGAGGATGTGAAGCATGATATATATAATTGAAAGAGGACAAGTATGAGTTGATAGTGGTATGATATGAGATCGATATCGATATGACTTGAGATCGGTATAAATACGACAGGAGATTAAGATAAATGTGTTGTGAGATTAATAAGATATGATGTATATGCAAGATGACATGATATAAGATTGATACAGATGTGACTTGAGATATATGTGTACATAAATATATTTATGAGAATAAAGAGTGATATGACGTACGAGACCTTAGATCCGTACCTTTGTTGATGAATAGGACGATAGAATCCCTATTCTGTTTGATGACCCCGTACGATGGATTACCGTACACGATATGTCATACCAGATGATTAATCCGTGCTCGTGAATTGAGGATGATGATTGAGGATATTGCCATATCGGATGCTATGAGGCGAGATCGCCGACGTAAAGATACCACCTGAACCATACTTATTTCCGAAACCGACGAATCGTATGCACTTTTAAATGGAAAACCTCAAGGGAAGCTATGAATTTTCAAATGATGTCCTTTTCTCAAAAGCACCATAGCCCGCACTTTCAAAACTACGATTCATATCTTTTAAACTGGCTGTATGGTTCATGTGTAGATGTATAGTTTATCATAGTTCATGTTTGTGTGGGATTATCCCTCGTGACATACATACCCAGTATTTATTGTCATATGATATCGGCTGCTAGTACACCTGCACAATTACCGATGACGCGCATGTTAAACTTACACCGATTTGCCGGCTCACACACATTCATTATCGGTAATTGCCATGCCACTTACACAGTAGAACTGCCATATCATGTTATTATTCTCAACCATAAAAGTACATCCATTGCTCAGCACTATCATAGGACATGCTTCCATGATATACTTAACATGCTCATATTACTGTGCTATGTTGCATTCATCGTACTTTATGGTTACATGCATTGAGATGCTGTTTTCATGAGATCTCTAGATTTGGGAACCATGGTTATATTTCAAAGGAAATTGTGTACTGTTTTAAAAACGCGGTTTTCCATTGATATGATATTTCATATCCACCATAAGTTTTCTCGGTTCTGAACTTGTTTTCAAGACCAAATTTGAGGAGTGGTTGATCCGTCTGCGGGTACATGGTGGACCCGATAAGGTATCCCAAGGCAAGAAATGGTTTTTATGGAGTAGAAGATGAGCCTGGCAGGGGAGAGCACTACCTACCGGTGATTGTATAGAAACTCGACGGATATCCGGAGGATACCGTTTTATAGTTATGAGATAAGATAGATATGAGGGCCGATCTGAGTATGCGGCGCTTGAGATATGAGGATTTACATGTCGATACTGGACACAGGTTTCATGATATTTCGAGTGTCGATGTTGGACACTCAGGTTCCATGATATTGATGTGTCGTTGATGGACACATGTTGGTTGATTTTCCTCATACATACAGGCATTTGATTCAGATGATTGTTTTTACATGTCATTGGCATCGATTATATTGTTGATACATATGCATACATGGATACCCTAGATATCATAGTATTACATTCATGATGCAGTATGACCTAGGAGTCGCTGGTTATTCGATTTCTACCTGCTGATATTTTCTACTCACAAGTTGGCAACTCACCCCCGTTATGCCACAGTTTTCTTGCAGGTTCGACCGCTTGGCCGGTATCGCTGGCATACAGTTTCATTCAAGGTGGTTGCTATGGTAGGTGGGACACTTTGGATCGTACCCACTCTTGTATTTATTATTCTATTGTATCTAGTTAAACTCCATCAATCAGAAACTAGAATGTGTATATTGGTAGACCTAGACAGACTTATGTATTGCGAGACTTAGAGCGATGGGTGTATGTACGAATCTTTCGAGGTTTTTGTTGTCTTGCTTTATTTATTTATTCGTTCTGTGTTGATCTTCACCATTGGGCGTCGTATATATCTATATTGTTTGGTTGCATGGTTGTGATTCCGCCGATAGGTGAAGAGATAGCTCCTGCTTGGGGATGCCTATATATATTGCTTGTGTTTTGGATCAAAATATATAAGGGAGATGCTGCCCAAATTTTTAAGGACTTAAAATGTTTTCAACTCTAGTATTTACCCTTTTGTTTTCTCAAATATCATTACCTTTGCATTTAAAGAAAAACTTGATTTCATTATATATTTATTTCAAAACTGCATCTCCACTATTTTTCACAAAAAGGTTTAGATTTCTGGGTTTCGGCTTACTTGAATTACATTACACTTTTAGACGTTGTGTGATTTAAGTACCGGTCACGAGTTAAATTCCGAGTCGTGACAACACTAGTCTACTCTGAAATATCGATGCCATGTCTCGATATTCACTCGACTAGGAACAATTGAAGGATGTGCTTGTGGACTACCCAGGCCCCAGTAGTATGATCTGCGTCATAGTCCTAGTAGTCAAGCCTACATCCTAAGGGCTTTATCAACATGTATATGAGTGACAGTATAATAATACCATTGAACATGTTAAGATAAAGGCAACCATATAGCATACTGTCATGTTGAGCAAGAAAGTCATCTATATATATGTCCAAGCATCCACTATATCATACAATAATGGCCTCTGGGGCATACATATCACTAACAATCTCCCACTTGCACTAAGGCCAGTTGTTGTAGTATCTCAAACTCAACATCCCAAAATGTCTATCGATTAGCATCTGGGGGAGGGCCTTGGTGAGTGGATCCGTTGTCTTATCCTCTGTGTCAACTCTCCTAACCTCGATCTCCCGGCGAGCTACCATCTCCCTGATCAGGTGATACCACCTAAGAATATGTTTGGATCACTGATGGGACCAGGGTTTCTTGGCCAAAGCCACAGCTCCATTGTTATCATAATACACAGGTATTGGATGCTCAATGGATGGAACCACACCAAGTTCATCTTATGGACTTCTTCATCCAGATAGCCTCTTTGGCAGCATCGTTGGCAGCGATGTATTCAGCCTCTATCGTTGATTTTGCTACGGTATCTAGCTTGGAACTCTTCCAACATACCGCCCCTCTATTGAGGGTGAAGAAAAAACCCGTGACCGACTTACTGTCGTCCTTATCACGCTGGAAGCTCGAATTGGTAAAGGACTTGAGTTCACCGTTATCATACAACAAGAACATCTCTTTAGTCTTTCTCAAGTAATTAAGAATGTTCTTTACAGTTGTCCAGTGTTTCTTCCCTAGATCTGATTGATACCTACTCACTACACCTAGTGAGTAAGCTACATCTGGTCTGGTATATAATATCGCATACATGATAGACCCGACTACCGAAGCATAGAGTATCCCTTGCATGCGAGACCTCTCCAAATCAGTCTTGGGAGACATCTTTTTAGAGAAAGTGATTCCTGAACAAGCGGGTAAATTACCACGCTTAGAATCTTCCTTACTAAACCTCTTTAGCATGGTGTCTATGTACCTGGATTGGGACAATCCCAAAATCCGTCTAGATCTATCTCTATAGATCTTTATCCCCAAGATGTAGGAGGCATCACCTAATCTTTCATGGAGAACTTGTGTGGTAAGAAAAGCTTGACCGAGTGTAGCATAGGAACATCGTTTCCTATCAAGAGTATGTTATCCACGTACAATACGAGGAAGACAACCTTACTCTTTACTACCTTCTTATATATACATTGTTCATCTATATTTTTGATGAAGTCAATCTCTTTGATAGCTTCATCAAAACAGATGTTCCAGCACCACGATACCTGCTTTAATCCGTAGATGGATCTAAGCAGCTTGCACACGCTTCCGCTGCTCCCACTGTCTATGAAGCCCTCTGGCTGTGTTATATACACTCTCTCTTCTAAATCACTATTTAGAAAAGCGGTCTTGACATCCAACTACCAGATTTCGTAGTCATGGTATGCAGCAACGACAAGTAGGATCTTGATGGATTTAAGCATAGCGACAGGAGAAAATGTTTCATCATAGTCGACACCATGTCGTTGACGAAAACCCTTTGCTACAAGTCTAGCTTTGAAATTCTCAACTTTTCTATCTACACCAATTATATTCTCAAGATCCACTTGCTCCTGATGGGTTATATCCCTTCAGGAGCAACTTCCAAAGTCCATAATTTGTTGGTGTACATGGATTCCATCTCGGATCGCATAGCATCCAGTCATTTCATAGAGTCTCCACTTATGATGGCCTACTCGAAACTAGTTGGGTCATCATCTTCCATGATATAATCTTCGCTCCCACCATCTATGAGAAAACCGTAGTTTCTCTTAGGTGGGTGAGGAACCCTACTAGATCTGCAGAGTGGCTGAGATTCGTCGGGGACTATTGAATCCTCCGGTTCTACCAAATTGTCAGTTATAGTTTGTGTAGCTGGAACTTCTTCCAGTTCTTCCTCATTGCCACTAATTTCTTTCACAAGAAATTCCTTCTCTAAAAAGGTGGCATATTGAAAAACAAACACCTTTTGTTCCTCTATATGGTAGAAGATATATCCATATGAATCCTTTGGATATCCTACAAAATTGCACAAAACAGACCTTGCCTTGAGCTTGTCCACATTTTACTTTTTAACATAGGCCGGACAACCACATATCTGAACTCGTTTAAGAGATGGTCTCTTCCCATTCAATATCTCATATGGAGTGGTAGGCAACGGATTTGGTCGGAACTCTATTCAATAGGTATGCAGCTATCTCAAGTGCATAACCCCAAAAGAAAATAGGTAACTCAGCATTACTCATCAAAGAGCGCACCATATCTAATAGGGTGCGATTCCTCCGTTCCGAAACTCCATTGTGCTGTGGTGTATACGGAGGAGTAAGTTGAGAGAGAATCCTATTCTCTTTTAAGTAGTCTCTGAATTCCGTGCTCAAATATTCTCCTTCCCGATCGGATCGAAGGATTTTAACACTTTTACCCGTCTGGTTCTCAACTTCGTACTTATATTCCTATTTCTCAAAAGATTTAGATTTGTGTTTCAACAGGAACGCATGTCCGAATCTTGAGAGATCATCGGTGAATGTAATAAAGTACGAGAAATCATTCCTGGCATGTGTAGACATAGGACCGCATACATCACTATGTTTCTGTCTCAAGAGTTCAGTAGCTCTTTCTCCGTGTCCAGTAAACGGAGATTTGGTCATATTGCCTTTGAGACATGAATGGAAAGTTTCATAAGATGTAAATTCGAACGGATTCAAATATGCATCCTTATGCAACTCGGCTAGTTTTGTCGCATTGATATGACCTAGTCTTCAATGCCACAAAAAGGCTTCATTCATTTCTTAACTGTTTCTCTTGTGTGTGTTCTGTATACTTAGAACTGTATTGTGATTTAGAACGTATTTATCGTTATATAACGTACCATACCCAATCAACACTTGATTTAGGAAAACATTCACAATATTTTTGGTACGAAATAACAGTCCCTCAGAATCATTGTGTTACCACTTGGTAATACAATGTGATATTAACCAACTGCTTTGACTGCAACAATTGCACCATTCCCTTCTCTGAGGGACATATCACCATTTCCCAGTTCTCCCCATGTAACAAATTACATATGTGGGATCCTGATCAGGTATCCAATACCTAGGACGTAGAGAAAACTGAGAAATAGTTCTCGGTTACGAACACACCCGAAAAAGATGTATCAACATGCTTATTCTTCGTTTGGGTGGCGTGGGAATTCTGATATTCCTATATTCCTTGCTCAGACATATGACAATCATAAGATAAAGCGGAACCTAGCCCAGTATAATAAGTGGGTTCGGTCAATACATCCATATTATTATCTTGATTAAGGCGTGTCATTGGTCGCTACCAGGAGAGAGAGAAGGATAATCATTTTTGCGTGCGCTCTTTGCAAAATTAGATTGGTTATTATTTTATCTAATCAGGATGGATCCCACTGTTTTTATCAAATCTTCCTTCAAACCCTAGAAGGTAAGATTAGCCGGGATTAATTACACCCTACAAGTTCGCCAATCGGTCAGCCAGGCAGGTATTGGTACTCCGAAAGAGTCTACCCATGCTTTCACATGGAACTAATTAAATAAGCTCGTTTCCGCAGGGGCATCCCCCCATTAACACCTTTTTTAGACACCTAATGGATCGGCTAATTGTAAAGTGGAAAACTCTCCCAGGAGTAACACTTACTCGCAGTGGGTATCGGGATTCAACTATCATATAGAAGGTATACAATCTCATTGCAATTTTCAACACTTGAAATTTCCAATAATTTTTTTTACCCCTAGCTTCCTATGACCTTGATGGAGATCAACAAACCATAGGCCGCTAGTCAAGTTCAACCCGTTCATTTCTTAATTGAATTAAACTCACCCGCACGACCCTTAACGGAGGTCAACAAGGCCGTACGACTACCCTAATTCAATCGCATCACATGCGGCAGATAAGCACTAATCAGCTACCGCACACTACGCCTTGACGGAGGTCAACAAACGCAGCACGAATACTAAATAGTACTTATCTGAAATGACGAAGGGTTACGACTGGTTTTTAAGAAAACCTTTAACGTAATGAAATTGATATCGTTATAGAATCTAGTGATTTGAAAAGGAGTGTTTTTTGTAGCTTTTACTAGTTTCGCTAAAGAGGTCACTCCCGGTGAAGGGATCTCGGCTCTTTCCTCATCGAATGAGGTGCTGGATATTCATCAAGGAATACCACTATGCAAAGCAAGAACTAGAGAAGCTATAAAAACAAAACCGAGTAGGTTGTAGTATTTGCTAGTTTTGCTAAAGAGGCCACTCCTGGTGAAGGGATTTCGGCTCTTTCCTCATCGAATAAGGTGCTGAATATTCATAAAGGAATACCACTATGCAAAGCAAGAACTAGAGCTACCTTTTTTTAAAAACTTTTGATTCTACAATATCTTTAGGTTTCTTTTCTTTTCATTAATTTCATTAATGATGTCCCATCATTTAATGTTTCCTAAACATCACAGAAAATGAAACGAAAATAGAATGTACGCTTATGCCATCTGCATTCACCATGGGGCCCCGTCATGCACCATTAGGTTACTTAACTAATGGCAGAGCGGGGGCTGGACTAGCGCGGGTGCAAAACATAAGCAAACATTTATTATATATATCATATATATATAGTATTCGTCTCACCCAGTTATATGATCACATCACAGAACCAAGCAGCAGAAGTCAACATATGAAATATTGGATATACTAGAAGCTCCGTGTTTTAAATTCATCCAGTAATGAAAAACATGGATTCCACAGTCGTGATGAATAGCCAAACCCACATCCCTAAACCCCTATGAGAGAGACAAGCAACCCTGCCAATTCTAGAGTTAGGAGACCCGGTCTCGACTCCTCGAGATGGTCTCCCACTGGACTCCAGAACCCGGTTACTTGTGCTCCCTGCCTTGGGTTATCCTAATGCGGAAAAGTAAATAATATACATCAATGGTGACATCATCCTCAACCCGGAAGTGTCCCAATAAAGAATATTACATACAATTTTTATATGAATGAAAATTGAAAAACTCTCATCTCACATAAAACCCCCGGCTATTCAATCACGACGATCCAATATAATATATCACAGCAACACATAACATCTTATGTCATCAACGTAAGTAAATATGCGTATCCCAAATTCCGTTGATATATAGCAACGAGATTTTGGATACCCTACATATTACACTTACGGTCCCAGAAAAAAATGAAAAACTACAATAATTAGAATCCGCATTTCCTTAGACATCATAAACCCGGAATATCTCATATTCCGGATTTCATGCCTAACTCTATAAACCCCGTATTTTAGTCTTATATCGAAAACTCTTTTCAATAATTTAGTCGGGTAATTCAACAAGATTCCCGACTACCCGATCGAATACTCGTCGAGAACTTTATTAGATGGCCGCACCTCCGATGCCGTCGACCAAGTGCACTTAGGCGGAACACCATAGCCGCGACCACCGAGTGGATGCTTTTGGCAACGGGGTTCTCCTAAAGTCACTTGGTCGGGGCTATGGGGTGTGGCTACTTAGTAAAGTTATCTGGCGAGTATTCGTGTACGATACGCGATTGCGATGGAGTTTCGATCCGAATCGAAACTTCGTGGCAATCGATCAATAGAGACTAAGATGCTAGATTTATAAACAAACTAGTTTTCATAAAACTAATTTAATGTGGATTTCAACTACTGCATCATATATCAAACTTAAACCCGAAACGGCGTTAAAATTACGACTACGAAATACTCCGTATTAGCCCCTTAACAAAATTAACATCACATGCAATTTTGAGCTAATCAAATATAACCTGAAACCCCAAAACCAAGCCTATAGAATACCAAACAAACTCGAGCCTATTCCAACTCAGGGGGACCGGCCAGGCCGGCCAAATGGGGCATGTGGCTGGTGAGATTTAGGATTTTGAGTCTCAATTTTGTTTGGTGTTCTTGTTACATCATATGCAACATTCTGTACCTGTTTAAAAAAATTTCAGAGGCCATTTAAAAATCGACAGAGAATAGGTTTTTGGTTTTTGGGTTTCGGTTTTCTGAGTTATTTCGGTTTCGCAATTCTACTAATATCGTATTATCGTCTAGCTTTGGCTCTGATACCATAAGAGTGTATGTTAGCACCACCACTGGTTTTACTAGTATCAAGCATGCCTATTTTTAAAAATTAGGGATGCTAATCAACACTAACCAAGATCTTAAACTAGATGATTAGAGTTTAACTATGATATCTTACAAACTAGCTAAGAGAAAAGTGGCTACAACCTTTGTAGACCGTATCCTTCTCTTCTCATACTCCGTGTAGTAGTCCACGCGACTCAACTAGGCTCCATTTGAAGGTTGAACGAACTTCCTTCGATGACCTTCGTGCCGAATATGATCCACCCGAAATCCGCTAATCCAAACTACCTCTTCACTAAACTCTTTAGTGAAGGAAACACACTACACCAAAGCGCTAATCTAGTGTAGGATGGTGAAGTAGGGGTTATGTTTGCTTATTAGGGTTCTCACAAGCTCAAGGTTTCACAACACATGTGAGGGATTGAGCTTGGAGGAGATGAGGAGGAGGATGAAGAGAGATAGAGAGCAAGAGCTCATCATATGAGCTCAAGAAAAACTCAAGTGAGGAAAATAACTCAAGTTTAGAATGAAGTGTTCAATGGCTTTTCAAAGCTCACACATTATTAAAGCATACAATTTTTTTTAACCATTAAAAATTGTAGCCATGCTTCAATAGTGCAAGTAAATGAATATAAAAAAGAATAAGTCATGCTTCATATATATATATATATATTATGAAGAATAATTAGTGAGCTAATAATATTAGTCAGTATACAATTATATCAAATATAAATATATATCATATTATTAAATCAACACTTGATTTAATAATCCGGTTATATCACATATAACCGACTAATATCATTTATCTTATATCACATTATCAAATCAACACTTGATTCAATAATCCGGGTATATCATATATAACCTAACTGATATCAAATAACCGCCAGATTAGAATACGGTATCACATACTCGTATTTAATCAAGCCCCCGCACATATCAGCATATGTGCCATGCTTCGTTTCGCTTGAACCAGAAAACTTCTATGTAGGACTCTAAAGACTCGTCAATACGCCAGCAGTAGGTGATGATCACATCAGTCACCCACAAGCCGTCAGCGGTACTAGCTAGACGTAACGGCTACCCAGGTAATGAGCGATCAGAAGATCAACAAGTAAGCTTATCCAAACTCCCATGAAGCCTGTAGGTAACACTTACCATACAGTCCGGTTTTTTCGTCTGATATGTCGCATATCGAGTCTGGGAGTGGAATCGTCAGACCCCAATAACTTGATAAGTCATGCCGATGTAAGGCCTATAACGGTACGGGAAACTACTGATAACACTTACCAGTAAATCTCATCAACAGCCCTGGCCAGGGACTTCCTGTTATATCCAATCGAGTATAGCACAACATCAACTCCTTATACCGGGAGAGACGAAACCCTTCCTATCGCTTATTGCCTCCATGTGACTCGGGACTATACCCAAAATCCACCTATTTGCACGACTCCTTTGAGCCGTGGTAGGGAGAAAATCAAAGCACGGTGGGAACCACACAAGACTCTATGACGATCTCGGGTCTACAGACTAATCTGTATCAGTGTCACCAGAGAACTGCTGTCCGACGATAGGTATTGTACCATCTAGGAGTTCTCAGCGAGTTCTGTTTAGTGTACCCATTCTTTAATGAGCACATGTGTACAATCTTTGATGTCAAACACCAATGGATATGGGATCAACCATCGCCCTATACAGGGTCAAGAAACGTACACACTAGTCTACTCTGGAATATCGATACCCTGTCTCGATATTCTCTCGACTAGGAACAATTGAAGGATGTGCTTGTGGACTACCTAGGTCCTAGTAGTATGATACGCATCACAATTCTGGTAGTCAAGCCTACATCCTAAGGGCTTTATCAACATGTATATGAGAAACAGTATAATAATAACAGTGACATGTTAAGATAAAGGCAACCAGATAGCATACTATCATGTCAAGCAAGAAAGTCCTCCATATATATGTCCAAGTATCCACTATATCATACAATAATGGCCTCTAGGGCATACATATCACTAACATGGACTAGCCGTAAGATGGATGAATCTCGTTAACAATCTCTCTCTTATTTGGTTTGTGATTCTTTTTTACTTATTCTCATATCGTTATTAATTTGTCTTTTCGTTGTTAATTGTGTGATTGTTTATCGCATGATTAGTTTGTCGCGAGAATTATTCCGTGCATTGGCGTCTCCGAGCAGTGGTAACAAAAGTAATCAATGAGGTGGGGGCATAGTTGGCCGGAATAGGGGAGGAAGCTTCATTATTTTGTCGGTGAGATGAAATATTGCATGTGCTATCCATCTTTGTTGCATTGGAATCTTGAAGACATGTCCTTGATTGGCCATGTGAAGTGATGTCAGTACATTTGACATTCCCTTTTCCTCCTCCATTATTAAAGAGATAACTCCCCTATTTTCACGATCATTGAATAGTTCTAAGTTCTATTCCAAGGTTTCCAATAGTTTATGAAATAGATATGCTTCATAACAATACTATCAAAAATATTAGTGTAACAAAAAAGAAAGGTTGACAAATTGTAGAGAATCCAAGCAATCAAGCTTAACAAAGTGAGATTTGAAAATTTTCACTATTTTTTCAAAATTTTGAATGTCTTTATTTTAAACTGAATTTGAATCGAGACGGTTTCAGCATATTTTTTTTCCCATATCTTTGTTATTGCAATAAAACTTCAAAGTTTACCATGAAAGGCTTGAAAAGAAAAACATACGAGGCACAGGCCTTGCTTTGTGATAGGCCATGTGAGATCTTGGACTTACATTAATGCTCCTAATCCAATATCTTAGTGTTGTAGCAAAAATAAGCCACAGATCAAGATGTGAGCTATACGAATAATTAAAGGCTCAACTTAATAAAGTTTTAATGGTTGATGTGATGAAACATGTGGATTTGTATATTGGAAAGAAGTGGAATGACTCATCATAGATTTGCATTGGAGGCTCACGACTCACGAGCATATTTATTAAGGAATCAGTTCAATGGTAGTGGTTAGTTAATTAGTTAAGGAAAAGGTTTTATATTTAACCATTTAAACATAAGTTATGCTTTCTTAAGAGAGAGCTTCCTAGGTATTCAATTTGGTCATATATTTACTTCATAAAAGAGACTTGGTAAGTTTTTCATAGTCGTTACCAAGAGATCAGTAAAAATATGGAAAAAGACAAAGTGACCATAATTCGATTTGACCGGCATGAGATCTTCAAATACTCGTTATTTTATTCTTCACCGATTATGGATATCGAGTTCAAATATTCAATAATATAAAGATAACATACTTGCCGGTTGCATCTATTGAACAAAAAACAAATCCAAACATGGTAACACATAATCTCCTTAATTACAACCTAAATTGTCTCAATAACTTTTTTTCCTGCAAAATACTGATTCATGGTAAATGAATTTAAGTTAGAGCTCATACAAAAACGAGGGGATATTCAGTGTCTTGAAAAGCATATTTAAACCATGAAACAAAATAAAATGACCTAAAGAAAATTTCAAAATATCACTCAAACGATGATGAAATAGCCATTTGATATTCATACCTGCATCCATCCATAGTCACATAATTCGCGAATTATTCGGCGAATTCATGAATAATTCGTGAATTTTTGATCGGCCGATTAAATCTCAGATTTAATCGCCGTTGCTGAACGCATCGAATAATTCACGAATTATTCCCGAATATTCGCGAATTATTCCCGAATTATTCCCGAATTATTCGAAAAAACAGCGAATAATTCACAAAATCAAAACGCGTCTCATATATTAATTTCTTATTCGAAATCCTTCCCGAACATTTGCCGAATCTTTCCCGAATACATGCCGATTTTTTCCGATAGTTTTCCGAATCCGAATTTTCGACCTCAGCCGAATTATTCCCGCATCACGAATTTGTTACTATGCATCCATCTATTTCTATTCTCGATACATGCATTTATCAATTTCCAACCATATGCCAAATAATCATACTAAAATTCGATATTCCTAAGCATGTATATCAGATGAGATAAAAACCAATGTTGTTGTGCTTAATTAACCTGTTAATTTAATAGCTGTATAAAATAAACATGTGACTCCTCATCACCCTCATTTTGTAAAAAGTTTCTCCTTTTATTTATTTTTTAATTTAGCCACCATTGTTGGTCTTAAGAACTTTTACTCCTTTCTTACTAATTTTTACTTCCATATTTTATTTATGAGAATAATGAGGAAAAGAAGCAATAAGAAGCTTTTTCGTCCTCAACGATTTTTTTCTGACGATCGGAATCAATCAACATCGTCGTTATCATGTAAGATATGGATATACCAAATTTAATGTGATTCCACTACCTTTTCATCATTAAATCAGAAATGCTAAAAGTCTATTATCAGTAAACCGTTAATTTTGTATCCATTAAATCAACGGTAAAAAAGTGATGGAACACATGAAATTTGGTGTATCCACATCTTACATAATAAGTACCATGATGAAGGATACCGGTCGTCGAAAAATATAATGGAGGATGTACATTTTGGACGCCATAGATGGAAATTCTCTCAACGTCTTTCTTCCCTTATCCTTTTTATTTATCTTCACAAAAACAAGATAAGTAAAAACCAAAAGTTAAAATAAGGGAGAGAAAATAAAAATTACATCCCATTATTCTCTTTCATTTCATAAAAGAGAGAGCGATGGCAGCTCAAAAATAATTACTTTTATTTTCTTTTTCCTCTTCTTCAACCTCTCTCTCTCTCTCTCTCTCACACACACACACAAACAGCAGTGACAATGCTGCCATCAAAGCCCAGGCTAGTGCTCTAATTTCATCAGATCTATCAAATTTTTTTTGAGATTTTTACTGTGAATCCCATCTGGGTTTTGTCCCATTTAGCAAAATTTTAGTTCTAAGATCATGTTCTTGAGTAATGTGCTTGACCCTTAACTTCAAACTTAGCTGAATTCATTGCAGTCATCTTAAAGTTTAAAATTTTCAGGGTTTTTTGTTGTGATTAGCTATCTGGGTTTGATCCCATTATGGAAAGCCGGCTCCTTTATTTTGTTGATTTTGTGAAAATTTAGTTTAAATCACTTGCCAAGAAAGTTGATTGACTAGATCTGACTAAAGGTTGAAAGATCCCATACTTTCTTCCACAGATCCGGTCATGTTGTTGAATTTTTTTCATGAGTGTTGATTTGAGCAGCTCTAGTTAAGGGGTGACCAAAAAAGGTTTGATTTTGCTTCAATTGTCGATGTCGATTGCGACGACGAGATATGTGTAGATCTGAGTTTCGCTTAATGGTGTGTGAATAAAAAGTTGATTTTGATAGTTATTGATTAAGGGGAGGTTTAATATTTGGGAGAGGAAAGAAGACAATCTAATTGTTTTGATGCTACTACTTGTTTATCGTCTATTGCGTTAAGCTCGAGCCCTTTTATCCTCTTTACGATGTGTGATTCCGATATGTTGAGATAGTATGATTTTGCACATGTTTGTATCCCTCCATTCGGACAACGAGTGTCG